>CANTAL010000026.1:1687500-2031101 GCA_947650365.1 Chamaelirium japonicum
ACGGTTTTAAAACGCGTCTTCTATGTTTGGGAGGGGAAATTATATAACTAGCTCAGGATCTCCTTCTTTCCAAGCGATGTGGGGCTAACTCGTGGCCTTGTATACCTCACCTCACCTCATCCATCTTGGCATCCCAGCCTCAGGAGTCTTGGCTCTTGGCTATTGGCCTATTGGATCTTGGTCGTCATAATCCACCCCCCTTAGGGCTACACGTCCTCGTGTAGGGTTAGACCCCCCTCATTGCGAGGAGAACCGGCTCTGATAACATTTTGTAACATCCGCCCCAAACACACAAGATATTGTCCGCTTTGCCCGTGCCCATACGAGAACTTCCCAGGGAGGTCACCCATCCTGGTACTACTCTCGCCCGAGCACGCTTAACTACGGAGTTCTTATGAATTTCGTAGCGGCGCACGGTTTTAAAACGCGTCTTCTATGTTTGGGAGGGGAAATTATATAACTAGCTCAGGATCTCCTTCTCTCCAAGCGATGTGAGGCTAACTCGTGGCCTTGTATACCTCACCTCATCCATCTTGGCATCCCAGCCTCAGGAGTCTTGGCTCTTGGCTATTGGCCTATTGGATCTTGGTCGTCACAACTTTTCATATTCTGGAAGCGTTGAACAATTGTCTCTATATCGATGCTATTGAAAATATCTCTCTCAATATGCGTGATCAAAGAATCACGCATCCATTCATCTCCCATTCGATTACAAAGTTTGTTCTTCATAATTTGCATTGTTGAAAATACCCTCTCAACAGTAGCAGTTAGGGCTAGCAATTTCGGACCCGACACGACCTGACACGAAGTTAGCGGTCTGGGTCAGGGCTAAACAGGTTCGGGTCGTAAACGGGTCGACACGATAGACTCGTTTAATAAACGGGTCGGGTCCGGGTTTAGGGTCTGGACATGGTAGACCCGGGAAGACCCGTTTAGTATTCAATAGGTCGGGTCGGGTCGAGTCGAGTCGGGTCTACCCGCAATCCGATACTATAATATATAATACCAGTGGGTCTTTCAGGTCAGGTCGGGTCGAGTCGGATTGGGTCGGATCGGGTCAACTGAATAGTCCCGGGTGATAAACGGGTCTTACCGGGTCTTATCAGGTCTACCCGTTTATTAGCGGATCGGGTACGGGTTTAGGATCTAGACACGATTAGTTAAACGGGTTGGGTCCGAGTCTACGGGTTTTGGACACGAACCCGACTGGACACGACCCGACCCATTGCCACCCCTAGTAGCAGCGCAACTGGAAGGATTAGTGTCAGAGTTATAGGCAAATAAACTAATGGATGTAAAATATTCTTTTTTAAGTCAACCATCTTCTTGGCAAGCTCACCAGTCCCCTTTAATCCTAAAAACTCACTATCTGAACACACATCCATGATATAAATATCAAGCTGATCATTAAGAGCCAAAATATCAACATTAGAAAATTTTGTTTCATAAAATTGACCAAGGCAAAGTAATCTTCCATTGTCAAAGGCTGAAAATGAATTTAATGGATTTAAGCTTGCCATACAAAGAAACAATTATGTACTCGCTTCAGAAAAATGACTTTCAAGCTCTTGGAATTGCATATTGATAACCGCATAAAATAACTCAACACGATAATGATATAAATTTGTGATTTGATCTTCTCGTCATACCCGTCCATGTACTGCAAATACATCATCTATACTAGAAACAACGATATCAAGTTTTGTACAAAACAATAAAACTTCTGAAATAAGAGCATCACATCCATTCTCTCCCAACTCTTGAAATATTCCTTTACATAATTTGAGTAAATGCATAGCATTCACAATGTCTTGTTCCTTTCTTTGCAATACCTTTGACAAATCATTCGTGATCCCTAAAATCTTTCTCATCATATGCAGCTTGAATATAAAATCAAAAGTTTTCATAAAATCTGTTAAGCTCATCGCTTTGGCTCTTTGTTCACGAAACCATCCATCTTTATCAATAGGTTTTAGTACTTCAATCACAACAGCAAACATACCAATAAAACTTATTAATGTCTCATAGTGTGATCCCCAACGTGTCTCACCAGACCTTTTTAGACTAGTCTCCTGATTAAGACCTTGACCTGTAGGTAATTCACCAGTGTTAATTATTTCGGTAAGTTTACCAAGATGTTTCTCCAGAATCACATCTTTGCGTTTGCATGAGTCACTAACAAGTGTAAATAATATCAAAGAGCAAGTCGAAGAAATTGCATATTGGCCTGTAATTCTTTGCAACTGCAACAAGTGTAGCTAAAGTTGGTGGGCAAAGCAGTGTATAAAAAATACATATTTATTTTCATTGAGAATAAGAGACTTAAGACTCTTAAATTCACCCTGCATATTGCTGGCACCATCGTAGCCTTGACCACGTAATTTTGATATGCTCAATTCGTGATTGGAGAATAATTCATCAATCATTTTTTTAAGTGACGCAGATGTTGTTTCAACAATATGTACAAATTCGATAACACGCTCCACCACACAACCTCTTTTATCCACGTAACGTACAATAACAACCATCTGTTCTTTAATAGATATATCCCGAGACTCATCTACCAAAATAACAGTAAATGCATTTCCAAAATTATTTATGATCACATTTACAGTTTCCATAGCATACACGCTCACAATATCTTTTTGAATTTTAGGTGTGATCATCTTTAGATTATCCGAAGTATTATTTAACACAACATTATTAACATCTTCATTATTCTCAGCAAGAAACTACAAAATCATAAGAAAATTTTCTTGATTTTTTGAGTCATCTGATTCATCATGGTCACGAAAAGGCAACCCTTGTTTCAAAAGTAATCGAATTACTTTTATTGAAGTCTCCAAACGAGTTCTATATTCTATGCGTGTCTTTTTTGTATGCTTGCAAATAATTGTCTCAATATGTTGCTTTTGGTTTAATAAATTTTGACACTTCAAAGAGGCGTGATTATGAGCACTATTAGACCATCCAATGTGTTCCTGAAATATTTTTTTTTTCTTCCAATTAGAAAATCCTTTTGTCACAAAAATATCACTACCCCTTGATGTCCATGCCTTTTTTTGAAAAGGTAGCAGTACAAACAGAATGCAGCATCCTTTGATATGCTATATTCTAACAAACTGACATACTCATTAAATCACATATAGTTAAATCATCGAGAATGTTTTTCAAATTGTTTGAAGGAAAAATCATGATTAGGCTAACAAGGACCCCTTAGCAGGTATTCTCCTCGAATCATATCTTGGTCATTAGGATGATAATCCGATATTCTAGTACGTAATCCGGGATCTGCTGGAAGATCTTTCAAATTAACTCCAGTGACATGACTTCGCTTCACACTAGGTTGAACTTCATCTCTACGGTCATCAGGTCCCAAACTGAAACTTGGAAGGTCTGATTTTCTCTTCAGAAACTTATCCATACCTGGTTTAATTTTTAAAAATTTTATTCAAATTAATATTGCATAGAACAACAAATATATAGGTTCTATCATTTTAAATCAATTAAAATAAATTAAACACCAATTGTAGAGAGATCGTTTGCTCAGATCTCTCAAGAATAGGGAGAAAAAAAAAGTTTTCAATTTCTTAAGGATCATTTCGAAAAATGGTCATTATGAAAATATTTTTTAATTTATTTTTTCAATTGAGATTATTTTGATTTCTCAATAATGAATTTCATGGTGATCGTTGCCCTACCCCAAAGGACCCAAAATTCCAATTCAAGAGAGATATGAGCAACTAGGGGTGTAGCCAGAAATCTTTTTTGGGCTGGGCTGAAACTAAACTTGTTTTTTTTTACAATGAAACTTTTACTTTATAAAAAAAAACTAAGCAAAATAATATAGGCTAGTTTTTCTTAAAACTCGGCCGAGCTATAGCCCGGCCGAGCCAACTATTAGATCCGCCCATGTGAGCAACTAACTAACTATCATAACAGATGAGAAAAAACTTACTTTTTTTTTCTTTTTTTTTCCCAAAGAATCCCAAATTCCCTTTGTATATATATACTGACTTTTTTATTGTATCAATTTGTATTGTGATATGAAAAAAATGGATCACAGTTTTCTTTTTTTTTTGTATCAATTTGTATTGTGATTTGTGAACAAGTGAACATTTTTTCCTATTGAGAACAATTTATATCAAAGAAAAAAAGAAAACAAGTGAACAATTTGTATCAAAGAAAAAAAAAATCCTTTTGAGAACAACTGAACAGTCTGAACCAAGATACAAAAAATTAATCGGCAGAGAAAGAGAAAGAGATCAGAGATGGGTTCGAAACTGTACAAAACAGAGAGGGACTAGGGGGAGGATGGTGAGAGCGCCTAGGAAACCTAGGAGGCGGGGACGACGGCGTCATGACGTCGTGGTGGAGGAAGAGGGTGACCGCCACTTGCCCGCTTGGAACTGGAAGCACTTGGGAGTTGGGGGCGGAGCTGCGAGCCGCGTGGGGAGGGGGACGGTCCGACCAAGTCGCAGGCCCGCAGAGCAGCCGAGATCAGCCATCGAGGGAGAAGAAGGGAGCCCGCCGCCAGCCGTCGAGATCGGGATTCGAGAGGGCGTTCCGTCGCTGGCCGCTAGGTTTTTTTTTTTCTTCGATCAAACTAAAACGGGGTTACGGGGGGCTGATGGCCGGAACGGGGGTCTATAAACCGGGACAGTGAGACTCTCGGGAGATGGTTAGACGGTTAGACCCGATTTTTTTTTTTTTCGAAAGCCAGGGGGGCTTGAGCCCCTCCTCACCCTAATGCAGGTCCGCCCCTGTATCCACCGACATTGCAATGACAATGTTGATCTGTATCCACCGACACCTTTGGATTAGATTATGGTTCATACGGGAAAGAAGATGAAAAGGAAGTGGAAGGAAGGATGAGGAAGAGGAGAAGGAAGGAGAGAAAGGAGGAGGAGAAGGAAGGGGAGATGAGGAGGATGGTGGTATAAGTGATCGGGGACAGCTTTGGAAGGAAAAAGAGGCGGTGGAGGATGCTTGGGCAGTGGCCGAGATGGAGTGCGACGGGTAGTGTTGGCTCAATAACGACAAGTTGGAGGTTGGGAACGAGGATAATCATGAAAAAAAAAAAAATTTAAGTTTTTCTGGGTGCCATGGCTAATTCCATTGGTGCGAAAAGTCGACTCCCATTGGCGCAGTCAAATGTGCACTTCAAATCCGAGCTACACGCTCCTCCGAGTCGTGTCAACAGTCGCTCCGCGATCATATCGCGGGAAGGCCATCCAACGGATGCGACGGAATCCGACCCCGTTACGCGGTCGCACCAACTATATCACGTGCTTTATACTTCCCATAGATCCGACGGTTACCGACGAGGGATATCGAAACCTATGAATTTGAGCCGCGCGATGCATCCGCAAGATTTCACCCGTCAGATCATGACGCAAGATCAAATCTGGCCGTCTAATATTAGAATTCGATTTCAAAAGTCGAGAGGGAGTGAGATTAGAGAGAGAGAGAGAGAGATAGAGAGAGAATCTTCGCTGCTTCCCTTCTCAAAGAAAAAGTTTCTGCGGAGCTCGGCGGAAAAAAAAAATCCTCGCGCCTCTCCGTATCTCAGCGAATCTCATCCGTTCGATTCTTTCCGGCGGCGGTGGAGATCTCCCGCCTTCGCTGCCCGGGATTCCCGCGCCGCTGTCCTCCGGCCTCCCCGCCCCCCACCTCCACCAGCACCGGCAATTCCCGGGCGCCGCCACCGTCCCGATCTAAACGCCTCCCGTGGTTCCCGAGTTTCTCCGATAGTTCGATTGCTCTCGGTGGGATTTGAAATCTACTGATCAAACCCCTCCGCCCTTTCCTCTCTCCTGATCTATCTTTCTAGAGAATCGCGGCTCCCATGGAGCAAGGAGTTCAATCTGCTGCGCCTCTGCCCCCAGATTTCCCCCAGAAGAAGCTTGCACGCCAGCTGGATTTCACGGCGGCGCCTGTTGCCCTCGCGCCGCCGGAGCCGCCACTTCCAATGCCATTGCTGCCCATGTCTCGTGCATCGATTCCGATGCCCCTGTGAGTTGCGCTGCAGTAATTTCTGCTTATTTCTTAATATATTCACTGTGCATATCCGTTTACCTATCTTTTCTCTGATTTCTAGTTCTCGAAGATTTGAAGTTAAGAAGCGATTTCGAAAACCCCCTTTCTTTTATCTTCGTTTTCTGAAATTTAAAAGTAGATGCTGAGGCTGCTCTGATCTATACCAAATAGGGACGAATTTCTGTGATGTGGGGTTTTGTGCGAATAAGGCATTGCAATTGCTGTGATGTGGGGTTTTCTCAAATTTAGAAGTAGATGTGGGGTTTTGTGCGAGTATTTGATTCTAAAAATGCTGGCTGTCTAACTACCTGTGCCCTCTTTTCTTTCTTCAGAAACCCGGGGTCCCCGAGATCACGGTCATCACCTTTATCCGACGGGAGTACTCCAAAGAAACAGAAGCATTGCAATTGCAAGAATTCGAAATGCTTGAAGTTGTAGGTGCCATGCCTGTTTTTGTAGACTTATGATTACTGCATTAGTGCTTTGAAAGGCATGAAAGATGTGGCACATTTAAAACATAACATGCTTACTTTGTCGTATAACTCGGTATCTATGGTGCTTGCCGGATTCATGAAAATTGAAAATATAGGATTTCTCGTTGTCGTTATACGGATTTGGATGTGCATGCATGCAGGCATGTGTTTGTGTGTTATTTGGTTTACGATATCATTCAAAGGAAAAGTGTCGCTATTTTTGTAAATTATTAAAATAGTGGCGACCAAGAGATGGTCGAATATAGCTCGTGAAAATGACACTATTTTTCTTGCTGAGGAAGCATATCTCATGGGGAAAATCAGTAAATGGACGTATAGTAGTGGTTAGATTCTAAGTAGTGGCCAACAAATTTCGCTTCACAATTTTGTTAGATTGCTTCTGAAGTATATTTAGTGCTTCTTAAATATTTCTTAGTAACTTGGTGAGTGAAATGTAGTTTAAAAATAAAAGGCATTGGATGCACTCTATCTCCTTGAATCTTGATATACAACTCTGCTAGTTCCTTGATATATGAGATACTTTTTTTAATTTTAAATGAATTATAAAAATAATTTAGTAATAGATAAAAGTTTATAACATACCCTAGCCGATAACATAGATTATCAACTTCTTGAGATTTTTTTTGGGTTTATTATATCTTGTAACTTTTTTATGAAGAATTTGGTGAAATTAACACCCCTTCCACACATAAGTCACTTAATCGTAGGTACCCCATTAGTCACCCCTCTATAGGACCTTTTAAAGAGAAACAACCTGCTAGCAGAGAAATCTGATCCCCACTCAACTCGTGGGGCCCACCCCTGGGAATAGTGGGAGTCGTGTCAATTCCTATTCGGTGTGACTTTTCCCCAGGGCAAAGACTTGGGCCCTCTATTTCTTCCTTCTGTGTTTGCCAGCCCTAAATGTGTGGAAGATGAGTAAAAAGAATAAGAAAAAGAAGTAAAGTAAAAAAAAGGAGAAAGAAAGGAAGAGAAGAACAAAAGAGGTAACCCTATCATCTTTGAAATTGGACTAAAATTGGATTTGAGTTTTTTTCTAATATATTTAAGTGGCCTCCATATCTTTGTGAATTCATTAGATTTTGATCAATAAAGTATTTTTGTAGCTATTAATCTCTGAAATTCAGTTCTAATGAACCTTTGTGGTTAAATGTTCCTCTCTTCTCTTTCTTTTCCATTAATTGGTTGTTTGTCTTGGTGATTTGGATTCTCGAATCACTCCCTTATCTAGCGATGTATTCTCTCGTTCTAAGGAGGATTCATGAAGAGTCGATGACGCTGTGACAATGACAGATGCCAATAGTTAACATGCCCCATGTTAACAAAGCAAATTAAGTGGAGATGCTGAACGTAGGAGGCAATTAGAGGAGCTCACGTGAGAGGTGCAGAAGATACGACATATTCAACACAACGGAGCAAGAAATAGAGACTCGTGATGATCCACCTCAATACTACGGTTCCATCGGAAGGGGAATCCAAAGCTGGGTGGAGTATATGAGCTCCACAATCCTATTTAGTGGTGTATATAACCTGAGTAAAGTCGGTTCATGGATAGACTGATGCATGCTTTGGAATCCAATAGCACAAGAATTCATATTGATATATGTTGGATTTCACGGGTCGTACGCATCCGGAAAATGACCTTGATTGGGAGACAAGGCTTGACTACTAGACTACTAGTTTGAGTGCAGCCTTTAATGGAACCACAGAAAAACTTTTTTCAAGACTAAGCTTAAAGGAAGTGTACTGGCATGGTGGAAACGGATGGCGGAGCAACATGTACAATAGGGCCACTGTTTTCGGTGGAAACAGATGGGGGAGCAACATGTACAATACGACCACTGTTTTTAGAGGCATAGCTGGTTTTTTTTTGTCGTTGAATATGGTGTAAGCCCATGAATTTTTATTTTTTTAAAGTTTAAATATATAAAAATTAATACTGATAATTTAAAAATAGATAAAAAATGAAAAATACTATGAACATATTAAGCCAAAAAAAATAGTTAATAAATCACAAGCATACAACAAAGACAAGAAAATCATGGTATTATAGCTACAATCCAATATATTCATAGTCATATTCCATAGACTCATACATCATATAAACAAAATTGGAATACTTCAGTTCATAAGAAACATGTCATCCAACACTAAAACATATCACTGTATCACATGGAATTTGTAATTTTTGCTTTAAGTTGAATCTTTTAATTTCACTATTTTCTCCCTCATTCTCACCTCTCTTTACATCAACAACCTAACACCTTCTAGTATATCACCATGTTTTAATTTTGAGAGTTTTAATTCTAGAAATGGAAAGAATCTTGATTTTGGTGCATCCAAAGCAGCCTAAATAATCGAACCTATAATTTGTCGTGTCATATTTTTATACACCAAGTTTGAGATAATTGAATAAAACTAAGATAATGAATGCTATTCATCATTAATAGGATTTCTTCCACACAAAGAAAGAACAATTCACGTGTCAAAACTCAAAAGTATCTATAGCAATTAGCAAGGCATGCGTTTGGAAAAGTGTTGTGGGCATATAGGGTACATGCCATAAAATAAATACACTTCGTTTTCAGGATCAATTATGCATAATCCAGCCTGCTTATGCTTTGCAATACTGTGTTAGATGATACTTCCCATGTGTTTAACATTGATCCACTTACTTTCCCTAACTGATACTGAAAAGTTCGATAAGAATGTAAACGAGTGTTGGATTCTGTTTGAATTGATTATATTGGGCTTCCATATTACAATGACACTGTGCTTATTGATGCATGAAGACCCTTTAATGAAAGTTATAGCTTATACTACGTTTGCTAATGTTTCTTCTATTAACTAATTTCTGTTAATGTATGCCTAGGTATTGCGAGTGTTTTTCATCTGGGTTTTACTGCGAAAGGTGCAATTGTGTAAATTGCCATAACAATGTGGAGAACGAACCTGCTAGGCAGGAGGCTATTGAAGCTACTCTTGAGCGCAACCCACATGCCTTTAGGCCTAAGATTGAAAATAGTCCACATGCAATCCAGGACTGTAGGGTATGTATATATAGCTTGGTTGGAAATTTTATGTTGCTTTGTGAATAATCTTAAAGAATATTTTCATATGTCCATTATTATTTGCATAGACTGACACATATCAAATTATCAATTGCTTGCATTGCATCTGTAACATTACTTCTTAATTTTGTCGCTTTCTTTTTTGTGCACCTTGCTCCTGCGAGGATCCGAGCCTACCTGCGATTGTGAACCCCTTCAGTGGGGTACCCTATCATTTATCCAATTACGGCTTTGACTAAATTGTATCATTTTTACTGTGCATAAGATATCATGCTATTTTCATGTTAGTTTGTGCAAATTCTTTATAGTATATGGATACTAATTAAAATTCGTGCATATACAAACAATTGTATTATGTAATCACTAATTAGAGTATACGATATATTTTGCACTACGTGCGCTATATTTTGCACTATGTGTAGTCAAAATAATTTAACTTGCCACCAATTCATCGCAGTAAGATGTATAACAATATAAAATCTCAATGCCTTATATATTGGAAAGTATAACAACCTTGAAGAACATATCTCAAATGCAACACCATGAAACTAAACAAATCGGCTTGATAGTTCCAATTGTAGTGACTCTAATCAAATACAACATCAACTACATCAACTGTGTGAGGACGGAGGGTAGCTTGTCAAGTTAAGTCACCAACATAATGAAAGTTGCACGCATTTTCTCATGCACCTTATACAATTGGTCAAGGTACCAATCACCTGGACCCCTTCGAGGAGCCTTATTTTCTAGAAGCACGACTTGATAATTATGGTTTGGAGAGAGAGGACCTCTCAGGGGTGTTCGACATGTAAGAGGAAGAAATAGAGGGGACGATGTTTAGGGGTTTATCCGTTGCTGTGGGGGCCTTGTGGATATCTTAAAATCCGCTTAATTTGACCTATTGACTTGCCACATCATCAATGACTCATGCCTATCCGATCGTTTGATCGAGTCTAATCTCGACCGCTGGTGCCGTGTAGAAATCGACTAACTTTTTATTGATCACGCATCCGAGTCATTCAAGAATCAGTGTAGTCAAGACGGCTAGGCGGCACCTAGACGTTTTGACTTGTCTAGGCGAAGCGGCGCCTAGGCGTTGCCTTGTTGTGGGGGCCTTGTGGATATTTTAAAAGTCCCTTAATTTGACCCATTGACTTGCCACATCATCAGTGACTTAAGTCATGCCTATCCGATCGTCTGATCGAGTCTTATCTCATCCGTCGATGCCTTGTAGAAATCGGCTAGTTTTGTATTAAAAGAAAATATTGATCACGCATCCGAGTTATCCAAGAATGATCCGAAAGCAACTCGAACATGATTATGGACATCCCTTCTACAACTGAAAATATAGATCAAACTGGCCAAAAACAATATAAAATGGTCTAAAACCAGCAAATAAAGTCTAAGTACAATAGAGAGAATCGAGAGATAAATAAAAATAATATGCCGCTAGTATCGACCTGCATTATTCACTTCCATTGCGAAAAACTTATCCTCAAGTTGAGGCCGGTAGATGTCATCTAAAGAAGAATCAAATGGAAGACCACCACCCTAGAACCGTCGCTGAGTGAGGATATGATGATGAAGTCCTAGTAGAGGATGTCGGGTCATGCAATATGCCGTTCGCAGGTCTCACGTGAAGAAGTTGCTGACTTCGAGCGGGGACCGGAAGATATGGATGTGTTGTTGTAGCCTAGCGAAGGAGATCATTAGAGCAGGTTATTGTGGTGGTTTGAGAGGTACCACGCGGCGCATGTGTAGGTGAAGCTGGAGGAGCACGCAAGCTGTCGGTGGTCGATTTGTCTTGATAAAGTCAAGGTGTTGAAGTGACTCGGTTATCTGAAGCTTCACTACTGGCACTATCTGTGGTGGTGGAAGCTCCATAGGAGACGGAGGCTCTACTGGAGTTACTGTAGGACGAGGTGGCTCCTCTGTAGGTACTGGAGGAGGAATATCCACTAGAGATGGAGGCTCATCGGGTGCTCTCACTGGTGGTGGAAGCTCCACTGGAGGTGGAGGCTCCACTGTTGATACTACTGGAGAAAACTCCACTTTAGGAATCTGAATATGCGCTAAGCATCGATGAAAGTAATCGAAGTTGGCTTGAAACATAAGCTTTTTTGTTGCTTTTACCTCTCAACTCTGCCTCAATCTCGGCGAGGATGGATTTGACATCTAAATCTTTGGCCTCTAGTGATAAGGATCGGTGCACACACAAAACCCATTTGGTGAAAAGTTTCGCGGGTAGGCTAGAGCAAGATTTCCGATCCTTAATGAGGGAAGAAAAGAAGTGAGCTAATTGGGATTATGAAGAGTTAAAGAGAATGGAACTATGGCTCTTGTATAGTTGGATAAAACATTTGTAGGCATCTGTGTTACGAGATGAAGGGAATAAAGGAACCGGATGCTATGATAGGACATGCAGATTTCAACACTTGTCGAATCTTGAGTAGGGTCAGGCTCTGACATCAACTTGATATAGGCATCTAAAATATGTTCACTAAAATTTGTAAGACTCGGCACCCATCTAGTCAATAAGTTAAGTTTTAGTTTTTAATATAGTGCATTTAACCTCAATAAATAGAGCGAAAAGCGGCTATAGAGCAATTTATCGTAGATCTAACCAAGATACGCAAGCAATGACTACTTAGACTGTAGATCTACCGATAAACCATTAATTCCTGGTCGCCTGTCGCTCGCCTGCCTCGCTTTGATCGGTCAGTATCACCGTCCATTTGAAGAGCCACTCGGCCGCCCCCCTTTGTGGCTTCTTGTGCGCGTGAGAAGAAGAAACATAGAAAGAGAGTCATGGGCTTAGATACTATGCTCCCCTCTCCTTTGTGACACCCCTTTGGGTCTAACCCAATTGCTGGTGCACCTACAGTCAAGTTGCAGGCACCTTCAGTCTTACGCACCTCAAAGACAACTCATGTGCGAGCCACTGTGAACCCAACTCGGGTGAACTTGATCCACACTTGTGATAGGCAAATCAGATCGTTGATTATTATTTTCGTCCTACCTTTTAACACTGAGCCATAAATTACCTTATTTATTTAATTAAAACTGAGATTGCTAGTTTGTGTAGAATCTTGACCATTACATGAGCTTGAGACTTTGCATGATAAACAAGTTGAGCTTGATTAAATAATGAAATCCATTAAGTGCAAATTAAGCATACAATTAGGATTTAG
The DNA here is from genome assembly GCA_947650365.1 of Chamaelirium japonicum. Taxonomy (NCBI): domain Eukaryota; kingdom Viridiplantae; phylum Streptophyta; class Magnoliopsida; order Liliales; family Melanthiaceae; genus Chamaelirium; species Chamaelirium japonicum. The sequence goes on from CANTAL010000026.1 coordinate 1,700,296, forward strand.
TCGTTCTCTAACCAACTCGGGAGTCCTCATTTCCGAGTTCCGGCCGATCCCCCGTTTCATCCTTCTTTTTGAGACCAGTGCACCCGGTTCCCCATCAGATTGGGCCGATTCGGTCGGGTTCCGCCATTCAGAAATTCGGGTTTGATTCAGTCGTTTTGAGTTTGATTCAGCCGATTCAGGACTGACTCAACTTATTCGGGCTCAATTCTGCTCATACAGGCTTGATTCAGCTGAATCAGGTCTGATTTGGCCTTGTTTGAATCTGTTTTAGCCAAACCGGATCCATCCAGGTTGAACCGGTGGAACGAAACCGAATCGTGGCTTTTCTTCCAGTTGGGGGTGGTTTGGTTCATGTAGGTCATAATCCGAACTGGTTTGGCGGTTCAGTTCGTGTTGAGACAAACTGTGGAACCATGGTTTAAATAAAGTATAAATTTGTTTGATGCTTTTATAGAGTGTAACTTTTACACTGAGAATTATCTTCTAGGACAAATTATCTTCAAACTAAGTTGCTTTATGATGTGTACCTTCCTTTCCATTTAAATTTATTCTATTTGCCAACTCATGAAATGGAAGCGCCTTTATATGCTAGGAGGAGGCAGGAGAACTCCCTTTGGTGGGAAAGCACAATAAAGGATGCCACTGCAAGAAGTCAGGGTGCCTTAAGAAGTACTGTGAGTGCTTCCAGGCTAACATTCTGTGTTCTGAAAATTGTAAATGTTTGGACTGCAAGAACTTTGAAGGGAGTGAGGAGAGACGAGCCCTTTCCCATGGTGACAATCTGATCTGCATCCAGCAGACAAATGCTGCGTTAAATGGGGCAATCGGACCCTCTGGATATGGCTCTCCTCCAGCATATAAAAAGAGAAAAACCCAGGAGCTCTTTCTTGGAACAGCTGTAAAGGATCAATCCACTCACAGGCTTGCACAATTCCCTCAGGTACTTCCCGGAGTAGTCATTACTGCCCCCATTTGGAATTCACTGACAGTAGATGCTCTCCTTACTATTTTTTTTTACTTGGTATGCTCCTTTTATGCTGGCTTCTCATGTTAACCTGAACATGCCACCAATGGAGTGTATCAACCCCAACATATACTACCATAGGCTTAAATAAACTACATCTAAATGCTTACTGGAGCTTGAAAGAAAAGCGAGATTTGTTGTTGTTGCTGACAGTCTCCTTGCATATCAGGCTAATCATCTGAAGACTTCAGGACCTGCTGCGTCTTTTTCTTCCATACCTGTGCCCCATGCTATTAATCCTGCTCTACAGGGATCTTCTAAAGTCACATACAGGTGTAAATATAAATCCCAATGATCTTAGTCTATTAATTGTGTAAACATAAATCCTAATAATTTCAATCAGTTGATTATTTACTTTTCTGACTTGAGCTTTCAACTAGCAAAGAATTTGATTTTATTAAAAGTTGACTTTTGTCGCTCTGTGAATTTTTTAAAATTTTTATTTTTATTATGAAGGTCTCTTCTAGCAGACACTGTCAAACCAAAGGATGTGAAGGATCTTTGCAAGCTTTTGGTGGTCGTCTCACAAAAGGCTGCCAAAACATTTGCTGGTAAGAATTTTAGATATACATGATTTTTGTTTTTATTCCTCTAATAATTTCGTATAAAATGGAAGTGTAATGAGTAAACCACAATCAATGTTTTAAAAAGTGCTAGGCGGACCTAATGCGGTGGGGGGGTTCCAAGGCGCAAGGCAGACGCCTAGGCGGGTGCCCAAAGATTGAGGCGCAAGAAATTCCAAAGAATATTTTACTTTAGAATTTATATATTTAGTATGTTTCCATTGTTATCCTTCTTTTAAGAGTTCACAATGGACCAAAGTTGCAACTATGGTCATTTTTTTCAGGTAATACGATGGGCTAAGAGAGCCACTATATAGTAGCACTAGCAGCACAATAATGTACTAGTTAAAGAAGAAAAAAAGATGATAAAACTGAAGAATATGAAGAAGGAGAAGAAGGGAGAAAGGAAACTTACAATGATAACATCTGACTATCACATCAAAGACATTTCTCCTTTGGACGCCGAAAAAAGCGGTCCCAACTTAGGTGGTGCGGTCTAAGGTCCAAAATGTCTAGGCCAGCGCCCGAACCGCTTTTTAGAACAGTGACCACAATGTAGTTGACTAATGAGTTCTGGAACTATTGGACCCACATTTCAATGCAGTTATCAGACCATATGCTTTTATAGATTATCTTATTTTATGTCAAATCAAACACACTGAATTTTCATCTTCTTTAGAAGCATGAATGAACTACTCAGATGGGGAACCAAAAAACTTTCTACCAGTTGTGGCCTGGCAGGCCTGGCCCCTTTCCTTGCTAGTGGATACTTTTTTTAAACTCCTTGACTGTCTTTGAAGTCCTTTCTCCATCTACTTAAGAATCAATTTTGATCATGAACATTAGTAAAAACATAACATGATTATTCCTTTTCCTTTTCACTATGAAATCCTATTCTCGTTTGTCCTGGTGACATCTCGATACAAAAATATTTTTTAAATGCAAGTAGTGAAATAAAATGATGATCTAATACCGATCTACCTATTAGAGTTCAAACTTTTCCCTCGACTGCTTTTCAAGCATCAAATAAGGATTAAAGGGTCTCCCTTAATTTGTTTCTTTTTCTAGCTCCTTTTATGGTCCAATTATGTTAATTTTTCATGACTGAATTTTTTTGTTGAGCTTATTATTGACTTTACGTAGTTGAATTATGATAACTTATTAATGGCTTTATTTCCATTAAAGAAATTGAGTAACCATTTTTTTATTGTGGTTTATTTTGTATTTTTTGAAATTTGATATGTAGGATTCTCAACAGTGTTATCACACTTTACTTTTTCTAAAATTTGTCGTGTCCCCACCCGGACACAACACCCCATTTGGACACTTGACGTCCGTGTCAGCATATTCTTCTGTGGACATTTTGGAGGTTTGTCGTGTCGGATTCTTCTGGACACTCGGACACTTGACACCTGTGTCCCGTGTCCAAGTAACATTGATTCTTAGAAATACCTGCTAACAAGCCTTTTAGATTTCTTGATGAAATTAAACTTGGATGATGATGACAATGCTGATGAAAATTCTAAGATTTCCTAAAAATATTTATGATTCTTCCTTTAGAAGTTTTCTACAAGAATGGATATTCCTATGGTGTGGATACATCATACATGTTTGACATACCTTATCTAGGTACACAAATCCATGTAGCATAGGTAGAAAATTATACTTGAATGCATGTTTTCTTGATTTTGTTGCCAATGTGGCTAATTGGAAAGATGTAAAGCTTGAGTACCAACAACTGGAAGTTTGCATAATATAGTGGCTCTATTATGCAGGGGGAGGGGGATCACCGGGTCAATAGAAGTCATTAAGTAATGCATATTTGGTACGAATGTGTGAGTTTTGAATTAGTATAGTCTAGTTAATGTGTTGTTATGGATAAGGTGTTGTTAGGCATCTTTCGACTAATTTTGAGTCGTTCTATAGATTCTAGATCTTTCCCTATAGGTTCTAGGCCTATTCATAATTTTCTCTATTTTTTGGCTTTTAAAAAAATTTCCAGTCTTAGGGGCAATATCGTAATCTTGGTCAAGCTTGAGGATATTGTGATCACTTTGTAAGTTTGAAGTTTTTGTCATTGATCTAACTCAAGTCTATTCGTTGTATTAGTACTATTTTGGGACAATCAGGCTAACTCGATCTCAACCATTAGATGTGGTTGAGTAAGTTGTAGTCAAGTTAAATTGGTTTGGTCAGTTTCTTCTAGAGGAATAATGGTTGTAAATCTCGGTCGATGCCGAGTCAACTCGGCTAAATTGATTTAGTTTTCTACTGGCAGAGAGTGAAACAACTATTGATACCGGTTTGGAGCCTGTATCGGCCTAGACCGACCTGTATCAGTCGTGACACCCGATTCACAGATTCACGGTCGAATTGTACCGGCCTTGATCGAGTTGAGTTTAGTGCAGCAACCCCCTGTTTTCTCTTTTCTCCTTTTTGAGAAAAAAGACCTAAAACAATATTGGCCAAAAACTGTCAATACCGAGTCAACTCGACGGAGAGTTTTTCCAACCGGCCGATAGCGGGTCCGATACCGATTTTAAAACCTTAGGAGGAATTGACTCTCTTCAACAAACATCGTAATCTTAGGTTGTTCATCATTGAAATTTGTGAAGTACTATAGATGGAGAAATTGACTCTTTTCAACAAACATGTGTTTAGGACGCTATTCCCCTTCCTTTATGGAATGTGCAAGTGGGCAACTAGAGTAAGACCTGCTTTGATGGTTCAAATTAATCTCTCTGATTCTCATTTGCTTGTCAATTTATCTAAGTACGACATCAACTATGAGGAGACTTCCGTTGAAGATATTACAATCGCATGGGAGGGCATGGGAGATGAGTCCTAGTGTAGGGATGATGTGGGACTGATTAGTAGGATAACAGGTGTGGCAATGGGCCTCATGGGTAAAATATTAAATAGCTGCTGTTTTTTGTGGTCAGGTTGTGTGTTTTTTCTTGCTTGCCAAGATGACCATTGTTCTTGTTTTATTCGTAGTCACTGTGGTTTGTGGTTGGGTTCCTAATTGATGGACACGAAGAATTCCTCTTTTCAAAGAGTTCTCAGTGAGGAGTTCTACATGCAACGCCTCCCATCTGATCTTTCTGATCCTGTTGGCAACATTTTGTTGCTTCCATCATGCTATATATGGATCCAAATATGCCCCTTGGTTTGAGTGATTCCGGTGTGCCATTCTTTGGAGATGCTTCTCTTAGAGCTGCATGATTATGCCCTATTTAAAGCATCATCCCCAAACTGGGTCCTCTTTGTCTTTGATGCTTCTTGCAGCTGGAGGTGTCTTCCCATGTCCAGTGTATTCGGAGCACGCTTGTGTACTTTCAGCCTTGCCTGCTTGACTAACAATCATGCCACTACTACTTTTGGAGCTTTACCTAAAGCTTTTCCCCATCGATGGTGAGTTGCTTCGAGGGTCTGCTCGATCTTTTTAGCTTGTGGTTGGTTTCAGTTGTTTGACCATTTTGCAGTGTGGCATCACATATACGTCATAACAAGTGGTCCTCCATTCACTATGCAGTTATCCTCACCCTTGGGTACTTGATGGGGTCTATTAGTCTCTCTTTTCTCTATCTCGGTGTCAGAGTTTTGTGCCTACAACATTGTTGGTGGGACGGATAATCTTAGTGATTTGTCCTACACTAATGAATTTTCTGTCTTCCTTTATGACGTTCATCTCCTGGAGAGCATGAAGCATATCTTTTGATCCGCCAGGCAGAGTGTTATGCTTCACGCTTGTGTGGAGGTTGTGTGGCTAAGGCGCCTTCTTTGTTCGTTATTCCTCTTTGCTGTGGTAACTAAAGTGTGATTCAGGTCTCTGAAAATTTGGCTTTATCTGAGCAGGCAAAGCACATACAGATCGAGTACCACTTCATTAAGCATTTACTCACACATTATCACCTCCCTACATTTCATTAAGCATTTTTTCACGCATTATCACCTCCCTACAGTTCATCTGCTGAGTAGCCCATGATTGGAAAAGATATACCAAATTGAATTCGCATCTCTGTTGCATGTTTATGTAATCATTCCATGAAAACTTTCTTGGACAATCAGCTAGGACTAAAATGTAGAAGCTGAAATTTTGGTTTTATCACTTCATTAAGCTTTTCCTTATAAAATTGTTCTGGTTATCCTGGTAATTCTCAACTAGATCGAGTTTTTTGGTCTACAACTTGTTGATCTGTGACCCATCTAAATCTGTCAGATGTGATCTCGTCAGAGTTGCATCTGCTGGCAATTGAAGGAGTTATGAACATACTAAGAGCAACTTTGGATTGGATTATTTCAGATAATAGCGCTCGGCTGAAGATAGCAGTGGAAAGGGAAGATCAAACAGAAAGGTCGCATGCCTCATTGAACCAGAAGAGGGATGAGAGCCAGAAAGACCAAGATGCTCAGCGGTCGTCGCCCGATGACCGTTTGAATGGTATCCACACAGACCAAACAAGCACCGAGGAGCCCGCATCTGTTGATGCTGCTGCTGTGCAGAAGAATGGAAGGCCTATGTCCCCTGGAACGCTAGCACTGATGTGCGACGAGCGAGACACGATGTTCATGTCACAAAGCAGCGGTTCGTCTCCTAGGCCTTTGCATGGCCAGAACATGACGGAGGACTACAGGGAGCAAGAGAGGCGCATCTTGACGGAATTCCGGGATTGTCTCTTGAAGGTTGTCGCTTGTGGAAGAAACAGAGGTAAGCCGAATCCCCGGTATTATTTTAGGGAGCACTGATTTTATGAGATATCATCGTTCATTGCTCAACCCCGAGCGACTGATTGTTGCCCCACTGGTGGGCCCAGAGCCCAATGTGATACTCCCATTGATGATCCTTCTTCTTGATTCTTGCTTCCAACTATAGTTTACGTTAAGTGAATCTTAAGTTAGTTCCCAATTTTGCTGGTTTACTTGGCAGGGTGAATGTGTTTTCTGTACTGTATAAGTTCTTGGAGAACTGATGGTTGATGTGTTCATGCTGTTACAGAAGCAAACTACTCTTCAATGGCGGCAAGATCCGAGGCGTCGAATCATCAGAGATCAGTTACTGGTGCTCCGGCTTCAAGTCCTGCTGAGGTAACTCAGCTTGTACATGCACTCCATGCTTCTTCCAATGATCATCTTCCCCGAAAAGTCGGAGGGTCTGAAAATGGCAGCGTAAAACCCACGATCGAGAAGTCGTAAATGTAAAAAAATTGGTATGTGATGCTGTCGGGAGCTGTTTTATTTTTTGAGAAATTTTTTTTTTGTTGACTTCGTACAACTGGTAGCATGACCGACCAATAATAACACGATATGTATTCAAACTATGGCATGATGGCTGTCCATGTTGCAAAATTTGGACCCAAATTCGAACATGTGGCGTGTTATTATTGGTCGGGCATGCTACCAGGTTATACAAGCCGGTTAACCAAAATTTTCTTCTGTTTATTGCTGTTACTGAGTTGATCGTTTTCGATCAGTTTTATTTATTTATTATTATTATTTTTCCCTCTTTTCTTTTTTCCGATCAGTTCTTCATGATGAATGATTCATCCCTGCTTGTTTCACATACTTGTCATCTGAATGAGAACAATTTTGTCCACCCTCTAACGGCCTGCTTGGTTCTGTGTAGTTGGAACGCACGCAGTCAACATTATGTGTTCCCGTCTGTTTCGTTCCATGTGGTTGCCAAAACTGCTGAAGTTGCAACCCCCGCCTGTTTGATTTCCTATAGAAAATGTTGTAGTTGGAAAATACAGCTTTTCGCTGCGTGTTCCAACTGCAGCAGCTTGCAGCACTCGTGTTCGACTACAGTGAACCAAATAGACTGTAAGGTGTGTGACCGCTAGCTCCCCCTTGATGCCATTAGATACCCATCTGCAGGCACCACACCCCTGACACGTGCGTTGCACTCAGCCCGCCTTTTACGGCACATCCGACGGTTCAGATATGCGGGTAACGTTCACCCACTCTGTAGGAGAGTGAACAAAACCGCTCTCCGTAAATATCATCAGTTATAGCACTATATTGATACCATCCATCATCCTTTCTTGAGGAAAAAACAATGAATTGTGAGATCCTGATGTGAGAAATAGGCAGGCTCAAAGGTGTCTATTCTCTAAGCGTTCAATCAGTCCAGTCAGCTGGAGTATGATTCACTTTCGGGTCGCCTGCCATCGTGCGGCTGATTCAAGCTCACCAACCGGGGCCAACCGATCGTCGGAGATCTGAACTCATTTTCTAATGATTAATGAAGAATATATTTATTACCAAACTGCCACAATGCGGAGAAGATTGAAGAAAATGCCATTATCAATTGAGACTCAAGGCGAGCCGAGGGCAGCTATGGTAAGGGGTCCTTTTTTTTCTTTTTGCACTTGAATTCAAGATGCTGCAGGCAGCAGGCTGCGGAGATCAGTCGGTGCTGTGCCCATGTATTTATTTACTTTTATTATTACTATGAGCTTTCATCACAGCCGTCCATGTTGAATTAACACACCAGCGGCCAGGAGAAATAACTTGACATCGTCGCCATCGTCGAGGAAACCCTTACAGGCGTGCCCTTGAAGCTTGGGCCGGAGACAAACTAAGCAGGCTCTGCAAGGAATACAAACAAATGGCAGTGGATCAGAACATGGTGGATATATGATCATAATCGAGACATGATGGTGCTATGATGGATGAGCTTTTTTTTCAAAATATTATTAAAAAATAAAACATTTAACGAAACAGCGACTGACCAAAACTATTTACCACCTAACGCTCTGACAGCCACATGGCATGTCAGCGTTGTCAAGCAAACGGGAGGGTTTTTTTTTTGTTTCAAGTATAACCTGGTATTTGGAATACCGGGTTTAAACCCGGTATTGTGGATACCGGGTTTACTCAATCCAAAGAGAAAACGGCTGAAACTTCATACAAGAGGCTTCAGTTAAACTCGGTATCCAGATTACCGGTTTTAAACCCGGTAATCCAAATACCGGGTTCTACTTCAAACGAAAAAAAAAATTCTCGCGGTCGTTTTACGGTGCTGACATGCCACGTGACTGACAGAGCACTAGGTTGGTAAATAGTCGGTCAGCTGCTATTTCTTTAAATATTTTATTTTTTGATAATATTTTTGAAAAAAGGCCATGAGGGATACGAAGGACTATCCAATGGAGGGAGAAGAAACCAAAAAGGATTTTTTGCAAAAAGGCCATGACAAATAAACATTTTACATATAAACCCGTCTTAAAATTACCTGGACACCACTAACAAATCTCTATTTCTGTAAAAAAATTAAAAAAAATCGTGGGGGTATTTTTATGACCATTTCCATATAAGTTTTTTAAAAAAAAGGCGGGTTTAATGAAAAATCAATATTTGTCAGGGTGCTATGCGTAAACATCACAGCCACTGTGCTTCTCTTGCTGGTCAGGCAAGGGTAACTGGCCAAAACTCAAAAGTAGCCCAAAAGACGAGTTTGAGTGCATTTTCGCAACCCGGTTGATTTGCTGCACTTGCTTACAGCACAACTGTATTCCGCGACGTCGTCCGAAAGAAAGGGCATAATGGGACAAGTGCAGTCCGGTAGCAAGTATAGTACCCATTATGCCCTTACTTTTTGACGATATGGTAGACTGCGATCGGGCCGTATGCAAGTGCAGCAAATCAATCGGGTAGCAAAAGTGATCTCAGGGTTTATATACAAAATCAATATTTGTCAGGGTCCTCTATTTGGAAAAAATGCAAAACATAATCCGGACATGTAACGGTCAATAAAAAAAAGGGAAAAGAAAAGAAAAGAAAAGTGGAGAGTTGAAAAGAAAAGAATGGTACCAAAGGCAGGCCTCTCTTGGCCCTTTGTTCCAAGTAGGGTGAAGGTTTGAAGAAGCCACCGTATGCGTCTGCCCACTTGCTGAGCCTCGAGTATATGTGACCAGCTCCGACCGCGTCAGCCCAGAATACGATACCACCCCTTCAAAGTAACAAACACAAACTTCATCAGGTGAGTCGTCGTCATGCCTTTCGAGATCAAAACAAGCCCACACGGGGACTGAGTTCCAACCACCGGAGGCTAGTCAAACCAGCCAAGATATTATTTTTTTTTTTTTTTTTTGAAGGAACCACCATAGTGGTCAGTACATCACCAGTTAGTGCTTCGTCACAAGATAGACGAAAGATTGAAACTCGCCATAGGAGTGAAATATGCCCTGATTTTTAATTATCCCACAGTGACCATACCAGCATATTATATACAAGAAGAAGAAGAAAAAATGGAACATCATGTGTGGCCGAAAATGTTTTACGATCATATGAGAAAATATGCTAGACTTGTTAAATCTATAAACATCGGTTGATGAACGATCACAACATGCTCATATATAACTCTGTCCCTACTTCGAATCCACCAAGATAAAGAGAAATTTCTATAAATTTTATTTTCCATTGATATATCAATAGTGGAGGCTTAGAGCCCTTTTAGTATGAAACAAACCCTTATGACTAAACTCTAACAAGATCAGGACTAATACATATAAAACACTCTAAACATTTGTAAAACTATGACTACATCCTGACTTCGCCTATTGAGCAATATATACTAAACAAGTAACTAAACGTCAAACACATCCTGAAGGACCAAAAACTAAATAAACCCAAAATACACGTCCGGAATCCGTTTAAAAGAATATCATCTTATAATCGTGCATGCATGTATCCAGCTATGCATCAGGACAACTCCTCTTACATTATATACACCATGTAGGGTGTAAAAATGGCCCATTGGCTCACGCTCGTCCCGACCCCGCATAAAAACTCAATGACCCGACCTTTCATGGCCAGATCATCGAATCGACCTGGCCAGGCTCGGACCACCATTCTAAGGCTGTGGCCCGGTCTGATTTGGCCCTATCTGGTAAAAGGCTTGACCCAAAAAAACTTAGACCCGACCCAACTTGTCCCGAAAAGATATATCCGGTAGCGGACTAGCGGTTGGCACGCCCGCTCATACCCTGTGATTTTTTAAAAACAAAATTTACCTGCCAAGTTACTTCTATTGATTTGGGTCGATCATGGGCCAATGGTAGGCACCAATATACTATACACAACATTAGTTTGCTCTAACTTGTCCCCTCTCTATTCATGACTACATGGAAGCATATTTACATGTCTTCTCTAAACCATGGGCTCATGACGTCTATTAATCCATAAGGTATCCTCTGTCTGTGTGGGAGGGCGGGCGGGGGCGCAATAAGAAAAACCCATACTTTGAGGTGAAAGTAATCCACACTCTGTTGTGTCCTTGGATTTGGTTGATGTTATTGGTCGATGAATGTGGTCATCTACTGGTCATATGAAACAGTTCAGGAAAGACCTTAGGTCCGCCCCAACTCGAAAAAAGCCAACCCAGCCCGGCCATAATCGACCAACCCGAACAAACATTCGAACCCAGCCGGTGAATGAACCCCTTAACTCGTGGTCCGGCCCAGCACAAGAACAATGCCTAGCCCGTATGGGTCAGCCCTTCCCCAACCCGACACGACTTGTTACTGTTATGGCCCGGCCCAACCCAATTTACATCCCTAAGCCTATAATTTACTCCATATTCACTATATCCAATGTCAATGCAAGATAGTATATATTATTTTATATGTAATGAAATATGGATGTTTCTTATGTTGTCTGCTTATGAATTCTACAACTTATGTACAAGGATGTACATGTGCAAGTATTGAGTCTACATACATATACTCTAGAATGGTGTCATTTTCACCTAGCACAGATTCTTGTAAGTTTAAACTTTTTTGAAACATTCATTCACTACGAAAACAGCTATGTTATTATTTTGGGTCTAATTTTACGAATCATGCTTTACCATTGTTCACTATTAAAGGTTAAGTCCTCTGGAAAGGATGTCAATCAAGATCACAGCTATTGAAAAGGTGTTTAGGTATTTAGGACACTTACCGATATTTTGGGAAACCCATTCCAAGAACAGAAGCAATGTCAAGATCTGATGCTTGAACTACAACTCCTTCATCCATTACTCTGCACGCTTCGTTCACAACCGGAAAGAATACCATCTCCAAAATTTCTTGGTCACTCACAGTAATAGGCTACAAGAAAGTTAATTAGTCAACTTTAGGCACTAATTTCTTGGTCACTTACAGTTAATAGTTTACAAACAATGTTAATCAGTAATATCAGACTATCCATAAAAAATATCCAGTTTACAACTAGTCATAGCATGCAAATATCAAGATATGACCATGAAACTAAATGAATTTTGTTAACCCACGATCAAATATGTGTATCGTTTGGGAGGTGGTAGGGTAGTTGTAAAGATACCTTTCCAACAGGCATGATGTTGGTACGCCTTCTAGATTCCTCTATGATGGCTTGTACACTAGGATCAGGTTTCGGCTTGCTTCCCCTTTCATATATATAGAACCCCTTTCCATTGTTTTTTCCTGTCAATTCAAAGCATCCCATGGTATGCAGAATTAGAAGTAAGAGAATGAGATGGAAAAATGCAGAAGTGAAAAGTTTCAAGATCAAAATTTATCACGATTTTGTTTTTGTACCATTTCGCCCATTATCTACCATCAAATTAAGCAGCTGGGATTCAAATGTCCGCCCTCTAAAGGCAGAAGCAAATTCTTTCTTCACAGCCAATGCCACACCATATCCAGCCACGTCTTGAAGCCTATCAATAAAATGATGCACATTCAGCATAACTGGAACAGAACCGCCAAACAAGCATCAACAAAGATGCATACGAAATATGCAGATACAGATCCCCCTTTAACTGTGCCTGATGTCTGACAGATCCTTTTACAGAATCTATTTGTCAGCCAATTGCTCCTAAGAGTTGCTTGATAAGTAATAACGGACAAAAGAATTTATTTAAATAATGATTTCTTCTCCAATATGGTTCATGATATTTTTTTTCCTGTTACGGTTCCTAGCTTTCATCGGCAATGAGGGGATGAGAGCCCTATGTATAATTTTGTACAATTCTCCATATTAAGTTTGAATAACTAAGTACTTTTTTATTTCTTCACAACCAATTTAACACATTCTAAACAACCTAAGATATAGATGGGAAAAAACTTACTGAAAAGGCCCCATTGGCATGCCAAAATCACTGATCACTCTATCAACTCTGAACACGTCCACACCTAGATGTACCAGCAGCTGTGCTCCTTGGCTGTACGGGAAGAAGGTACGATTGACAGCAAAGCCCGTGCAGTTTCCAACAACAATGGGGACTTTCTTTATGATCTTCCCAACATTCATGACATCAAGGATTACTTGTGGAGATGTATTCTTCGTGCGAACGATTTCAAGCAGAGGCATCACATGAGCAGGACTGTTCATATTGGTCATATAAGAAATCTGATCATACCCTCAAATCAACAAAAGTGTGTGTCCACATAATAGAGACAATTATGCTACCATATTGGTGTGACCAGGGTTCAGCGTAACTTTATAAGTACATGAAGCACAATATTCTATAGAAAATATCTTCATGTGTTCAGGATATAAAATACAAAACAGTAACTGTAAATATTCAGCAGTGATAAAGCTGCATTGTATTTTGTAATAGCCTTCATTAAACATACATACTATATTGAAGACAAATCGGTGCTTCAGATTGTCTACCAAAACCAACAAATCCGGTGATGTGCATACTATGAGCCACAAGCCCTTAACACAAACCCATATCCCAAGTTTTTAAAAAATATTAGATCTTCATTTAGTGCCTTGGAGGTGTGGCGACAAGCGACAACGCTTGATTTCAGAATTTACGTCAGGTAAGGCATAACATCCAGATACTGCATGACTGAAGCCAGCAAATTAATTTCTCACTAATAAGGCATCAAGAAAATAAAGGTGAAGGCTCTTGAATATAAAAAGAGGCTTTGCACAAATTTGCAAGCACAGATCTTCTGGCAATGCAACACTATGGCTCAGCCAGTCCATTTCCTACTACAGGATCCTGAAGTATTCGAAGCCTTCCTTTATAATTCTGATAGACTATTTAGCAACATCAGGGTCGCCTAAAGCATGATGAGCGTTTTTGCAGCTCAGTTTTTGGTGATGGTATCATCAAAGAAATTGTAATTAAATCTACAAAGTATTTAATGGAAAATCATTGCCCTAACATTACTTTGGTGTTAATTTTCATTTTGTATTCATCAAGTGTTACATGCATTAACTTATTGTGCTGCTTTCCGAAGCACCAACAATTTGATAGTTGTGATATATAATGCTCAAAATACAAATAGCAAGTGACCTGAAAAAATGTGCCCCCACAATGCGATCTTGAGAACTGGTCTTCTCTCCAACAATATTCAGATCAATTGTGGATGTGTTGCTCGCCAAAATGCAGTGCGCAGGACAAGCCTTTTCAATTTCACTAAATATGGACTGTTTTAGGGGAACCTTTTCGATGACAGCCTACAAAAATATTGCAAATCTATTAGAAAATATTTATACTATTTTCTAGAAATAGTTGATATTGAGGCCTCCAGGATATCATAATAACTATATCACACCAAAAACATGATTGAAATTCAAAACCTTTAGCTAGTAAGTTTTCCACAACGTACACTGCAGACCCATTTTAAAAAATCGTTCAGGATATCATAGCTGTACAGCATTAGTACAGTACCAACCCTAAAAGGGAAATTGTATAATTTTACATGCTCTGAGGCAGTCACGATCTGATGCCACCATGACTCAATATCGGCAGCTATCAGTTTGTTCTGGCGAGAACATACTAGCACCTGCTTTAATTGTATGGTTCTACCCCGTCAGCAGTATCAGATTGTTTCACAGGAAGAGTCATCTAGTACATATTGAAATTGAATTGGTGGGGAACCGGTGGTTCTGGCTAGTGGTACATCAGGTATGGGTCAACTTGGCATTACAAGAGCATTAAATAAAGAAGGTGCTTTCAGCACACAATTATTTTGTTCCTTCATTCTAACACCAATCTTTGGTGCCATGATTGCATGAGCTTAAACAACCTAACTGACTGAGTTAGGTTTCCGTTCCCGCCATATTGCCTTTTAGGTTTCTTGGCAGCCCCCTCTCATGCAAAGTTGCATTGGTTAGTCTTTAAAACCACTCATAGAATAATGTCACTGGGTTGACAAATAATTGGAAAATTCCTCTCGATCTTCTACAAAACCTTCTTAATTAGAGTTGTGCTAAATAGTCAACCCATCTTGATATAATGATTTGAACGAATATGATGATTCTAACACCAATGATTCTTTACTTTAACAACAAAAAATGGGAGAAAATGTGGAAGGAGAAATGAAAGCGATAGAAAGAAGGGACATCAAAAAAATGAAGGAATCAATGAATTATGATTATTAGGAATTATGCATGCGTGCACGACCACAACTAAAATAAATTTTTTATGTTAATCAGTCGATCTTATTCAAATGTTTTTGAATTACCTTAGGGTCTTGCTTGATTCAAATAACAGAACATCAATGTGTGTTGGAGTAACCATACATAACAGCAGTTTTACACTAGATCTAAACTTTTTTATTATTTTCTTTTCTATTTTTTGTACTACTTTATTAGTTTATTTTATGATTTTCTTGCAATTCTGAGAGATTCTATATTTGATAGGTACAATCACTACCAATTCACCAGACATGGGTTGCTACACTGACCTGTAGTGGTACTGTAACACGTAGCAACCATGATCAATACAACAATGGTACCGGTATTGGAACCGGTGCATGCCACAAGTAACTGTTCAAATAATCAATTCTGCCTACACAGTTCCTTTTTTAAATTTCCCTTTCAACTGTTGGATCTTATGAATTGAATATTAATGTTCATAAATGATCTTGATGTTCAAAAGTTGTGGCCCATTTAGTTTAACTAAAAGTTAAATTAAAATTCATGGGTAAATTCCTATCTAGATTACGACCATTATATCAATTACTTGTTAGAATGAGTTGAATGGTTAACCTCTATAACCATATCGACATGCTTGAATGCTGAGTAATCCAACGAGCCCTTAAGAAGCAACAAGGTCTTGTCCATCTTATCCTGTGTCAATGATCCTTTCTTCACTAATCCCTCAAGATTTGCTGACATAGATAATCGACCCAAGTTTGTCAGAATAACATAAATAAAATTAAGTAAAATATCAATTAATGATAAAGCAAAAGTAAATATATAAAAATAATGAAATTGTTACACATAACAAAGTTGTTTTAAATAACAACCCTATCGGAGGCATATAAGGTAAGATTCAACACGACCATTTAGTAGAGACACAGGTTAACCTAATACGAGACGGTTCTTAAATAGAAATAAAAGAGAAACATATAAGGACACCATTTTCTGCATCTTAAGAGATTCAAATACTTACCTGCTACAGATTTCATGCCCTTCTGCAGAAAAGTGGAATCAATTTCTTTAAGAATGACAGATATATTACTTAAGACAAGGGCAGTGGCTATGCCAGAACCCATTAGCCCACCACCAATAACAGCAACTTTCTTTATCTGCCTTGGTTTGAGTCCAATATCAGTAACATTAGGTACCTGATTCAAATATTTCAGCGAGACAAAAAGGGAAAATTAGTAGATTGACTATGAGAGTAGATGGCCACATGGATGTCTTCTGAACTTCACAAGAAGGAAGAATTTTTAAGTCTAGAAGTAGAAGACTCAATCACAAGTTCAACATGAAGAAGTAAAATAAAAAGAAGAAAGAAAACTGGCAATAAAGTAACATCCATAACCATATTCAAGAAGTCATGTCGCATCTACATGACCAAGTTTGTAAATCCCTCATCATGGTTGGTGTTATCATGCTAATCCAGTTGCAAAATTATTCACTCAGGGCCCATTTAAGAACTTGATGAACTCGAAGTAATCAAATGGCATAACTATTTAGAAAGAGTAAACAAATCCAATATATATATCACTTGTTATGAATGTAGAAGAATATATTTAATCTGAACTTTTAGGAAATCTGAAGCATGTGATCCAAAAAAGGTAACCAACAATAGTTCCTTGGACCATTGACTTGTCACTTGTCAGTACAAGTATATGGTAAAACAAAAGGATATGATCGAAAGCTACAAACATTTGAAGGTTTTGGAAAAAGACTTCTCATAAAGCAGTCATATGTAAAACCGTCATTGCCGGTCCCAAGCCCTGATGAGAAAGCTTGAGGGTTGATGTTAAGTTGGAAATCAGCCCTAAAAAACCATCTCAAACTATGAAATGAATCCTAATTCGATAAAACAATCATATGTGACCAGAAACAAGTTTCAAGTAAGCATTAATGTCAATCAGCACTTGTTATGGTAAGTTATTTTTTCAAAGTAATCAGCATTGTACTACGTCAAAGATAATGACCAAAACTAAAAAGCATATACCATATTTTTTTAATTTGGATATAACCTTCTTCAACATTATACTAACACGTTGAAGACAAGATAAAGCAAATTTCAGGGAGAATAACAAGGGAGACAAATAACCTTCTTCAACATATAACCTTCCTCAACATTGAAGACAAAAGTGAAAAATGCAAGAATAACAAGGGAGACAGTTGAACAAGCTAGATGAGATTAATATCATATAGTTAAGATAAATACCTTGGAAGTTGCCCGTTGAGAAAAAAACACATGAACGAGGCCTCTTGATGTGCTTGATAACACTAACTCGTTAAAAACTTTTGCCTCCTGAATTTAGTACAGATAATTTAGTACATTGTTACAATAGAAAGGGCGCCTAGCAACATGAAAAAGGAAAACATATTCATCATACTATGTGGAGAAAATTCTTTAACTGCCTTAATGGAGTCAGGAAATGCATTTTCTTGCCTAACAGGAGACACTAAAGCTTATCTCAATGCATTTTGTCTCCTTCAATGGAAGTACCTAGTGAGAAGTATTATCTGACTAGGCCACAATTCGGATTATCAAGCAGGCAACAAAGTCATGTGCCTTTCCAGTGGGATCAGACAAATGATCTATTATTAGTTTTTATTGCTCAGATCTCATCTTTCTCTAATTTTCAATGTACCAGCTGTCAAATTATATATATATATATATATATATATATATATATATATATATATATATATATATATATATATATATATATATATATATATATATATATATATATATATAGATAGATAGATAGATAGATAGATAGAGAGAAAGAGAGAGAGAGAGAGAGACAAGATGCTACCTTCGAAAGCAGCGTTGTTTGCTGCTTTGACAAGTTGCCAGTGGCTATCAAAGCCAAGAACGACGACAAAGGTCGTCCGAACTCACAATCGGGAGGCACTGGAAGTCACCAGAGGTGGTCGCCGACTGCGGATAATGTTGGAGGTTGCCGAATGAGGTGCGCTGATGAATTGGATGACTCATAATGGAAGAAGTCACCAGAGTCCTCTGTCGGTGGTCACCGACAGGTGATGTCAGTGGAGATCACCGGTGGAGGTGATCGGAGGTTGTTAATGTTGAATCCGACCAAAGATCATATGTGGTGCGGTCGTGGTGGGTTGTCAAAGCATCAAAAACGCTGCTTTGAGAGGTAGCGTCTGGCTCTCATATATAAATATATATATATATATATATATATATATATATATATATAGAGAGAGAGAGAGAGAGAGAGAAAATGCTATAATGCGGCATGCGGTAAGTGTGGCACCTACCGCATGCCGTCTGATGCACCGCTGCGTGCATGCGATGCACGCAGCGCGTGCATCAGACGGCTGCGGTGCGGTGCCGCACGTATCGCATGCCGCAGCATAGCATGCCCCTATATATATATATATATATATATATATATATATATATATATATATAGAGAGAGAGAGAGAGAGAGAGAGGAATGTTACAGTAAGCTATGAGCTACGGAAGGAGAAAATGAGCTACGATCATTTTAACCTCCCTAGAAGTTTTGGAATTTCGTGAAATTTGATGGGTGTGTTGTCTATGGTAACATGATCATCCTCATCAATTTTCAAGGAATTCCAAAACTTATAGGGTCATCAAATGGTAGAAGCAAAATTAACGGTTACTATGGACGGTGGATAAAGCTTCTACCGTTTAATGACCCTAGAAGTTTTGGAATTCCTTGAAAATTGGTGAGGATGATCATGTTACCCTAGACAACACACCCACCAATTTTTACGAAATTCCAAAACTTCTAGGGTGGCCAAAATGATCGTAGCTCATTTTCTCCTTCCGTCGCTCATAGCTCACTGTAACATTCCTCTCTCTCTCTCTCTCTCTCTCTCTGTATATATATATATATATATATATATATATATATATATATATATATATATATATATATATATATATATATATATATATATATATATATATATATATATGCAAATGACTGAGTTTATTGCACAATTTCACCATAAATTAAGTGGGGGACAACTCTAATTAAGGGTCCACAAGATTGACAGTTTTTTTTTTTTACCAACTATCAAGTAGGCGTTAATCCTCCAACATTGGTGTTGATAACTTGACCAAGGTAACTTGGCAAGAGAGGAGCCTTCCAATGAGACCTAGAAAGGAATTTGGTAGGTAGGGAGACCTGGGAATAATATTTCGTGCAAACTAATATATATAAAAAACCAACACAGAAGTCACATATTACTTATGGTACATTCATCATGGCTAACTAAAAAAATGACATGCTAATCATAACAAAACAGAATTATAGGTAATTAGGTATCATCGATCTATCAAAAGATGGATCTCATTGTATCCTAAGTCAAACTGTTAAAACCAAGTATGCTTTGTAATTACGTTGTGAGTGCTTCTAAATATGCTTCATGTTTGATATTTCTTATTAATTCTCGTTGGTTAAATGTAGTAAAAAAGTAAAGGTCTCAAGATAAAAGTATCAATATTTTTGGTTTGTCGTTTCTAACATTCTTCATACTACAATTATGCTCTTAAGTTTAGCAAATCCAAAAGAATCCTAGAAGAATAGGTACCTATACAAGTGTCAATGTGCCCGAGACTAGTATGTCACCTAGAAGAATCGTGGTAGGATAGCTTGAGAGTTAAGTATTAAGTATGTAGTTCTAACGATAATATATTTCATACATCATTTTTTAATTCATTCCATCACATAGAAACTGTAATTTTTAGAAATTTATTTTACTTGGAACATAATGAGGCATTTTAACCTCTAAATAGAATCACCATATTGCATTGACATATTATGGAATGTAGAACGAATTCATACCTATCAATTCCTCATCACATCAATCCCCCCCCCCCCCCCCCCCCCAACACACACACACACAAAAATAATAATAATAATAATAATGGACTAGCAACCTAGGTTCCATTGACCGTCAAGGCAAAAATCTATTGGTGTTCTACTTTGGATGGTGTTTTCAGTAATGTTATTGGTGTTCTACTTTGGATGGTGTTTTCAGCTATGATTTGGGGACATAGGCACAGGTATCAGACACGACAAAACCATACAACTTGAATACGAGGACCTGCATATATAGGATATATATTTAAATTAGGTATAAATAATACATAGCATAAATATGATCAACCATGCATGTGATCGGAGAAAGGCATGTTTGTCAATCGAAGGGCATATTTAATGCAATCAATACAAACTCTATAATAAAAAATGTTGTTTCTGATACGAGCCTCTCTTTGGTTAATGATGGATGTGATGGAAATAATAGGTCAATAGCGCGACACATGTAATGTTGATGGAAATAATAGTCAATCACATGACGCATGGATGTGATGGAAACAAATTCTCATTAATAATACAATATATTAATGTTGCTTATGAACCTATATAGAGAAGAACAAATTATCGTCAGTAACGCAACACAGATAATGTGTTTACTACGAAGCCACATGGCCCACATACAACGGGCCCCCACATATACAGAAGGGTATCCTAGGATGATGGATACCATTAACACGACACATTCAATGCTTTAATACAACCTTACTATTGTTTCCACCAATGCACCAAAACCCTAGTTTCAAGTGTCCACACGTGTGGACACGGGTGTCAATGTCCACAGGTGTGGACACGACATCAGGGCTAAATGGGAAGTGTCCTACAAATCATAGGTTTTCAGTAAATAGTACATATTTATTGTATCAGTAGTATACAGAAAACAAATGAATGAATACCTTGAGAACACCAGCGTATCCACCAAAAATGATGCCTTCCTCAATTGCATCAAGACAAACTTGGTGTTGTGGCATATTAGGTGCTATCTTCTTGGCCTGTTGCCTAGCAGCTTTCAATGTCTCACGTGCTTCAGAAAGGGAACCAAGTCTATCAGTTCGACGAAGGGAACTAATCCAAGGCTTACGACTCTCGGCAATTTCCAAAGCCCAAAGTCGTGACACTCTTATCAACTCTTCAGAAGACACAACGGCATCAATAAGTCCAAAACCCATCCCTTCCTTTGCCCGAATTGTCTTTGATAGCTGCATGAAGATACAAAATTACAAATAATATGCCGCTTGTCAGGAGAATAAATGTAAATTCCATCTGTGGTAGATTCTTCATTCCAAATGAGCAGGAATGATATGATGAAGACTGAGAAAATATCCTAACATGATTAATTTTAAATGAAATAATATTAAATTCAATTTTATTGCCAACTAGGTAGTTGATTATGTGGATCCACTGGAAATTCATATATATTGAGGCCTGCAGGCGCTCACGTATCAATAAAAAGAGCAACCACTAAATGCCATTATATTCACAAACAGAATGCATCTACATATGCTCGAGTCCAGAAGCAATTTATATCCCTAAATCAAGTAGAAGTTTTCAATATATATTGCAAAAAAAAAAACATGCTGAGCATTGATTGATAAAAACAAATGGAGAAACATAATAATCAATTGTTAGTAGTGATTAACGGCACAATTCTGGGAAAGTAGGAGAAACTTTGTAAGAAACCTTTATCGAGGCATTTACAGAATGTTCCAAACAAACAATAATCTCCTAAACCCAGTATTAAAGCTAACATTCGGTTGAGAATAGAATAGGGAAGACTCACCAGCATCATTTCTATTGCCTTTGACAGCCCTACAAGCCTTGGAAGACGCTGTGTTCCTTTAAATTTTAATTAAGCCTTAGTGAGATCATGGTTTAATAGAGATGCAAATAGAACAGCTGGAACCCTATGGCTTTAAGGAACCTGCTAGATGGAAAAATAAAAATCATCACTACCTCCAAACCCAGGAATAACTCCAAGAGTCAATTCTGGCAATCCAAGTTGAGCTTCTGGAGTGGATATTCGAGCATGGCAACCCTGGCCAATATTAACCAACGCAATGCAATTAACTAGGAATACTGAGAATTTCATAATAAGGAGAAATGGGATACTGCAAGCTACAGTGAGCACAAACCAGTGCCAATTCCAAACCACCACCCAGAGCAAGTCCTTGAATGGCTGCAACAGAAGGCTTTTTGGCATCTGAAAATATAAATACAAAATTATGTTTCTCATGACCAAAATGATTCTTGAGGAAAACATTAGTGTACATTCTAAGCACCATGGAAACCAATTTACAATACAGGCAACATAAAAGAAGCAATCGAAACAAGCCGTGATAAACAAAAAAACCTTCGACTATGTTCACCAAGAACTCGATGGACACATCTGGTAGGAGTGAGATATTTCCTGGCAGGACGCAATCACACAAACAAAAAACATAGTTATTTTCTAGGTAGGATCAAATAAATAATTGACTGGAAGTGTGTGTTCCTTCAAGATTTCATACCAGTCTTGTGAACTTCCGCAAAGACATTGATATCGAACCCGCCGGAAAACTTCCCCCCTCCACCTATTTTGATGAACAGTAGAAACAAACCAAATCAATGGTCAGCAACATCGCAAGATGTCAGCAAATTTTTTTGAGCTAACTGAGCATGTAACTATGCCAATTAAAGATCGATGTCAAGCATCTTTCATATCGAGAACAATTATTAAAAAAATTATTTAGAGGACATAAAATTTTAAATCTAAGAAAAAAATTAACCTAGAGAATTTGACAAATGTAACGAAAACTCATCTAGAGAGAGAAGTTAGATTATCACAATGTGAGTCACGGTAAGGCCCCATCCTCTACCCTTATGAGTTCTTCTTCCTTTTCATGTCAATATAACGCCAGCTGGATATCTTCATGGAGCCTCACACCAACATGCAAGCTGGAGATCTTCATGGATTCAAGGAAAGGCAATGGATCCTCTGAATATCTTCATGGATTCAACGAAAGACAATGGATCCTTCAAACATTAAGCTGGTGATCTTCATGGATTCAAGAAAAGCAACAGATCCCCCAAACATTAATTAGTTTTATTTTCTTGTTTATTAGTTTCTAAATCCATTTTCGGTGATTTGTATAAGCGTAAATCCCAGTAATTCATCTCTTGTAAACTCTAGAAATACAAAAAATGCAATTCCTTCATCTGTAAGAAGCATAGAAAAATTCTCACGTTTCATTGATTCATATTTTATATGGTATCAAAGCGGGCCGTTCCATCCCCAATAGCATGAGCTTCATCCCGGTCGCCTGAGTTTCATCCTCGGCAACCTGAGTTTCATCCCCAGCCGCCCGAGTTCCATCCTTGGCTGCTCGAGTTTCATCATCGGCTGCCCAATTTGCTCTCACCAATTTTTATTTTCCTTTTTCTTGTAATGGCTGCATCATCCACTCAGGATTCAACAATAGACCCTTATGCTATCCATCATTTCAACAGCATGTTCGTCATGCTTGTCTCACTTGCCCTCATCGATGATAACTATGGCACCTAGGAGCGAGCAATCACAATGGCTCTCCGAGCTAAAAAAAAGTTGGTTTTGTTGACGGGACCCTCGTCAAACCAAAGGATGAGAAAAATATCCATGCATGGGCTAGTGCAATGATCTGGTGAGTAGTTGCCTAGTTGGATCCTCAACTCCATCACACTTGACATTCGCACTAGTATTCTCTATGCGGAGATAGCCCGAGATATTTGGGTGGATCAGAAAGAGAGACACTCAATCAAACGCTTTGAAGATTTGTCAACTCAAAAAATCCATATCTTTGTCTCTGTTTACTTCACACAACTCAAATCCCTCTGAGATGAATTAAACGCTATTTCCACAATCACTCCTTACATATGTGGTCATGGCAAAGATTTTGTCGATAAGTTATCCCACGACAGGGCTATGGAATTTTTACAAGGTCTCCATGATCGTTTTTCTGTTGTCCGCAGTCAAATTCTTCTCATGGAACCTTTTTCATCAACTACTCGTATCTATTCCTTGGTTCGCCAGAAAGAAAAACAACAAGAAATTAACAGCTCGGTGGTCCCTGACTCCCTGCAGTCAAACTTACATCCCTTCATTTAGGTCGTGCCTCGAATCTGACATATTCTTCCAACAAATGACAACAGCCTTTTTCCGAGTATTGCAATAGGCATGGTCATACCAAGGTTATCTGTTTCCAACTTCATGGGTAACCACCAAAGAATAATTTTGTTGTTGCTCTCACTACAAGCTTTACTGTCTCTCCGCCGCTCTGCAGATGACTTCAGAGCAGTACGCTAAGCTCATAAACATATTGGCAGTCGTCCCGACAACCGAGCTCGTCGTGAATAATGTCAACTCTGAGTTATAATTTTATCATTTTACCTACATCATGGATTGTAGATTCAGGAGCTTCCAATCATTTTTGCTTTTCCATTGAATTATTTTCATCGTATAGACATGCTCCACAAAAAAATTTGTTCAATTAACTGATGGGACACACGCATCGGTTCTTCACATTGGGACTGTTAATTTTTCCTAAAATCTACAATTTGAGAATGTCTTCCACATTCCCAGTTTTAAGTTTAATTTGTTATCTATATCTCAATTTACTCGTTCTTCACATTGTGATGTTATATTCCCACACTCTCATTGCCTATTTCAAGACCGAATGACAAATCGGACAATTGGTCAGGCTGAATGTCAAGATATTAGTGTTAATTCTAATATCTTGATATTCAGTTTGATATTAGTGACAATTGGTCAGGCTGACAAGTCCGGATATTCAGTTTGATTTTAAATGTGAATGTAATGCTTGTGTATTCAATATAATAATAGTGTTAATTCTAGTAATGCTATTTTTGAGTTAATCCATTGTGATATTTGGGGACCATTTTCAAAACTCTCCAATAGTGGGGCACGTTTTTTTCTTAACTATTATTGATGATTATAGTAGATGTACTTAGATATATTTAATGACATGCATATCAGAAACATATAAGCATTTATTATATTATTCAACATGGTTAAATGTCATTTCAAAACTAAAATTTAAAATCTAAGCTCCGGAGATGGCGATTTATTTCTTCCCCAACTCCAAACTTTTTGTTCCAACAACGGAACATAATCTCTCTAAATCACTTCAATCATGGTTCCATGAAAATGGAATCATTCATCAAAGGAGTTATATCTCCACTCAACAACAAAATGGTGTAGTGGAACGAAAACATCGCCAGCTCCTCAATGTGGCTCGTGCCCTCCATTTTCAAGCCAATTTACCTCATATTCTGGGTTGAATGCATACTCACTACCACCTTTTTAATTAACAAAAGTCCCACACCTCTACTAGGGCACAACCCCATAAAGTGCTCATTGGCAACCCACCATCATATTCATATTTACGTATTTTTTGGTGTCTTTGATTTGCACGCAATATAAATATCAAATATAAATTCGATACCTGAGGAAAACCAGGTATCTTTGTTGGATATCCGTATGGCCAAAAAGGCAATCGTATATACGACATTGAATCCAAAAAAAAATACACCTCTTGCGATATTACATTTCACAAGAATAAGTTTCCATATCGCGATCCCTCGCTTTTTTTGCCATCTCCGTCAGTCCACATCCATCTGATTGAAGATAGAGCTAATTTCGATTTTCCTCCACCGACCATCTCGAAACAAAATTCGTCCGCTGAAATTCTTACATAACCCACTACGCACTCTGGCAATATACTTGCCTTGTCAGACCCTATTCCAAGCACGATTCCAACTAATGACATCCCTGATTCAAATTCTTCTCCCGAGGAACCTACTCCAATTGCCACATCCCGGCCAGTTCGCACTAAACATGCTCCCTCGCACTTTCAAGATTGCTACTGTTTTTAAATTTCACAAGTAACTCAACATCCACTTGCTAATTATCTCTCTATCTACTTTTTCCCCCGACGAACCGTCTAGTATTACTCAGACCATGAAATCGACAGCTTAGCAGGACGCGATGGCTAAAGAAATCAATGCTTTAGAACAAAATCGTACGTGGTCTCTTTCACCTCTACCTGTTGGCAAACACCCAATCGGTTGTAACTAGGTATCAAAATATTATATCCTTCTGATGGAATGATTAAACGGTATAAAGCTCGTCTTATTGCCAAAGGCTATTATCAAATCGAAGGTGTTGATTATCATGACACCTTCGCTCCAGTAGCCAAACTTGTTACTGTGAGAATTCTCTTATCTTTTACTGTCATCAACATTTGGTCTTTCCACCAACTGGACGTCAACAATGCCTTTCTCCAAGGCGATTTTGATGAAGAAATCTATGACATTATGACCCGATTTTTCACGAAAGGGGGAGACTCGTATGTAAACTTCATAAATCACTTCATGGGCTCAAACAGGCTTCTCGTCAATGATTTTTTAAATTCTCATCCACTCTCATTCATAAGGAATTCTCTCAATCCATTGCCGATTATAGTCCTTTTTTCCTTTTATAAAGGCTCTCTCTCTTTGTTCTCATATATAACGACGACGTTATTATCACCCGGAATGATGTCACTATCTCTAAATTCAAAAAGTTCCTCGAACATACATTCTCTATTAAAAATTTTAGTCCTTTACAAAACTTCCTCGACATCGAAGTATTCCGTTCCGATTAGGGACTTTTTCTCATCAACGCAAATATACTCTTGACATTTTGAAAGATGTTGGCATGACTGATACCCGAGTTTCTGCATTTTCTATGAAACAAAATCTCAAATTACATCTCACGGACCGAGTTCCCATTTCCGATCCTACATCTTATCGGCGTCTCATTGGTCGTCTCTTATATCTTTCAGTCACACAACCTAATATTCAATGTCTTGTTAATAATTAAAGCCAGTTTATGTAGCATCCTCACACCGCTCATCTATCTAAAAGGAACTATACGCCAAGGGATTCTCCTTTCCGCCTCTTGTTCTCTCCAACTTAGTGGCACTTGTCCCATTTCCTAAAATACTAAGAAACAATCAACAATATCTTGCTCTTCTGTCGAAGTCGAATATCATGCTCTTGTCACTCTCACTTGTGAACTCCAATGGCTAAAGTATATTTTAAATGATCATTACATTTCTCACAATCAACCTATTAATGTATACGATGTTAATCGAACGGCTCTTCACATTGCAAACAATCCCGTATTTCACGAACGAACCAAGCACATCGAACTTGATTGTCATTTTGTTCGAGAAAAAATTCTTTCCAAGCTAATTACGCAATACTTGCAATCTGATGCACAACTCGCTGATATTTTCACCAAACCACTTGGTGCTGCAGCTTTTAAATATTTCACAGACAAGTTGGGCATGGTCAACCCCTCTTCCCATGCTCCAACTTGAGAGGGAGTAATGAAATTAGAACGCCAACTGGAGATCTTCATGGAGCCTCACACCTACACGCCAGGTGGAGATCTTCATAGATTCAAGGAAAGGCAATGAATCCTCCAAACATTAAGCTGGAGATCTTCATGGATTCAAGGAAAAGCAACGGATCCTCCAGAGATCTTCATGGATTCAAGGAAAGGCAACGGATCTTCGAAATATTACTTAGTTTTTATTTTCTTGTTTATTAGTTCTAAATCTGTTAGAGATTTCCTATTTTCAGTGATTTGCATAACTGTAAATCCCAGTAATTCATCTTTTGTAAACTCTATAAAGAAAAGATGCATTTCCTTCATATTTTATAATTACTTTGACAAATACAATCTTAAGCGATTCATCATATCTATTGGCTATAAGAGCTTCAGGAAACAGTCATCCCCACAAAAATCAAATGTGTCGACAAGAGCTCACCGGTTAACACGATAGCCTTGACATCATCTCTATTCATCGCCTCAGTGTACTTCTCCTTCAATTTGCCAATCACTGCATCCGGAACAAGGTTATCCAGAACAAGAGAATCCAGAGAAAGCATGGATGAAAAACTATCATTTTCAACAAATTCGACAGGATATATCATCGGATCAAGTACAAAATCATCGAAGAAACGCCTCGAAATCACTCGTTGGGATCATCAGGATTCAGAAGCTGGAGATGATGCGAAATAGCCAACAAAAAAACTTGGAAAAAACTTCGACGGGAAATTAGAAACAGGGATCGGGGATTACGAGCTGGAGCCAATGCATTGACGGGCGGATTTGAGATGGTGATGACCGCAACCCCGTCGCTCCCGACCTCCATCGAGACTCCAATCCTCGCCATCCGATCTCCGTCTGCAGAGCTGAGAGCTAGGGTTTCTCGACTGGATTTCTAGTCTTTGGACCGAGAGAGGGAGAGATAGAGATACAGAGAGAGGGGGGGGGGGGGGGGGGGGGGGGGGTAGTCCTCTTCCCGTTTCCGATCCGACAAGTTCTTTAGACGGCATGAACGCTGGTTATACATTAATAGTGCGGAGAAGTGGGGCCCGCAGATTTTGACCTTGAATAGATTAATGCGCTTGGCCTGTTGGCCAATCAGGTTTACAGGTCATGGGAATTTTCTACCGAAAATAAATAATAATAATAATAATTCTGACGGTGATTGGCTCCTCTAGAGTGGCGAGTCCGTTAGAGCCTGGACGTCACAGCCGTCCGCCGATGGCTGGGAATGGCTCCCGGCGCAAATGCTTACTTTGCCCGCTGCTGTGATGATATCGGGCCCGCACTCTAACGGACTCAAAGAAATCGAGACTGCAGAGGAATAGCGTCTCTCACGGTCAATTCCACGTTAGACCAAATCATAGGGTGTGCATCTGTTCGAAACCAACCGATTTAGTTAAAACCCCAAACCGATCCAATCTTCATCGGTTTTGATGATTTTCAATCCGATCCAATCTGATCCATTGAGCATGTCGAAACTGATCAAAATTGGTTGATTTGGTTTGGTTTAAATCCTGCACGCCACTGTGGACGCGGAAAAAAGCATGGGTCGTCTTTATTGCGAATCACACGAGATTACAAGTGTGGCCGGGACCCGGGTGGCTCGGGTGTAGCGAGTCCGGGTTGCGGCGAGTTTTGATCAGGAGATTGTGGGAGAGATCCTCTGGAGGGTCCCTTTAATCCGCGTCTCCACGTGGTATTCGTGCGAGAGCTCTGAAGGGGTTGCCCAGGACAGAGGTCTTTACAGGGGGAGGTTTTTGGAGAGGCTAAGGAATGTCCACCGTTGCTTTGTCCCTTCCGTGCTTCGCGCTTTCTCGGCTAGGGGGTTTTCGGCTTTGTTCCTCGGTCTTCGTGTCTTCCTCGCACCTTGCTTGACCTCGGCGTCCTTGATCGTCGGTTCGCGGCGTCGATCGTGCTTTGGCGTCTGCTTTGGCTTAGGCTTTCCGCTTTAGCTTGACTTTGGCGTGGCTCTGGCTTTTGCTGTGCTTTGGTGCTTGCGCTTGGACGTAGACGAGGAGACTTGCGATGCTTTCGTTCTTCCGGACTTCGCGTCGTATCGGCTAGAACGTGCGGTGCTTTTGCTCGAGACCGGCGTAGTCGCTTGGCTTTGGCACTTGCGTTGCTTTGGCGCGGGCTTTACCGGGGCTTTTGCTTTGGCTTCTTGCGTGGGCTTTGGCTTCAACGTCAGCTCGGTCTTCTTCTCGAACGACGTGGGCTACTTCTTCGGTGCTTCGACGGTTTGGGTGTCGACTGGACTTTGCTTCTTCTCCGGGCTTCTTTGGTGTGATCGGAGTCGAAGGATGCTTTCGAAGATGACGGGGGTAACGACGGTCTCCGTGCGACGGTTGTAGCGTCGGCTTTTGTTGATGAAGACGGTGGGAGTAGCGACGGTCTTCGTGCGACGGTTGTAGCGTCGGCTTTGCTTGATGAAGACGACGGGAGTAGCAATGGTCTTCGTGCGACGGTTGTAGCGTCGACTTTTGTTGATGAAGACGACGGGGGTAACGATGCTTCAAGCAGTCCGCTCCAGGCTTTCTTCTTCGTGGATGGTGCAGACGTTTGTCGAAGGCAACGGGGTGATGACGCTTCGTTCCTCTTCTCCGGGCATTGGAGCTTGATCGGAGTCGAGGGTTTGTTGGAGTCGACGGGGTAGTGCCGCTCCGAGCTTCTTCTCCGGCCTTTGCTTCTGGCGTCTTCGGAGTCGAAGGGTCTTCTCTTCCGAGCTTTCTTCTTCGTGCACGGAGTCGAAGTCTTGATCTTCGTGTGCAAGGGTCTTCACGTTGATGAGGACTTTCAGTGGACTAAGCCGATCCCTCAGGACAGGCTTGCCCGTGCCTCGTGAAGCCTTGGGTCGATGAAGAAGCGTCTCCTCTTCTGCAGAGCTCCCGCGCTTCGTCTTCAGTCTTCAACCGATCGACCTTGGTGACGGTTATGGTGTCGGTATCTTCTCCGGGCTTTT
This sequence comes from Chamaelirium japonicum, assembly GCA_947650365.1. Taxonomy (NCBI): domain Eukaryota; kingdom Viridiplantae; phylum Streptophyta; class Magnoliopsida; order Liliales; family Melanthiaceae; genus Chamaelirium; species Chamaelirium japonicum. The sequence continues at coordinate 1,730,540 of CANTAL010000026.1, forward strand.
GGGCTTGATCGGAGTCAAAGGCCTTGTTGACGACGACGGGTGTAGCGCCGCTTCTCTTCTTCTCCGGGCTTTTGGGCTTGATCGGAGTCGAAGGCTTTGTTGAAGGTGACGGGTGTAGCGCCGCTTCTCTTCTTCTCCGGGCTTTTGGGCTTGATCGGAGTAGAAGGCTTGTTGGAGACGACGGGGTAGTGCCGCTCCTCTTCTTCTCCGGGCTTTTGGGCTTGATCGGAGTCGAAGGCTTGTTGGAGACGACGGGGTAGTGCCGCTCCGATCTTCTTCTCCGGCCTTTGCTTCTGGCGTCTTCGGAGTCGAAGGGTTCTTCTTCTCCGAGCTTTCTTCTTCGTGCACGGAGTCGAAGGGATGATCTTCTTGTGCAAGGGTCTTCACGTGATGAGGACTTTAAATGGGCTAAGCCGATCCCGACGGGACAGGCTTGCCCGTGCCTCGTGAAGCCTTGGGTCGATGAAGAAGCGTCTCCTCTTCTGCAGAGCTCCCGCACTTCGTCTTCAATCTTCGACCTCTTGAATCTTCCCCCACCCCCTCTATTTATAGGCAAAGGGGAGGGGAGAGAGATATGGGAACTTTTAATTTTGAATCCCTCTTGTATCTCTCTCATAATTACCCGGAATTTATTCATCCATTGATGAGGGGAATAACATTTATTTGTTTTCCTTTTCTGGCGAGGCAATTATGGCTGGATTTTGCACACGAAATCGATGGCGATCGGGCGCTTCTTCTTGTGCGTCGGATCGAGGGATCGGCGCAGATCCGTGTGTGTGCAGACGTCATACGCAACCTCCCCCCGCGCATGGCGGTATTTACTTCCTTTTCTTTCTTTTCTTTCCTTTTCTTTTCTTTCCTTTTCTTTCCTTTCCTTTCTTTTCTTTCCTTTTCTTTTCTTTTCTTTCCTTTTCTTTTCTTTCCTTTCTTTTCTTTTCCCTTGCATGCAAGGCCGGCCACCCCCCCTAAAGGGGTTCGGATGTTTCCCTTTTCTTTTCTTTTCTTTTTTCTTTTTCTTTCCTTCTTTCTTTTCTTTCCTTTCTTTTCTTTCTTTCTTTTCTTTTCTTTCCTTTCTTTTCTTTCTTTCTTTTCTTTTCTTTCCTTTTCTTTTCTTTCCTTGGATGCAAGGCCGGCCACCCCCCTAAAGGGGTTTGGATTCCCATAGGGGGGCCGGGTGGGCCCCACTTGGGGATGGGCCCACCCGGCCCCTTGTTTGATGCGGGTCGGGTCCGATTTTTTGTGTCGGGTTTGCCTCCGAGTTGGTGCACGCAAGTCGGGTCTGGGCCCGAGTGTATGTCGGGTTCGCCTCCAACTTGGTGCATGCGAGTCGGTTCCGGATTGGAGTGCGTGCCGGTTTTGCATCCGCGTTGGCGCACGTAAGTCGGGTCCGGGTCCGACGAAATTCGTGTGTCTACAAATGCCCCCTCAAGGACGAGTGCGTCGGTGAGAACGTGTAGGGTTTGGACACGTAGGAATCGTAGAGCGCTTGTCCTTGATTCCTTTTGTGGGCGGGGTTGGGAGTCTATTTAAGGACCCCTACCCCCTTCATCCGTCATTGTGCTTCTTTGTGAAGGTTCTGTCGGCTTCTGGAGACCGCCATCGGAAGAGAGCTGCCTGGGGTTGCACGCGACTTGCTCCGTCTTCCCGGTGTCGCCTCTTTCGTCGGCGGCGGCGGCGATGGTGCGCGGTGCTTGAAGACGAAGGCTTCCGTCGGCTTGGAGACGAAGGCTTCTTCGATGCTTGGAGACCGTCGACGAAAGAGTGCTGCCTGGGGTTGCACGAGACTTGCTCCGTCTTCCCGGTGTCGCCTCTTTCGTCGACGGCGGCGGCGATGGTGCACGTCGCTTGAAGACGAAGGCTTCCGTCGGCTTGGAGACGAAGGCTTCTTCGATGCTTGGAGACCGTCGGCGGAAGAGTGCTGCCTGGGGTTGCACGAGACTTGCTCCGTCTTCTCGGTGTCGCCTCTTTCATCGACGGCGGCGGCGATGGTGCGCGACGCTTGAAGACGAAGGCTTCCGTCGGCTTGGAGACGAATGCTTCTTCGATGCTTGGAGACCGTCGGCGGAAGAATATTGCCTGGGGTTGCACGCGACTTGCTCCGTCTTTCCGGTGTCGCCTCTTTCATCGTCGGCGGCGGCGATGGTGCGCGGAGCTTGAAGACGAAGGCTTCCGTCGGCTTGGAGACGAAGGCTTCTTCGATGCTTGGAGACCGTTGGCGGAAGAGTGCTGCCTGGGGTTGCACGAGACTTGCTCCGTCTTCCCGGTGTCGCCTCTTTTGTCGACGGCGGCGGCGATGGTGCGCGGCGCTTGAAGACGAAGGCTTCCGTCGGCTTGGAGACGAAGGCTTCTTCGATGGCTTGGAGACGAAGGCCCTCCTGGCGGCTCGCGGACGACGACTCTTGCTAGGGTTCTGATCACCTTTCTCGTTGTTGACTTCCTCTTGTTTTGAAGATGGCGCGAACGTCGACGATAGTCGTTGCACGATGTCTGGAGGCGGCTCAGGGAGACGGGAGCGCGAAGACGGCCACGGTGTACCTTGGCGGAGGGTTGTGGCCCCTTCTTCGGTGTGGTGGTACGATGGCGGGGCCGATTGTCGCGGCCGAGAGCGGTGAAGATGGCTTGGCGTGACGAGGACGAGGCGGAGCCGCCAAGCGAGATGAGGCTCTTCCGTCTTCTTCCTTGTCTTCCCTTCCTGTGGGGACTTGTGCACGCAAAAGAGGCCGGGGAGGATAGCTGCAGCCCTTCCTCTTTCTTTTCTTTTTTTTTTCTTTTTTTTTTCTTCTTCTTCTTCTTCTTCTTCGGCTCCGGCCCGTGGAAGCATCAGCGGCAACCGCAGCAGCGGCGCGCGGGCGAGCGGCCGGCGGCAGGGCTGCGGTGCGACGCGCGGGCGAGCGGCAGGCGGCATGGGCGGCGGTGTGCGGCATGCGGGGGCCAGAGCGCAGGCGGCAGCGGTGGTGACGGTGTGCAGCGCGCGGGGGCCAGAGCGCAGGCGGTGGCGACGGTGTGCGGCGCGCGGGGGCCAGAGCGCAGGCGGCGGTGTGCGAGGTCTGGTCAGGCGCTGGCCACAGCGCTGGCAGGTGTGGTGGCCGGCTGCGAGCAGGCCGATGGAGCAGCGGCGGGCGCAGTGGTCCAGCAGCGAGTCGGTGCGGTGGACGAGGCGGTGGCCGCGATGGCTGTCGGGCCGGGCGCGGGGCAAGCGACGGCGTCGGGCCGCGGGATCCGGCCGGGCGCAAGCTCGGCCCACGAAGGTCGGGCTTGGGCATGGGGTGTGAGGCGGAGGCCGGGCGCAGGAGCGGCGCGGAGGCCGGGCTCGGGCGTGGGGTTAACTCGGGCAGGAGAGGGACCCCTCCCCCTCCATGGAGGTTGCAACCTTTCTTAAAGGAAGGGGGGGCTGTGTTTCCTTTTGGGGCTGTGCCCCCCTTCCTCTTTTTTTTCATTTTGTTTCCTTTTCCGTTTTCCCTTCTTTTTTTTTCCTTCTGTTTCGGCCTTCTCTTCTCTTTGGTTTTTTTTTTTTTTTTTTTTTTTTTTTTTTTTTTTTTTTTTTGTGCGGCCAACAGCAGCAGCAGCGGCGATTGCGGGCTTTGGTGGAGGCCGGGTGCGTGGCCCAACACAGGTAGGTGGTGGGCGCGAAGGCAGGCGGCCAGCACGGGTGGTGTCGGCGCGGGTGGTGTGTGGATGTCGTGCGGCGCAGGGGTCCCGAACGGATCGGCGGAGGGCGCCGGGTCAGTCGGTGTTGTGCCCACACCGGTAGTGGTTTTGAAGATCTGCTCCTGCTTGATGGGGTGTCGACTCCTGGCCTCGGAGGGACGTTTAGCACCTCTACGGCTTTGAGACGAAGGATTCTTCGGCGGCTTGGAAGCGGAGCATTCTTCGGTGGCTTGGAGACGAAAGCTCCTTTGGCGGCTTGAAGACGAAGGATTCTTCGACGGCTCGCGAAGACGAAAGCTTCAGTCTTAGCGGCGAAGCATTCTTCGGCGGCTTGGAGCCGAAAGATTCTTCAGCGGAGTGTTATCGTCTTCTTGGTGCGGGAGCATAATGACAACGGCACGGCGAAAAGACGAAGCCGAGTATGGTGGCAATCGCCTGGTGCGAGGATGAGTCGGAGGCGTTGAAGGCCAGGGAAGGTGGCTCCTTTTTTTTTTTTTTTTTTTCGGAATTGACTTTACCTCTCGATCGGTCTTGCACTTTTCATATCCTTGCAAGATTCGTCCCCCTGAGTACCTTCCGAAGGCTGGCTAGATTATTGATGAGGTCAACCGCGGGTTTAGAGTTACTATCGAGGTTGCACCTTTTTGGTAGCAATGTCAGCTTGAAGGACACCGAGATGGGCTTTCTGAAGAGGATGACGAGGCCATGAGCATCAACAAGGAGTAGACTGCTTTGGTTGTCTTTTGCTTGTCGATCTTGACCTTGATGACAGCTCTAGTGGTTCTTTTGGCTTTGTGGAGGTCACGAAGGCTGCGGTTGTTGTTTATGCGTCCGCCATTCTTCGGGTTGCTGCTTTTGACTTCAGTGGCAGTTTCCATCCTTCAGGTGGGCCTGAGCTTTTGCATGAGCCCGGTGGATTTCAAGGCAACGACTCTTTTTCTGCGGAGCAGATGCGCACCTTCTTTGGAGGGTGGCGAGCTTCATTGCTTACGACGGTCTTCGCTGGAGGACGCTTCCTTGGGCTTAGCTGCGACTGAGGGGGAGAGACGTCAAGCATCGCTTCAGAAGCTGGAGAATGCCCGAGCGACCAAGAAGACTTCTGGAGCAGAGTTTGTGAAGCAGCGGAAAGCTGGCGACGCGTCGAGAGTTGAGTGCTTCCCTACCCCTGGAATTGCAGCGCGTGTAAGCTGTTGGGAGCGAGCCACTTTGGCGCCTTAGGGACTTCGACTTGCCACACTCGTGCGTCGCTTTAGAAGCTGGAGTTTCATTTGGGGAAAGCTCGAGCGACCGAGAAGATGTCTGGAGCAGAGCTTGCGAAGCAGCGTGCATAGCTGGCGACGCGTCGGAAGCTGACGGTTTTTCTACCTCTGGAGTTGCAGCGCGTGTAAGCTGCGGAGGGCGAGCCACTTCGGCGCCTTAAGGACTTCGACTTGCTACTCGTGCGTCGCTTTAGAAGCTGGAGTTCCATTTGGGGAAAGCTCGAGCAACCAAGAAGACGTTTGGAGTAGAGCTTGCGAAGCAGCGTGAAGAGCTGACGAATTGCCGGGAGCGGGTGGAGTGATCGAGAAGGCTGCCGGAGTGATCCTTGCGAAGCAGCGTGCATAGCTGGCGACGCGTCGGAAGTTGACGGCTTCTTTACCCCTAGAGTTGCGGCGCGTGTAAGCTGCGAAAGGCGAACTGCTTTGACGCCTCAAGAACTTTGACTTTCTTGTCATCCTTTAGTTTGCTGACCGGATTGATGGTTATGCACTCACTTGCCTCTGGACTGGCCTCCTGGGACGACATTGGGATGTTTCTTTTTTTTTTGTCTGGACTGAACCTTTGTAGGTTGCCTACGTACCCTACTGAGAGGGATCAAATCGCACGTAGTTCGTTTATTCCCTTTTTTTTTTTTTTTTGGGCAAGGGGGGTAACCTTGCGCTAGGCAAAGTACCTTTTGAGGGACTTGCCACTGGTAGGCAAAGTCGCCACTGGTTCGCAGCTATCGCCCGTCTTCTTCGCTTCAATATAGTTGGAAGTGAAGATCTTCTTGACTGGAGTTTTGATGATTGCTGGAGTTTGACTGAAGTCGATGCCCCGGTAATTTGGAAGGATTTGTTCGCCGCTTTTGCAGAGACGAGCTTGAGTCTTTGTCAGGCGATGTGGTATTGCAGCTGAGGGTAGTGAACCCATGTGCGCCATGCTTTCTTTGCTGCGGCTGGATTTGAACATCGACTCGGTGGAGTTTTGCCCCCGAGTGTTTTCTGACTTGATTGCGAGTTGCTCAGAGCTGGTGCACTCGGAAGACTCGGTTGAGCTCGAGACGTGCAACAGACCACGTAACGGTAGTGTCATCTCTTGCAAAGTGCTGAAGTTGGCCCCGAAGAATGATAACGCTGGTTCCTTTGCTGGAGGGGAAGGCGATCGTCCTGGTTTGCGAAGCCATTGAGGTACGAGCCGCAGGACTGAAGCAACTTGAGCAGGCAACGGAATGCATCGCATCGAGCTTGATTTGAAGTTGATGTGAATTTTCCGTCTTGATGCTGGCGCTTCTTTGTCTTTGTGCGCTGTCTGGATGGAGGATGTCACTAGTTTTGCAAGTGGAGAGCTTTTGTCCCTCGCAGCTGCTTTGACTCCCTGAGCTCGTAGAGGTTTTGCTGGATGAGCTTCTGCAACGGGATCTTTCACTTGGTAAAACTCGGCATCAGCAAGGTGTGCTTTAGCCTTGTTGAACAGCTTGCCGTTGGCAGCGATGCTTCTCCCCATGCTTTCGATGTTAATGTCGCTTTCTTCATCGTCTTTCCGGAGCACTTGGTGAACTTCCATCATGCAGCAGGAGATCTTGAAGTTTTGACCAGCTTCAAGGAAGCAAATAGGAAAGAACTTTTGGAGTATCACTGGCTCTAGAAAGCTTTGCTGGAGGAGATTTTTCAGATTTGCTGGTGGTACTTTGGACGTCTTTCTTCCTGGAGCTTCATTCTTTTCCTTGAAGGACTTTCTTCTGAGGAGTTTTCTTGTCGCCCGATCTTTCTCATGGTTAGCTAGGCGTGTTATCCTGTAGCTTGATCGTCGTGGCCTTCTCCTTCGAGGTGCCATAGCCCATGTGTTAAGATCTTCCTCGCCAAGGTAAAGAACTGGTGTTGCGACTGAAGGCTCTTCCTTGATCAGAAGGACTTGCACTTCTAGAGACTGTACCGATTCATCTTCTGATCCCCGGCTGGTTGGCTTGATTTCTTCATTTGGAATCGAAGGAGGCCTGGAGTAGAGGCCATAATAGTCAATTTTGCCCGATGGTTGGCCTAGCAGGTTGACTTTGGGGCTTCTTTGTTCGTCTCTAGCTTTGAGCAGGTGCCGGGACGTAGCTTCGTTTGGAAGAGGGAGTGCTTGCATGAGAGACGGTTGCCCCCAAGACAGTAAGGATTTGGCCCTAGGCACTGAAGAAGTATGCCGTCGTCGTCTTCTTGGACTGCCTCCTTTCTTTGAGTCATCAACGGTGGACTGCCCCCCTTCTGCGAGGACCGACGGGGCATCTTGCAATTCGTCGTCCGAAGTAGAAGTATCACCGTTGTCGGGATCCGTAATGGAGATATGATTGACGGCAGCCATGGGTGGGTGGGTGGGTGTTGAAACGAAGTCCTCGATTGGCATTCCCAGACGATTGAACGCTGACTTCTTCTTTGATTGCTTAACTAGCCCGAGCCTTTCGAACACAGACGTGCGTTTTCGATTCGATCGGTTTTTACCACCTCTGATTTGCTTCTGGAACAAGGCCTGGCATTGAGCCCGTCGTCGTCCTCTTTTACTGTCGGGACGGCTTGCGTAAGCAGAGCGTGCATCAGAGATTGTTGACCCTTCAGCTGCTTCGTCTACCATCTTCGCGCCAATGTAGTTGGAGGTGAAGGTCTTCTTCGCGGCGGTTCTGATGACCAACGGAGCTTGACTGGAGCCGATGCCTCGGCGGTTCGGGAGGATTTGTTCTCTGTTATGAAACAGCCGAGCTTGAGTTTTCGTCATCCCATGTAGAGCTGCTGCTGGTGGAAGTGTGCCCATGGCGCTTTCTTCATTGTAGCCGGCTTTGAACAGCACCTTGGCAGCGTTTTGCCCCCAACTCCTTTCTGGCTTGAATCCGAGTCGATTTGGGTCGACTGATTTGATAGGTCTGCTCGGGCTTGGAGCTTGCGTCAGGCTAGGTAATGGCAATGTCATTTCTTGCAGAGTGACGACATTGGCCTGTGATAACGACGGGGCCAGCTTCCTCGTCGGAGTAGAAGGCGATCGCTCGGATTTACGGAGCCACTGAGGCGCGAGACGCAGGACTGGCGTTGCTTGGGCGGGCAACGGGGTACGTTGCACGGCTCTTGACTCGGCATTGATGCGCATCGTTTGCCTAGATTTCGGCGCTTCTTGGAACTGGAGTTTTGCCTTGTCGGAAGGTTGCACTGGATTTGTGGGAAGAGGAGTCTTATCCTGCTTCACTTCTTCAATCTTCTGGGCTCGAGGGGCTTTAGCTGGAAGAACTTCCGCGACTAGGCTCTTTGCTTGGTAGAACTTAGCGTCAGCCAAGTGTGCCTCGGCCTCGTTGAATGGCTTGTCGTCCGCAACTATGCACCTCTCTATGCCTTCTTCGTAGTACTTGAGGCACTGGTGCCAGGTGGATACCACGATGCCATTCTCGTGCAGCCAGGGTCTTCCTAACAGGAGGCGATATGACGTCTGGCAATCGATGATGTGGAAGAGGACTGTCGTATCCAGCGGGCCGATTGACAGCTTCAGGCGAATGATTCCGACGGTGGACTGTCCGCCCTGGTTGAACCCTTGAATGACCAACTGACTTGGCGAGAGCTGGTCGTTGGTGATGCCAAGTTGCCGCATTGTCTGGATGGGCAGGATGTTGACGGCGGAGCCATAGTCCAACAAGATTCGGTTCACTGGCTTCTCCTTGATGTATCCCGAAACGTAAAGAGGCCGGTTATGCAATCGCGTTCCGAGTTGCAGGTCCTCATCCGAAAAGGTTATCGTTGCATCACACGAGGTCACAGCTTTGCACCTTTGATCGTCCTTCCTCTTCCTTTTGTAGCTATCCGGATCGGCCAAGGCCGCAGCCATTGCCAGGCGAGCCTTCTTCGGGAGATGCAAAGCCTCTACGAGCGGCATGTGCAAGATTGCTTCGTCGTGAGAGGCGGTGCCCCCTTCGTCGGAATCGTCTCCCTCATCTGTGGAGTCGCCTTCTCCAGAAGTTTCGCTTTCGTTCTTTCCTTCCGACTCCTCATGGACTTCGACCATGCAACAAGACACCTTGATGTGTTGGTCCACTGGGAGGAAGTGCTCCGGGAAGAACTCCTGCAAGGTTGTCGACTCTGGACAGCTCTGCTGAAGGAGATCATCTTGGCTTGCTGGCGGCACTTTGAACGCCTTTCTCCCTGGAGTCTTGCTTTTCTTCTTGTAGGTCTTCCGCTTGGTGGACCTCCTCATCATGCGGTCTTGCTTGAGCTTCTTTTCTTGCCATGGCTTTCGTCGCCGGGGTAGCATGACCCATGCTTCTTCATCAGTGGATTCTCCCCCGCTAAGATGATGATTGGCGGCAGCAACCGGTTCCCTTGGAGATGCTTGTTCTTCTGGAGGCTCTATGGCTCGTCTTCCGATCCCCAGCCGGTGGGCTTGATTTCATCGATTGAAACGGACGGAGGCCTTGAGTAGAGGACGTAATAGTCAAACTTGCCCGAAGATTAGCCCAGCGGACCGACTTCTGGATCTCCCTGCTCGTGTCTTTCCTGGAGAGCGTATTGGGGCGTAGCTTGACTGGATGAGATTTGCTATTCCTGAATCTCTGCTGGCTCATCTTCCAACTCCCAGCCGGTGGGCTTGATTTCTCCAATCGGAATGGATGAAGGCTTTGAGTAGAGGACATAGTAGTCGAACTTCCCCGAAGGCTGGCCCAGCAGACCGACTTCTGGATCTCCTTGCTCGTGTCTCCTTTGGAGCGCTCGTTGGGATGGAGCATTGCTTGGAAGAGGTGCTGGCGTGAGCGATGGTTGCCCCCAGGGCAGCGGCGTTTCTTCCTCGATGAGCGTAGGAGTACGTTGACATCGCTTTGAGACTTTCGGCTGGGAAATTGACTTAGCGGTTGGCGCTTGACGGTTGATGCGTAATTTGGGCATGCTTTGTCGTGCAGCAACGAGTACCGGTGAGAAGGAACCGAAGGCGATGGACGTCATGTTGGCCGTAGCAACCTCTTCGGAGTCGATCTCTATCTTTCCTTGCTTTGCGAGCGCCATGATTCTTTCCTTGAAAACGAAGCACCTTTCGATGGGATGACTTACCACTCGGTGGTGTTTGCAGAAGAGAGGGTCATCGACGCGATGCATCTGCTCGGGCCTCTTCGAAGGAGGGAGCTCTATCATCTTCTCTTGCAGCAGTTGGTCGAACATGGAGGAGACTTCTGAGTCCGGGAAGGGATATTCCTTTGCTTCGAGCTCCTCGAGAGTCATCCTTTGTCTTGGCGGCGGAGGCGGCGGTATGGCGGCTCCCTTCCTGTGATCTGACTTGCCACCGATCTTGAGCAGCTTGGAGGTTAAAGCTACATCAGCCATATTGACTTGCTTTGGTTTCGGTGCCGGCGGCTTGTCATTCTTCTCTACCTTTAAGAAGTCCTTGTTCTTCGAGTTCCCGCGGTTTGCTAGGCTGAGTTCCATGTCGTGAGCTCGAGTTGTGAGTTCTTCGAAAGACCGGGGCTTGATACCTTTGAGGATATAGAGCAGGCCCCAGTGCATGCCTTGGGTGCACATCTCGATGGCCGAGTCTTTAGACAAGCGGTCTCGTGAATTCAGCGCGAGGTTCCTCCATCTGTCGATGTAGTCGATCACCGGCTCATCTTTCCTTTGCTTGACTGCAATAAGCTCGGTCATGCTGACAGTTCGTCTGGTGCTGTAGAAGCGATTGAGGAACTCCCTCTCCATCTGATCCCAGCTGTCGATGGTCCCTGGAGGAAGATCAACATACCAGTCAAAAGCGTTATCTTTGAGGGTGCGGATGAACTGCTTCACCATCTCGTCGCCATATGTGCCGGCATTATTGCAGATTTCGATGAAGTGAGCAACGTGCTGTCTTGGATTTCCCTTCCCGTCAAAGTGCTGAAACTTTGGTGGCTGGAATCCGATTGGGAAGCGTAGCTGCTGGATCCTCGTGGTGTAGGGCTTCGAGTATGCCGCCGTGATCGGAGGAAGGCCACTGCCATGGGAACGCATCATATCGGCTATCAACGCTTGGACTTGCTGAGCATTCATCGTCGCTGTTGTCGGAGGTTGTGTGACCACCGAGGCTGGTGCTGGCGAGACGACTTCTGCTTGGACAGGAACCGACGAGAGTGCTGGAGTAACTGCTTGAATCGTCGGAACAACCTCTGCAGGAGCGGGAGTTAAAGACGGAGCTGGAGCGGCAACTGGAGAAGCAACGGGTTGGCCGACTGCTGCAGCGTCCTTTGCGCTTAGCTTTTGGAGCAGAGTGTTGATGTGACGATCCTTCTCCTCCATCAGCCGAGTAATTTGCACCATGTGCTCGTTCATCTGCATGACTTGGAACTGAAGAGCGGACGGAGGGTGATGACGGAGGACGTCTCGATGTTGCATGTTTGCATCCTCGCCGTCATCATCGGAGACGTAGTTACGCCGACTTGTTTCTGGTTGATGACTGATGTTTGCCCCCTGCAGAGGAGGTGCAACTTCCGCTGGAGAACCCGAACGGGCTCGGGGTTGGGGCTGGTCCTCCCCAGACTTCTGGACATGGACTCCAAGATCGAGGCTCGTTTCTTCATGCACCAGGGCCTCGTCGGCGTTTTGGCGAGCATCTTCGGCAGTAATTTCTAGTGTGAAGACATCCGCTAGAGTTCGAGTACGCCGAGTGTAGACGCGTACCAGAGGAGGAGCATCACCCTCCAGGTTTGCTGGATCACCGTGTCGGAGTATAGGAGACTCGGCGATGGGCAAAAGGCTTGGAGCAAACGTATCGTTGTTTGTTCCGGCCATCGCGAACTTGGAGCAACTTCTTCAGCCGTACGGATGAAAGGAGAGAATGTCCCCCTGGGCGTGCCAGAAATCTGTGGACGCGAAAAAAAGCACGGGTCGTCTTTATTGCGAATCACACGAGATTACAAGTGTGGCCGGGACCCGGGTGGCTCGGGTGTAGCGAGTCCGGGTTGCGGCGAGTTTTGATCAGGGGATTGTGGGAGAGATCCTCTGGAGGGTCCCTTTAATCCGCGTCTCCACGTGGTATTCGTGCGAGAGCTCTGAAGGGGTTGCCCAGGACAGAGGTCTTTACAGGGGGAGGTTTTTGGAGAGGCTAAGGAATGTCCACCGTTGCTTTGTCCCTTCCGTGCTTCGCGCTTTCTCGGTTAGGGGGTTTTCGGCTTTGTTCCTCGGTCTTCGTGTCTTCCTCGCACCTTGCTTGACCTCGGCGTCCTTGATCGTCGGTTCGCGGCGTCGATCGTGCTTTGGCGTCTACTTTGGCTTAGGCTTTCGGCTTTAGCTTGACTTTGGCATGGCTCTGGTTTTTGCTGTGCTTTGGCGCTTGTGCTTGGACGTAGACGGGGAGACTTGCGATGCTTTCGTTCTTCCGGACTTCACGTCGTATCGGCTAGAATGTATGGTGCTTTTGCTCGAGATCGGCGTAGTCGCTTGGCTTTGGCACTTGCGTTGCTTTGGCGCGGGCTTTACCGGGGCTTTTGCTTTGGCTTCTTGCGTGGGCTTTGGCTTCAACGTCAGCTCGGTCTTCTTCTCAAACGACGTGGGCTACTTCTTCGGTGCTTCGACGGTTTGGGTGTCGACTGGACTTTGCTTCTTCTCCGGGCTTCTTTGGTGTGATCGGAGTCGAAGGATGCTTTCGAAGATGACGGGGGTAACGACGGTCTCCGTGCGACGGTTGTAGCGTCGGCTTTTGTTGATGAAGACAGCGGGAGTAGCGACGGTCTTCGTGCGACTATTGTAGCGTCGGCTTTGCTTGATGAAGACGACGGGAGTAGCAATGGTCTTCGTGCGACGGTTGTAGCGTCGACTTTTGTTGATGAAGACGACGGGGGTAACGATGCTTCAGGCAGTTCGCTCCAGGCTTTCTTCTTCGTGGATGGTGCAGACGTTTGTCGAAGGCGACGGGGTGATGATGCTTCGTTCCTCTTCTCCAGGCTTTGGAGCTTGATCGGAGTTGAGGGTTTATTGGAGTCGACGGGGTAATGCCGCTCCGAGCTTCTTCTCCGGCCTTTGCTTCTGGCGTCTTCGGAGTCGAAGGGTCTTCTCTTCCGAGCTTTCTTCTTCGTGCACGGAGTCGAAGTCTTGATCTTCGTGTGCAAGGGTCTTCACGTTGATAAGGACTTTCAGTGGACTAAGCTGATCCCTCAGGACAGGCTTGCCCGTGCCTCGTGAAGCCTTGGGTCGATGAAGAAGTGTCTCCTCTTCTGCAGAGCTCTCGCGCTTCGTCTTCAGTCTTCAACCGATCGACCTTGGTGACGGTTATGGTGTTGGCATCTTCTCCGGGCTTTTGGGCTTGATCGGAGTAAAAGGCCTTGTTGACGACGACGGGTGTAGCGCTGCTTCTCTTCTTCTCCAAGCTTTTGGGCTTGATCGGAGTCGAAGGCTTTGTTGAAGGTAACGGGTGTAGCGCCGCTTCTCTTCTTCTCCGGGCTTTTGGGCTTGATCGGAGTCGAAGGCTTATTGGAGACGACGGGGTAGTGTCGCTCCTCTTCTTCTCCGGGCTTTTGGGCTTGATCAGAGTCGAAGGCTTGTTGGAGACGACGGTGTTAGGATTGATGTGTTCTAAGCTTGTAAAACTTTATGTTTTGGTCTAATAAAGATTGATAGTTATTAATATATGAGATGCATATAGGTGCGTAACATAGTTACGTGTTCTTTAGAGAACAAAGAGCCATGGTTATATGGTAGTCCACTGAGTTGAAGACTAAGTGGATTGGTCCCGTATAACCTAAATAAGTTCGCAGCTATGATCAGGTTGGTCGCCTCATCATGTTAAGCTGTTGGCGATGACAGTTCATGGGATGTCTTCACCATGGTCATCACCAGGCACAGTGTCTGTGGCTGAACGGAACTAACACGGTGTACAGATCAGTGAGCAGACACTGGTACACTAAGCCGTGTTTCTGCTTAGGGTAAAACGGTCCTAAACCCTGAGGAATCACGATTGATGGACTAACCAGTTGCGTGGTGCTTTGGCGCACCAATGTGTGAGGGTCCATATGCAGTGATCCAAAACCACGGTGTACTGGGTTACCCGGCTGGCGTTGCATTAGCGTGTCACTCCTGCAGGCCATCCACACCCCTGATGGGAGGTGCGTTCCTTGGTGTGACTTACACTGTACCAAACCCAGGCCTGGTGGTCATCAGTTTGACTGTTGACCGGGTTCGATTACTCGACGGGGTAATCAGAGGTACGATGTATAGGTCAACCTGGAAGGAACCAAGTCATATGATCATTCGAGTCTGACGGTAGTCTTCACCGCTCGAAGTGAATCATGGCATCAAGTGGAGGGACAGCGGGTTTACTACTACTAAGCGGAGAGCAGGGGTATGATGGAGAACATAGTAAGTCTGGGTGAATTGGAGTGCAGCCTGCGTCGCACTCTGGGTGGCTACGCAGGTTAACTCGAGCTCAGAGGATCGATGGTACACTCGGGTAGTGTGTCGATCGAGCTTGAGTTGGAAGCCATGAACCCCGGTCCCTGATGGTTCCACCTTATCAACATTATGTACAGTTCTTGAACCGTCTCCTCGTAACACCATAAGCATGAGGAAGAAAGAAGTATACGCTCCGTGTGTGCTTGGCACTAGAGCACGGTAGATGCGTAACTACATACGAGTACTAAGGGTTGAGCCCGAGACTAGTGCAGAGTCGTATGTAGTAATCCCTAGCCATAAGTGAACTTCGCTGCATAGGTGCGATGCACCGGGGTATGTTGCGAGTTGACTAGTTGACTTTGCTAGAGGCACCCTCCGGTGGCCTCAGTTAATAGTAAGTAACTAGTAGATATCACTTAAGTAATGGCCGCTAGGTATCGCACGCTAGAAATGGTCAAAATGAGGCGTCGGGGCGTTTTGGTAAAAACCTCACTCTACCGGACCTCACTGTTGGCCGATCCTAGTGGTGGGACACCTCACCAGGGCCGACCCTATGATGTAGGGATGAGAATCCCTCATCTATAGGGCCGGCCATATAGATAGGGATGGGGCGATAAATCGGTTAAGATCGAGCCCTAAAAAGTGGGAAAACAGATAAATACGCGGAGAGATAAAAAGGAGATAATGGAGAGATAATGAGAGGGAGTTATTATCCCCTTGGATCCTTATCCAAAGGGGGATGGCCGGCCCTATAAAGGGAGCTATGGGCGCCGGCCCCATGTGATAAAAAATCCGAACCCCCTCCTCTCTCATCTTTCTAGTTCTCTCCCTAATCTCTCTCCGTTTCCCGCTTGCTACTTCGTCTTCCTCGCGTGGAGTTCTGAAGAAGGAGAAGGGTCGTTCTTCGGAGGCACTCAGAGATTCGAGAGCGACGTTCCGTGCATCGTGTGAGATCGGGTGAACAAGAAGGCAACATCTCTATTCGTACCGTCGGCATCTTCGCGAACGATCTTCCGTCTCCATCGACAAAGAAGACAATTCTCCACGGTTAAAAGATCCGTACGAAAGGTATGTGTAATCTAACATGTAGATCTAGCGAGCATTATGATTTGCATCCATGCTAGTTAATCATTACGCTAGATTGCCGTTAGGGGTTTTCGATTCTCGTGCATACACATGCACACATATGTAGATTAGTTTCTATGAAAATTTAAATAGTGTAACGTGCACCATGAACGGTCTATTCGACCGCCAAATCACTTCCGCTGCGAGCCTCTGACCCGGATTAACTTCCAACAATTGGTATCAGAGCCGCATTAGTGGTGTACGTTTCACGTTTTTCATGAAACGAACATGTGTGCGCATGATGAATGCGTGAGATCATCGGGGTTCATACGCTTAGATCATGCATATGTATAGATTGTGCTTGTTCTATTAATCATTCTTGCAGGGCGCCGCTATAAAAAATCTAGATCTATGTTTTGTGCTTGCTACCGGGGGTCGGACCCCGAGTTAGTAATTGTCTGGATTTGCTTTCTGTGTGTGGATATGTAATTGAGCCATAGATTGGGCGAGCGATGGGGTTTGTCCATCCTCGGTTTCCCATGGCCTTTTTTCTAGGTGTGTTTTCTTTTCTTTCTAGGAAATTGTGTACGACCGAGCACTTGCTCGTAGCGTACTAGACTTTTTCGGTTACAGATCGAGAAGAAAGTTGTGCCAAAGAAATCCACCATCGGGAGCGGAAGCGGAACCCTGGAGGATGAAGACGATCCGGCAAAGTGTTCGCGAGCGCGACGAAGAAGCCGGACCGAGGAACCTTGCAAAGAAAGCTAGATGCCTGCGCTGTGCTAATTAGGTTCAGGGGTCAGACCCTGAACTTAATTCAGTTTATTTAATGGTTGCTTTCTTTAATTAGTTCTTTATGCTTCATATCGAACCCCGATGAGATAATGTGATTATCTGTCTTCAGAGGGATGCCTTTCCCCTCCGGTCCAAGCGACTGTTTGAGGATAGGATCCCGCTAGATGACGCCTATTATTTAGTTGACTTTTGATGTTAGTGGGATCCCATCACATATGGTTATGCCACCATTAGGAGAGCACCCGACTAGTCGGGTGTGCCTATTTGGCCAGCATCGAAATCAAAGATGAGATGGAGATCCATTGAACATCAATTGTCAAATCTATAAGCGAGGCGCCATGACTAGTGGGAGTCCTTTCCAGTGAGTCTGACTCTAGGATTAGCTCTAGAGCATTAGCGTGATAACCAATTTTGCAAAGCATCGATACTCTTGGAATATGTAATGTGACCCTTGAATGGAGAAATCCACTTGAGGTAGGGACTATGATATTCCGAGAGTGATTAATGCTAGGCGAAAGGTTTGAACGCTAGTGGGAGCATGGTGTGACCAGGGTCTAGTATTTAGGAGGTCGCTACCTTTGCATTTGCATAAATTCATACTCGCAAAATAACCCTCAGATTTATAAGGGATGCAAGAGAGGACTTTTATAAGATCCTCTGGCCTCCACGGCCAGTCGTTTTGTGTTTGGGTGGGGATGCATAACTTCACACCCCCTAGGGTGGGAGCTGTGTGTTTCCATGCCAAATTACTTAATGACCTCCCTGTGGATATGGCGATTACGGGGCCAGGAGAGAAGGGCTTTTCATCCCACCCTAGTGGGGGCCGTATGAACTCCCGTGTCGTAATTGCTTAGGCTCGTGGGTAAGCATCCTAAGTACACGTGAGGTATTCGTTGCGAAGACAACGGTGATCACGTGGTACTGGCCGAAAGATAACCATGGTCCATCACAGCCCTTAGTTGGCAGATTTGGATAGGGTCAAGGAAAAGGCCCGTGTAAGCGGATTGACGCTGTATGATGCCCCCTAGGGCAGGTACAGCCGATTCCGAGATCTTACATACATGGTTAATTAATCCATAGAGATGGCTTCGCTTGAGGGTAGCGTCGACATATGGATATAATTAGCTTGTTTTAAAAATCCATAAAATAAGTTTTTATGCATACTCATTATTCAATCTTTATCTTCAGATGACTAAGTTAGACCCCCTGTCCGCCATCCTAAATGACCACAAACTTACCGGTCCCAACTATGAGGATTGGAAGCGCAACATGTACCTGGTCCTAAGGATTGGTAAACATATGTCAGCCCTTAATGACCCTGAGCCAGATTTGCCAGGACCCAATGCCACAGAGGCACAGTTAAAGGCATTCACTGACTGGAAGGAATCTAATGAGATATGTAAATGCTATATAATAGCATCCTTGCAAACAACTCTGCAGAAGCAAGTCGAGGAGATGCCCGACGCTTCTGACATGATGTTGTACTTGAAGGAGATGTTTGAAGGTCATAATCGCGTTACGCGATACCTTACCATCAAGAAACTCGTCGGCACTAAGATGTCCAATGGGACGCTGGTTCGGGAATACATGATGAAAATGTTTGGGTTCCAGAACGAACTAGCTACCATGGACATTGTGCTAGAAGGCGAGGTGATGACAGACATCTTCCTCTCGTCACTGTCTGGAGCCTTTGAAGGCTTTGTCACCAACTTTAATTTGAACAAGTTGGCTATGACAAATGCAGAGCTTCTGGGAGCTCTCCAGGCAGCTGAGGATGGCTTCAAGCAGAAGGGCGAAGCACTTCACGTGCAACGCAGATCCTTCAAGAAGCCTGGTAAACCTCAGGGCAAGAAACATAAAAGGAAACCTAAGTCACTGCCTGTGCAGGACTCTGCTGGAGCCTCTGGGTCTGGAGAATCAAAGAAACCGGGCACGAAGTGCTTCCGGTGTGGCCAGAAGGGTCATTGGAAGAAGGACTGCAAGAAATCTCAGAATGCTGGTGAAGGTAATCTACAACTCTTAGTTGTTGAATCATTTCTTTCAAGTAATAGTACTTTTGCTAGTTGGATTGTGGATTCTGGATCCACTAACCATGCCTGTAACTCTCTTCAGGGGTTTCGGGAAAGCAGAAGATTGCTTGATGGAGAGGTGACCCTGAGCATGGGAACTGAGACCGTGGCTGCTGCTGAAGCTATTGGAGATGTTAATCTTAGTTTTTCGAATAATAAGACTTTGACTCTTAGAGATGTCTTTTATGTACCGTCCTTGCGACGTAACTTAATTTCTGTTTCTTCTTTAGTTAATAAAGGTTATTCAGTTTATTTTGATGCTTCTGGTGTGTCGTTTAAACTGAATGGAACTTTTATAATAAGAGGAATGGTTCAGAATCATCTCTATGTTGTAAGTCCTAAATTTGAAAAGGATAACATAATAACTTCAGCATTTAATGTTAATTCATCTAAGCGTAAGAATCCTTCGGAAAATTTAACCCACCTGTGGCACTTACGACTTGGGCATATTGCCTTAGATAGGATCCATAGAATGGTGAAGGCCGGGCTTCTGGAAACAGATCCTACGGAGATCCTTCCCACCTGTGAATCCTGCCTGGAAGGCAAGATGACCAAGAGGTCCTTTAAAGGCAAAGGAGTAAGAGCTACTGAGGTGTTAGAGTTAATCCATTCGGATGTGTGTGGACCCATGAACGTCAAGGCGATAGGAGGCCATGAGTATTTCATCACATTCATTGATGATTACTCAAGATATGGTTACATTTACCTGATGCATCGGAAGTCGGAATCCTTTGACATGTTCAAAGAGTTCAGGGCTGAAGTAGAAAAGCAGACAGGTAAATATATAAAAACCCTTCGATCTGATCGAGGAGGTGAATACCTATCTGACGAGTTCCTAGGGTATTTGGTGGAGCATGGGATAAAATCCCAGTTAACTGCTCCAGGTACCCCACAACAGAATGGAGTTTCCGAGAGAAGGAATCGAACCTTGTTGGACATGGTTCGTAGCATGATGAGTTACGCCAGTTTACCAATGACCTTTTGGGGATATGCCCTACAAACAGCAGTTTATATTCTGAATCACGTTCCGTCTAAGTCAGTGCCTCAGACCCCTAGAGAACTATGGTCAAAGCGAAAGCCATTGATACAGCATTTCAGAATATGGGGATGCCCTGCACATGTGCGAAGGGATAAGAGGGAAAAGATGGAATCTAAAACCAGAGTATGCTTATTTGTAGGGTATTCCAAGGAGACCAAAGGTGGTCTATTTTATGATCCTGAGGAAAAGAAGGTGATCGTTTCTACGAACGCCTATTTCCTAGAACAGGATTATATTGTGGACCACAAACCTACTAGTAAGGTAGTTCTGGATGAGCTACTGGGTACTAGATCAGAGAGCGCATCCAAAAGCATAGTGGGAGCTGACATTACAGATAATAATATACTAGATACTGTAGAACCTATTAATCCTGTAACACCACCACCACCTCGTCGCAGTGGGAGAAACATCAGAGCTCCTGACAGATACTATGGAGAAACCTTATTGGTTGATCCAGAGGGTCAGGAGGATGACCCACTGAGCTACGATGAGGCAGTGGGAGCTTCTGACAGCTCTGACTGGCAAAAGGCTATGGAGGTAGAAATTGAATCAATGTCCCATAACGCAGTCTGGACTCTTGTTACACCATCATCCAATATTAAACCTATTGGGTGTAAGTGGGTGTATAAGAAGAAGAGAGGATCCGATGGTACAATAGAGACTTATAAAGCTAGATTAGTTGCCAAGGGTTACACCCAGAGAGAAGGGATCGACTTTGACGAAACCTTCTCGCCGGTAGCTATGATAAAGTCTATTCGGATCCTCCTATCCATTGCAGCCCATTATGACTGGGAGATCTGGCAAATGGATGTCAAGACAGCATTCCTTAATGGAAATTTGGAAGAAGACATTTATATGATTCAGCCACCAGGCTTTGAGTCAGAGGGTCAGGAACATCTAGTTTGCAAGTTGCAGAAGTCCATTTATGGACTAAAGCAAGCATCTAGAAGTTGGAACATCCGTTTTGATCAGGCAATCCAGTCATATGGATTTACTCAAAACGAGGATGAACCATGTGTATACAAGAGGACTGATAAGACCACAGTAGTATATTTAATACTTTACGTAGACGATATTCTGCTCATTGGAAATGATGTAGGAACATTGTCAACGGTAAAGGTCTGGTTGTCAACACAGTTCGATATGAAAGACCTAGGTGAAGCGAGTTATGTTTTGGGGATCAAGGTAACACGTGATCGCCAGAACATGATTCTCTCGCTGTCACAGGCTGCGTATATAGATAAGGTTATGGCTAGATTTGACATGCAAAACTCCAAGAAGGGTTTTGTGCCATTTAGACATGGCATAAAACTGTCTAAGGATCAATGTCCTAAGACACCTGAGGAGAGAGCAGAAATGCAGAAGATACCTTATGCTTCGGCATTAGGTAGTCTAATGTATGCTATGCATTGTACAAGGCCTGATATCTGTTTCGCAGTAGGAATGATGGGTCGGTTTCAGTCGAATCCGGGTCCAGATCACTGGACAGCTGTGAAGTGTATACTCAAGTACCTTCGTAGAACAAGGGACTATGAGTTGGTTTACACTGGACAAGAACTGACGCCGATTGGATATACAGATTCTGTCTTTATGTCAGATTTAGAATCCAGAAAGTCGACATCAGGTTTTGTGTTTGTGCTAGGAGGAGGAGCGGTTAGTTGGCAGAGTGTGAAGCAGAAATGCATCGCAGACTCTACCACAGAGGCTGAGTACGTTGCAGCGTGCGAGGCAGCCAAAGAGGCGGTATGGCTCAAGAAATTTCTTACGGATTTGGGATGTGTACCAGAGGCCCAGTTACCTATTGTGCTTTACTGCGACAATAGTGGGGCGGTAGCACAAGCTAAGGAGCCAAGACATCACCAAAAGGGGAAGCACATCGAGCGCAAGTTCCACTTGGTTCGGCAGTTTCAAAAGCAAGGGCGAGTAGCGGTGACGCAGATTGCATCTACAGATAATGTTGCTGATCCTTTCACAAAGGCAATACCTACCAAGGCATTCGAGCGACATGTGGACGCGATGGGAGTCAAAACCGTTTTGCTTCGCTAGACCAAGTGGGAGATTGTTAGGATTGATGTGTTCTACGCTTGTAAAACTTTATGTTTTGGTCTAATAAAGATTGATAGTTATTAATATATGAGATGCATATAGGTGCGTAACATAGTTACGTGTTCTTTAAAGAACAAAGAGCCATGGTTATATGGTAGTCCACTGAGTTGAAGACTAAGTGGATTGGTCCCGTATAACCTAAATAAGTTCGCAGCTATGATCAGGTTGGTCGCCTCATCATGTTAAGCTGTTGGCGATGACAGTTCATGGGATGTCTTCACCATGGTCATCACCAGGCACAGTGTCTGTGGCTGAACGGAACTAACACGGTGTACAGATCAGTGAGCAGACACTGGTACACTAAGCCGTGTTTCTGCTTAGGGTAAAACGGTCCTAAACCCTGAGGAACCACGACTGATGGACTAACCAGTTGCGTGGTGCTTTGGCGCACCAATGTGTGAGGGTCCATATGCAGTGATCCAAAACCACGGTGTACTGGGTTACCCGGCTGGCGTTGCATTAGCGTGTCACTCCTGCAGGCCATCCACACCCCTGATGGGAGGTGCGTTCCTTGGTGTGACTTACACTGTACCAAACCCAGGCCTGGTGGTCATCAGTTTGACTGTTGATCGGGTTCGATTACTCGACGGGGTAATCAGAGGTACGATGTATAGGTCAACCTGGAAGGAACCAAGTCATATGATCATTCGAGTCTGACGGTAGTCTTCACCGCTCGAAGTGAATCATGGCATCAAGTGGAGGGACAGCGGGTTTACTACTACTAAGCGGAGAGCAGGGGTATGATGGAGAATATAGTAAGTCTGGGTGAATTGGAGTGCAGCCTGCGTCGCACTCTGGGTGGCTACGCAGGTTAACTCAAGCTCAGAGGATCGATGGTACACTCGGTAGTGTGTCGATCGAGCTTGAGTTGGAAGCCATGAACCCCGGTCCCTGATGGTTCCACCTTATCAACATTATGTACGGTTCTTGAACCGTCTCCTCGGAACACCATAAGCATGAGGAAGAAAGAAGTATACGCTCCGTGTGTGCTTGGCACTAGAGCACGGTAGATGCGTAACTACATACGAGTACTAAGGGTTGAGCCCGAGACTAGTGCAGAGTCGTATGTAGTAATCCCTAGCCATAAGTGAACTTCGCTGCATAGGTGCGATGCACCGGGGTATGTTGCGAGTTGACTAGTTGACTTTGCTAGAGGCACCCTCCGGTGGCCTCAGTTAATAGTAAGTAACTAGTAGATATCACTTAAGTAATGGCCGCTAGGTATCGCACGCTAGAAATGGTCAAAATGAGGCGTCAGGGCGTTTTGGTAAAAACCTCACTCTGCCGGACCTCACTGTTGGCCGATCCTAGTGGTGGGACACCTCACCAGGGCCGACCCTATGATGTAGGGATGAGAATCCCTCATCTATAGGGCCGGCCATATAGATAGGGATGGGGCGATAAATCGGTTAAGATCGAGCCCTAAAAAGTGGGAAAACGGATAAATACGCGGAGAGATAAAAAGGAGATAATGGAGAGATAATGAGAGGGAGTTATTATCCCCTTGGATCCTTATCCAAAGGGGGATGGCCGGCCCTATAAAGGGAGCTATGGGCGCCGGCCCCATGTGATAAAAAATCCGAACCCCCTCCTCTCTCATCTCTCTAGTTCTCTCCCTAATCTCTCTCCGTTTCCCGCTTGCTACTTCGTCTTCCTCGCGTGGAGTTCTGAAGAAGGAGAAGGGTCGTTCTTCGGAGGCACTCAGAGATTCGAGAGCGACGTTCCGTGCATCGTGTGAGATCGGGTGAACAAGAAGGCAACATCTCCATTCGTACCGTCGGCATCTTCGCGAACGATCTTCCGTCTCCATCGACAAAGAAGACAATTCTCCACGGTTAAAAGATCCGTACGAAAGGTATGTGTAATCTAACATGTAGATCTAGCGAGCATTATGATTTGCATCCATGCTAGTTAATCATTACGCTAGATTGCCGTTAGGGGTTTTCGATTCTCGTGCATACACATGCACACATATGTAGATTAGTTTCTATGAAAATTTAAATAGTGTAACGTGCACCATGAACGGTCTATTCGACCGCCAAATCACTTCCGCTGCGAGCCTCTGACCCGGATTAACTTCCAACAGACGGGGTAGTGCCGCTCCGATCTTCTTCTCCGGCCTTTGCTTCTGGCGTCTTCGGAGTCGAAGGGTTCTTCTTCTCCGAGCTTTCTTCTTCGTGCACGGAGTCGAAGGGATGATCTTCTTGTGCAAGGGTCTTCACGTTGATGAGGACTTTCAATGGGCTAAGCCGATCCCGACGGGACAGGCTTGCCCGTGCCTCGTGAAGCCTTGGGTCGATGAAGAAGCGTCTCCTCTTCTGCAGAGCTCCCGCACTTCGTCTTCAATCGTCGACCTCTTGAATCTTCCCCCACCCCCTCTATTTATAGGCAAAGGGGAGAGGAGAGAGATATGGGAACTTTTAATTTTGAATCCCTCTTGTATCTCTCTCATAATTACCCGGAATTTATTCATCCATTGATGAGGGGAATAACATTTATTTGTTTTCCTTTTTAGGCGAGGCAATTATGGCTGGATTTTGCACACGAAATCGATGGCGATCGGACGCTTCTTCTTGTGCGTCGGATCGAGGGATCGGCACAGATCCGCGTGTGTGCAGACGTCATACGCAACCTCCCCCCGCGCATGGCGGTATTTACTTCCTTTTCTTTCTTTTCTTTCCTTTTCTTTTCTTTCCTTTTCTTTCCTTTCCTTTCTTTTCTTTCCTTTTCTTTTCTTTTCTTTCCTTTTCTTTTCTTTCCTTTCTTTTCTTTTCCCTTGCATGCAAGGCCGGCCACCCCCCCTAAAGGGGTTCGGATGTTTCTCTTTTCTTTTCTTTTTTTTTATTTTTCTTTCCTTCTTTCTTTTCTTTCCTTTCTTTTCTTCCTTTCTTTTCTTTTCTTTCCTTTCTTTTCTTTCTTTCTTTTCTTTTCTTTCCTTTTCTTTTCTTTCCTTGGATGCAAGGCCGGCCACCCCCCTAAAGGGGTTTGGATTCCCATAGGGGGGCCGGGTGGGCCCCACTTGGGGATGGGCCCACCCGGCCCCTTGTTTGATGCGGGTCGGGTCCGATTTTTTGTGTCGGGTTTGCCTCCGAGTTGGTGCACGCAAGTCGGGTCCGGGCCCGAGTGTATGTCGGGTTCGCCTCCAACTTGGTGCATGCGAGTCGGTTCCGGATTGGAGTGCGTGCTGGGTTTGCATCCGCGTTGGCGCACGTAAGTCGGGTCCGGGTCCGACGAAATTCGTGTGTCTACAGCCACCTACCAAATCCGGCGTTAACGGATGCTCACATCCATCTGATGCACTCCCACTCAGCCTTTGATGCAGGCACCCTCCACAGGTGAACCCCACACAGCCGAGCTATGATCCCCATCATGGCTACACCAACCGCTGACTACAACAAGTGCATCGGACGGATGTGACTGGCCATCTAGCAAGTAGGCTAGCAAGACTATGAACCCAACTAGGACCGCGAGTTGGGTCGTGCCATCGTGCGATGACAAGTGCATCAGACTTTTGGGGTCTCGAGAGCTAGTGATACTAGGTCACTTAAAAGCGTTGATCAGCATAGGCGAGAGCGTACAAATGACATCCTCTGTCTGAAATCAGGGAAGATCCACAGGTTGGAACTAATGTGGTTAGGTGGGCCTCGAAGTAAGCTTTTTCAAACCGCGTCTGTTTCACACCAAACAAAGCACATGTGTGGTGAAAAGACGCTTTCCAGCGCAGGAGGTTTGTTTGGTCTGGTTTAATTAAGAATTGAACCATGTTTGGTTCACGTTGAGTTGGGTCTTATGCAGGTTCAGGTCTGAGTGAGGTTGTAGGTCTGGCTCAGATTGAGTCATATCTGACTTAGTTTGGACCAAATTCGATCGGTGGGCTTGCAAACAGGCCCCAACTGCGACTCCCTCAGATGGCTATGATTTCCATCATGTGAGTGAATCGAGGAAAAAAACCCAAATGGAACATAAGAGCATCTCCAACCGACTCCTTCCCAAATGGGGTCAACTTTATCTCCCATCCTCCTCCCATCTGCCACATAGGATAGGAATCGGTAAGCAAAAACATCTCCTCCAGCGAAATCCCATCCAACTCCTATCGTCTACTTTCTTTACCATACACCCACCCTCATTTCAACAATTTACCATCCACCCACACCATTTTCTTTCTATTAAATTATCATTATAAAAATATTTAAAAAATCATCATAAATTATAAAAAATCTAGAAAATTATCTAAGACTTAAAAATTATAATTAATATTAAAAATTATTAGAAACATATTTTGTCCGTTAGACACGTTTTCGAGGTGACACTCATTTCGGCTTCGGAGGCATCATTGCTTTCCACACAGAAGAAGTTCCTTCCCCCGGCGTAATGTGCGAACTCAAAATTCCAAAGATCCATTACTAGAGGAATCGTAAGGAGAAGAGAATAAATCTATGTGGAAGGAAAAAGACGAGAATAAAGTTGGGAGAAAAATATGAAAAAATGAAGTTGGGAGAGTGAACTTATTTATAGATATTAATTTTTAACTATTTTAATATAATTTTTGTATATTTTAAATATTTTTTTGAATTAAATAGAAGCCCAATGGCTCTAATTTATTTTGGACCGTTGGTTGCCAAGCCCCAAAACATCACGTGCAAGCATCTATCGTTGATCTCCAAAGCCAAGGACCGTTGGTTTCCAAGCCCCAAGCCCCAACGGCTCTATTTTATTTTGGACCGTTGATCTGCAAATCCAAGTACCAATGTATATTTTTTTCACATGAACGGGTCCCACATAGGAACTACTTTTGGATCCCAGCATATCCGAGCCTATTTCGGCTCCTACTGTCACGTAAGATGGGTAGGAACCGATTGGAGCAAATTCTCTTCACTACATGACAAAAATCCTTGATGCCACATGGTATGAGAGCTGCTATAGGAGTTGGTTGGAGATGCTCTAATTGTATGCTCAATTAGTCAACTTACAATAACCGACGTACGTTACCACAACGGTAACCTAACTTGTTGCCAAAGTCCATGCTGAAACCACATTGACGACTTACGCGGTGACACCTATCCTCTGTACAATGATTGACACCTTAGCTTAGACAACACACGTGGCTGTAGAAGTGTCTTAGTTTTTTTTTTTTTTAAGAATCCCTCTTGTATGGGGGGTTTTTGCTGTGGAACCCAACCAGTTTATTGATGTAATCACTAATTACAGTCTAGATAAAGGAAAAGAAACAGTTACAATAGGTCTAAGTAGGATCCCCTCGGGTCGTGTGACAGACTAGAGATCCAAAGCTTCACCATCCTTGTAGTTCTCCTGATGACCTTCGCAGCAAGACTTGACTTCTGCTCAAACATCCTTTGGTTTTGCCCCAACCATAGGCATTAACAAATTGCTATTACTAGGACATCCCATGCTTTCTGGTGTTCTGGAGGAATTCTACGTCTTCTCCATGTAGTCCAAAGGGCTGTCAAAGAAGCTGGCGAGCTGAAGATGCTAATCTTGGAGCGAAAGTGGGTCCCAACATCTCTGACAAAGTCACAATAGACGAGTAAATGGTCTGGGGACTCGGGTTGTAGAAGTGCGTTAGTTGGGTAGTACAAAACACGTGGTAGCAGAAAATAGAGCATTCGTTGTTATTTGGAGAAGGATGGCCTTCTCTGAAAAATAAGAACCCCCCCCCCCCCCCCACCCCCCCCACCCCTCTTCCTTGCTTCCCTTTCCCTATTATTGGTTAGAATTATTAGGTTTGAGTACAACGCTCACCATGCACTGAAAAAACAGTCATTGCCAATGTATCAGAATTTGTTTAATATAAGTTATCGGGTGGGTCTCAAAAGAATAGCGAACGATCTTGCACGCTAGATGTAGCAAGCAGTCGAGCAGAGTAGTGATACTCTATTTTGGCTAGCCATCTAATGAGCTCCTCGGAGCTCCTTTTTTTTCCCATACCGCTCCCTACTCTGGCAAAAAAGCACAATGTAGGGGAGCCCTTGGTGTTGCCCTTAGAAGTTGCAAGACTTGGGCGTCCTTTACGGAGGCAGCATCGAATCTTGTAAAATATATAAATGCACGAATTTTGTTTGGCATCAGATGTCCTGCATCACATAAGGTTGGCCACTTTTGGAAATTGTGTCGGCCAATTTTGAAAATTAGGAATAGGGATATTAAGGTTGCTTTTATTTTTACTATTTTAAAAAAATAAAACAAATCAAATATTATATGTTATTTTTAGTTGTTTTTAAAAATTATGGCAAGCAATCGTAAATCTAGGTCTGCCAATGGATAGAATCATGATGATCCGAAAATCTTGGATTTGGTATTAGTTTCATAGTCCGATATCTGATTAAAACAATCCTATTTGATTCGCAATATAATCGGATCAATATGGATCTATCCCGATCCGATCCGATACATTTAGTAAGCTTTATAACATATATCTTAGTTGGTCCAATGCCTAATCCAGCCATCTTAATTCCAATGGATGCAAATTTTGGCCAACGCCCCGTAACGGGACCCAGCAGCCCTGCCTGGGGTCTACGAGACAGCAACGGGACCCACTAGCCCTGTCTGGGATCCACGAGACAGCAACGGGACCCACCAGCCCTGCCTGGGGGTCCACGATACAGCGACGGGAGCCACCAGCCCTGCCTAGGGGTCCACGAAGACGACAACGGGACCCACCAGTCTCTACCTGGATCCAGACGACAACTGTAAAAACCGCCTTCTATCCCGGTTTCTGTTCCAAAACTCTATAAATAGCAGATCCTACAACTATAACAAGATCGAATGTCTGATTTCTGAATCAGACTTTCAAAAAATCCAGAGCTCAGACCTTCCTACTTTTCGATCCTCTTTTCGAAGAGATCAGTGACACTCAGCCTGTCGAGGTCACTTCAATCCAAGTGTTAGTGAATTCAAGTTGCACCTTATAGCACGGAGACGTAGGCTTCGGCTGAACTCGGAGATCATACCTTGTGTCAATCTGCTCTTTATCTCTCTCTCTCTTCTTATTCAAAGTTTGCACTCGAAGACATCGACATCCGAACATGCAGACTAGACAAACGTTCGACTCGACTCGATTGACTGGTTGGGCGGAGTCTTAGGGTCGGCACGAAGATCATCCCCCACAATTCCATTGTCCGATGCTCAACTCAGTGGTCTTATGTTTATTGTCAGATCCATGGATCGCCAAATCCATTGGTCTAAACTAACCAACCATTCAAACTGAAAAGTTCCGAGTATTTATTGTTTTGACCTCGCAAGTCTATCAATGGACCGGATCATTAACTGAATTCGATCCGAATCCAAAAACTTCGGATTCGGTATTAGTATTTGATTCATGCTTCAAGCCCAATGAAAAAGTGGGTGCACATTGGGCCCTGCAGTTGTATGGTATGCAGGATGTGCAGCTAGGATTTTTCCAAGTTTGACTCCTCTCACGCTAGTATTGTCCGTCACCGTCACCTATCAATGGTGTCTTTCATCAGGCGGCTGTAATACACCTTTGTGCCAGATGACCCACATTGGACGCCAACGATGGGAAACCATAGCATGTATGAACCGGAGAAGAGTCGAACTCATTATTTCCATATCATGTTCTTATTCTTTGTGGTGGTGTGGGGCAGCCAATACTCATAATAGGTTTGTGCGCGGGTAATGTCATTTGCGGGCCGCATTCTGAAAGTGGGTGCTATTTCATTAAGGACGATATCAGTTATTGACGGAGAGGTGAGGGCTCTTTGAAAAGCCATAAAAAACTATGAAAAACATTGAGTTAGACCAATCCATTTGGGTGGAAGGTGATTCAAAGATGGTGATTCAATGGATCAACATAGACGTGGGGGAGCATTTCCTCATCAAAGACATCTGTAGCCGCTTCCAACGCCTCCACACTATTGGGGTGACTCATACGTATCGTGAGGCATATCATGACTCCAGCCTGCCACCGGGGACAAAAGATCCGATATGCAAGAGAGAGACCGACTCTCCCGCACCGCAATGGGAGCTGTCATACGGGCTATCGGAATAGAGCCCAGCCACGAGGTAGTCCACAGTTCAAAATTAGCCTCACGAAAAACCGGAGCGACTATGTTGTTGCAAACCACTGGAATGCTCTCGCACACCGCACGCCAAGCCCAAGAGCAATTGGGGGGACGAAGCCACTGCCAAAGATCCAAGTCGGGGTCGTATTTATCTCTACAAAATTGGACCCACACATTGTTCCGGTTATTAACCAAATCAAAAACTTTACAACCCATTAAAGCCTGTTGAAAGAGAGAGAGAGCTGTCAGAGGCCAAGCCTACTTGACCACACCGGTTGGAAATCATGTCCCATTTAACAAGGTGCAATCCGGGGACCGAAGAACCTTTGGTCCACAGGAACCTTCTCATCTCACATTCGATGGCCGAAATAACCGACGCCAAGACCAAGAATTGGCGAGCGTAAACTGAGGAAGAGCCTGAACCACTGAACGAAGCAGAGTAATGTGGCCTGCAAATGAGAGGAAATGAGCCTTCCAACCATTGATCTGTTTGGTAACCTGCTGCACCAAAGGTAGTTGGTTGGCCAACACACGACAACCTGAGATCATCACACATAAGTATCAAAAAGACCATGTTGTTTCCGACATCTGTAATTGAGAACACAACAGATGTCGCATTGAGGGGGAGCAACCTGATCCAAAGACTATTGAGGATTTGTGTTGGTTGACCTTCTGGTCAGAAAGCCTACAAAACCTATGAAGAAGTGATTGAAGGAGAGAGAGACCTCCTCATTGGTCGCCTGTGCAAACAAAAGGCAGTCATTGGCATAAGCCAAAGTACCAATAGGGCACCCTACAGCACAAGGACAAACCCCATGCAAGGCCCCCGATTCAATCTTCTCTTTGATAGAAAAACAGCGGTACCAAAAATAAACAAATATGGAGATAATAGGTCACCCTGTTGTAAACCGCGACTCGAGCTGAATAATTCTGTGGGAGACCCGCTTAAGAGAAAGGAGAATAGCAAGAGTTTAACACAGGACATGATCCAAGAAATCCATAGCGGGCTAAACCCAAATCTTTGCATGACATGGCGAATGAAATGCCAACTCATTCTATCATAAGCGCTAGCCATATCAACTTTACGAGCCAAAATCTCCTGATTGAGGGAAGAGGAATGAAGAGAGTGAAAGATCTCTTGAGCAAGCAAGATGTTATCTGAGATGTTGTGACCCGAAATGAACGCGCCTTGTTCTGGGGAAACAAGACAGCCCAACAATGGCTTGAGGCTATCGACTAAAATGCGAGTCACTAATTTGTACACCATGTTACAAAGATTAATAGGACAAAATTGGTCAGGCCGGGTAGGTGAGGAAGATTTGGGAATGAGCACCACATAAGAGGCCTTCCAAGATGGTGGCATCCAACCAGTTCGAAAGAACTGCCACACAGTCGTGCAAAGGTCATCCCACATTACTGCCCAATTGTGGGTGTAAAATTCGATGGAGAAACCATATGGACCGGGAGACTTACACCTAGGACGGGAGGAAAGTGAGCGAAAAATGTCTGATCTATTCACCGGGGCGGTGAGCAACAAGTTGTCATCATCATAAACTAAAGGAGGTATAAGATGTAACATTGAATCATCACTAGACATCAGGGGAAGATTCCATTCGGCCCGAAAGTGACGAATAAGGATAGCCTCCAAACCTGGTCAGTCAGTTATCCTTACCCCGAATTCATCCTCAAGTTCAAGGATCAGATTATGTCGTCCACAATCCTTGTCGTCCGATGAAAGAACTTAGTATTCTGCTCGCCCACACAAAGCCAATGGATACGGGACTTCTGGTGCCACTTAATTTCCAGCATTTGAAGTAAGACGGAGTACTGTGCAAGCTGCTCACGTAAGGAGGCCGCTTCGACTTGAGTCAACCGACGAGACCCCCTAAGCCTCTACCAAATTTGGATTTCCTTGTAAATGGAATCCAAACACGATATTCCAGCTATCGCTGGTGACTTGTGGGGCCAGACCAATGGAAGCCAAGGTAATCAATATTAAACAAAACTGCACTCGGACGTCGACCAAAGTGTTGCACATCTACTTCTAGGGAAAATTTTCAGCACGTACAACCTGCAAACCATACAGACACGGGGCCCAACTGCCACCAGAGCCTATCGGCGCTCTCTGAGGCTAGGGGCCGCTACCCTCATCTTCTGGGGCGCGTAACCCATGTCTGAGTTCGGATGTCCTCCACTCCGTCGGCCCCGATCGGTGGGCCCGGCATGCATCACAGCCATCGTGCGGCTCTGATGCGTGCAGGCCCACCGACTGAGGCCGACCGCCCGATCGACCGGAGAAGATCCAAACTCTCCATGTCTCTTGAATGGCAGTGGACCCCACAGTTGTATGGTACGCAGGATGTGCTGAAATTATCCCTTGCTTGTATAATTACTACTGCATTGGGCACGTACGTTGCACGTGCAACCGCTGCTGATCCACGGATCCTTTTACTCGTACACAAATTAGAAAATTATTTTAGTATAAGATATAGACACATGAAATAATGATAGGAGCATAAGGGCATATTAATCATTTTTATAGGGCCGCAATGGGAAGTGCAAGAATGCAACAGTTCCTTCCTTGTTTTTTTTTTTAATGACATACGATCCAAATATGGGATATATGAACACTATATATATGTCAACTGTAATATCTACACAAGGTACATGGACACATGAAATAATGATAGAGGCATAAGGGCATATTAGTAATTTTATTAGGGACACAATGGGAAGTGCAAGAATGCAACACTTCCGTCTTTACTTTTGTTTTAATGACATAGGATCCAAATATAGGGAATATGTAAACTATATATATGTCAAACTGTATTTATCTATGCAAGTTAGAGAGACAATCGGGTTTTGGGTGTCAAATATGGGTATTGAGGTATCCATACCCATACTCATATCCATACCCATGCCCATACCTGACAATTAATCGGGTAGAGTTCCTATACCCATAGCTTACCCAAGCCTTGTAAAAAGTATTAAGGTACCCATATCCATACCCAAAAGTTAATAGGCTAGAGTTCATATACACATACGTACCCTACCAGGTAGAGTTCCTACCCATACCCTACTCAAACCTTGTACAACCCATACCCATATGATACCCAAACCTTGTACAACTCATACCCATACTTGAAAGTATATTTGTACCCATACTCATACCAGATGTTTCGGGTCAGGGTCAGGTCACAAGTTAGAGGGGCAATTGGGTTTCGAATATGGGTATTGGGGTATTCATACCCATACCCGAAAGTTAAATGGGTAAAGTTCCAATGCCCATACCCTACCCAAATATTTTCCTTGATGTTATTTTAAAACATAGGATTGAGAAATGATAAAATGAAAAATAAAATGTAGGATGGAAGGAAGAATGGGTTAGTGGTAAAGAAGAGAAGGGCAAAATGGAAAACAAAAGGTAGGATGAAAGAAAGAATGTGTTAATGGGTTTTATTCCTATAATAGCCCTTGGCTTTTTAAATGGATAAATAAGATTTAATTAATTAGTGGCAAAAGGGTAATATTCTTGGATGGTATTTGTGATTTGTTTAGGAATTGAACGGGAAGAGAAAAAAATGATATATTATGGTCCTAATCCTTGTGCTTGTTTTCATGACATAGGATTCAAAATACTGGGTATGGATTAATATATAAGGTGAAAGGTAAAATGGGAACTTATACAAAAGGATGGAAGGATGTAAGAACCCAAAAGTATAAATTTATCTGGACGGTACGGATATGGATACACCCAAAGACCCAATCTTTTTTGTACTTGCTTTAATCATGGCAAAATTTGAAAAATCAGGTTGGATGGACAGAAGAGAAAATGGATGAGCACTACACATGTACGAAATTCAAACATGTATAATGCAATGGTGGGCGCATCCATGACGACCGATTGAAGGTTGAAGATAAGAATACACAATATATATATATATATATATATATATATATATATATATATATATATATATATATATATATATATATATTGGGTGCTATAACTAATTTTATGGGTGCAAATAGGCAGCCCTATCACGGTGCACCACATCAAGGACGCCGAATCAATAGAACATATTCAGTGGGATGGACCCACCATGTCACCAAGCAGATGTGGTACGTCCCTCCACGGATACAGTAATAGTTGGCCAAAAAAGAAACGGTTAAGGTTAAACTCGTTTATCAGTGACTCGACATCATCGGCGACTTGGTGGATGTGAATACCTTCGATTCTTCAGCCCCTGCTCATCCACACGGCGACCCAGGATCCTCCACTGCCTACGAGGCATCAATCGCCTGAGGAGTCAAGGGGTCCTTGTCTGTCGACCAACACAGACCACACCATGTCGGCATATATATGAGGTGCATGATACCGATAGCTCTGACGAGATAATCAAATTATAGGGGGAAAGAAAGGGAAGAAGGATGAGGAGGAAGAAGAGGAAGAGGCCGATGGACATGATGGGGGCACCAACGGCGGCCGAAGCGTAGAGGCAAAAGCAGCTGCTCTGGCGATGGAGGTGGCAGTAGCGGTGTGGATATCAATATGCCTGGGATACAGCCGGCATTTCTTTGTTTGCTAAGTTGGGATGTGTTAGTAATTTATGGGGTGCAAATAACAACACCCATCCACGGACCCCCATAACCATAGCGTACATCCGAAGTCCTCTCATCAGTCATCACCTTATTATTGTACTCTCTCCTATTAATTCTTTCAAATTTTAATATACCGTTTAAAAATTCTAACCAAGATTAGCAAGTTCGAAGTGAACCCTACGACCCCAACCCAAAAATTTACTTGCACAGTTACATTTCATCCCAAACAACTCATTCTCACTAAACCACTCAAACTCATTCCAAAACCACCCGTCTTCATTGCGAAACCAACACCTAGTATCAACACCACCTCCATCTCTACCCATCCCATATACCTATAGAGACCAGAGCCCCTCCTATGTCCTTGATTGAACAGTCATACCAAGGGAAAAACAAGGATTTCGACATTGTCTCCAACCGATAGCTCAGAGTGTTCGAATAAATACTGCGGCATATTTCCTCCCGCTCTGTAGTGGCAGGCTTATCTCTCACCTTAGTGGTGAGCCTTCCAGCCTTTGGAGTTGATAAAAAAATCAAGGTATTTCTCTCGCTCTTATGGCGAGCTTTCAATGAACTCAATGTCTTTATCTTCGGTCACAAGTTACTGCCACAATCTCATTTGTCGTTTACTGATACATGTGTAATATTATTCAATACAACTTGCATCGGTGGGCGGATCTACCCTTTCTTCGGCATTGCGGCGAGCCTGGTGTACATTCTCGCCATTGACCGGTATCCCCGCAGATCGCCTGATCTTAGGAGATTGCCTGCAGAAAAAGAGGAAGCTGTTGTCATTCTTGAGAAAGAAAAGGGTCTATGGGAGTACATAAGAGCAGTTTTAGAATCCCAACCGATTTCCTCACCACTGGGGGCTTCAAAAAATGCTATATGTACACTTTCTCGTATGAATACAGATAGTTCCTAGGTTTATAACTCCGACATGAGAACATTATTGTGGGATTTCGTATTTTAGCATCAGTTGCAAACATGGAAAACCCCTGTGTGTGTGTGTGTTTTCAATTAGTCCTCCGTAGACTTTCCTTGGTATCTAATCTAATAGTATAATATTAAAATGGCAGCATCACATGAAGGTTGTGACATGTGGCAACCACGTAAAAACCTCGGAAAGTTAGAACCTGTACCCTTCAGCGTGAACACGTAGAAATTACGATCCCATTAAACGCTGCATTCATTAATAGCATTCATTTGTTTTTATTCGGTTTTTACTAGGAAGCAACTCACATGCGACTGTTGGGGGCCATGTGTTTCTCATCAAAGGGCTAAGCGAAGCCCGAGCCTTAAACCATGCATTCATTGGAAGCATCATTTATTTTTAAGATCTTGGATTCTTGATCAAATCCATATTGCGTAATTTGGAAGCCTTAAACTATACATTCATTGGAACTTATTTGACTTGTCGGGCTATGTTGGGTCCAAATTATGGCGCAACTTTCATGTATACAAATCCATATAGCGTGTGGTGGTGTGACCCAATCACGATAATAAGTATTATAATCTGAAGTTTTAGATTAGGATCTAGATCAAATCCTCATTTCATTGTCTTATCATTAGAATTAATATTCAATATCCAGGATGTTATTGCAAATTTTAGGAAGTCCTAGATGGATGGCTAGAATTATTTTTTAGAATAAATATCTTGTTTTCTAATCCCATCAAGTCCCACTTTGTCTGGGGTTGAGGTGGATGCATAACTTGAGATCCAGAAGCCCATTTTAGAAATAATATATTGGAAAATGCTATTTGAACATACAAGGGGCCATGCTCGTGGACATAATTCGGACGTAGGAGCCATTGGCCAGCGCTTGGTGCAATGGTCGATGTATTGAGCGCTGGCTGATGCCCTCCAGATCCACATTATGTCCTTGTGTATGTCCCCTTGTATGTCCAAAGACTCCAAACAGCAGTACTCTAATATATTATTTTTGGTGTGCCTTCAGGTGACACAACATTCAGTATGCTAGACGACAAGAAATGATTTGTTTCAACTTTCAATGAGGATATAACTACAAAAGTCGAATTTGGGATGTAGAAGTTTTTTTCCCCTTTAAGTGTTCCTTTCCTTAAATGATTAGGATTTCTTCATTTGAGTCAAGGTTACGATAAAAAAAAAAAAAAGAACATTTCTTCGGTACAAAATTAAATAAATTTTATAAGCAATGAAATTTAACTATTGAAGCTTGATTTATGAATACAAGTTCGAGTTATTGGTGGGTGATTCCACTGCTCGTCCACTTGTTTTCTCCTTTGATTTTCTTCTTTTACTCTCTCAATCTTTCTGTTCATATCACTTTATTTCCTGCTATAATATAATACTTTCACTATAACTCATTTTCTGCTCAAATATCTACAAGTTACTATTAGTTGTTGTTTATCATTTATTGTCTGCATTAACTTAGGGTCAAGAATGCACCAGGCTTCAAACATGCATCTAAAGCTAGACCTACTTCATAGATCCTTCTTACACTTTTCCCCAAGGTTCCCGCTGAAACCAGATAGCTTTAACCTATTCCTCATTTTCTGCTCAAAAATCTACAAGTTACTATTAGTTGTTGTTTATCACTTACTGTTTGCATTAACTTAGGGTCAAGAATGCACCAGGCTTCAAACATGCATCTAAAGCTAGACCTACTTCATAGATCCTTCTTACACTTTTCCCCAAGGTTCCCGCTCAAACCCAATAGCTTTAACCTATTCCCACCTCCATGTCCACCACCCGCCGCCATCCTTATTCCAATTTCCTATCCAGTAGCCCTTAAATCCAACCTTACATGCTCTAGAGCCATCACAATTCCTACCTATTTGTGATCTTTATATCCAAGGTATACATTACAACCAACTTGGACCCGACCAAAACAACCCAACCCAATTAGGCCCAACCTAATCAAACTTAACATATATGATATATGCATACATTATGCATGTAATATTTATAATTTGTGAATTGAGATCTACTATTGGCATTTAAGTTTGTTATGCCTCATAAATTTAAGACAACCTTGATGCCGTCTGAGAAGAGAAATCAAGGCAATGCTGAGTTTGGGAAGATCAGTTCAGTTTTTATCACAAGGAAAGTGTCCTAAACCTTTTAAATGGTTTTAGCTTGGGACGACATCTAACGTAATGCTTTCTTTTAAACCAACAATCCATTTTCTTATGCACTTGCTATGAGAAGGTTATTTTAAGAATAATAAACTGATGCTTAACCCAGATTTAGCCGGCCATTATGCAAACCCTAATATATGGGTTTGATTTAGATCTACTTAGATTCTAGTCAACTTAATAACATTATTGGGTCTTAGGCTTGATGATTTGACCAACTCTGATTTGTAAATGGTCAGAATATAACTGAATTTTGGATCCAATTGTAAATGGGGCCAGACTGAACACCCAACCCATTTGCAGCCCTAATCTTGCCACGAAGGCTTATATCATGATTCATAACAGTATAATATCGATTTTTCCCTAGAAAATTTCATATTTTAATAAATCTCTAGAATAAACGTCCGATATTCCACAATTTTATCAGATGCAACTCCTCCCTTTGTTCAAGGAGGTAGCTAACCCTATGAGGAAGTGCCTACTTCACTGTATAAGATAGACTCTGGTTCCCATAGTATATCTTACATGCATACATAAGGCAGAAAAACTAGGATAGGACAGCCCAAAGAGAACATATCTCAAATTTGGCCGGCCTAAATATCATAGAAAAAGTATCCTCTAAATATCACTAGTTGATGTGTCCCGTTTCACAAGAATAAATGCATCCAAGTACGAGGGAGTCTTTATATAGTACTTAATAAACTATAATTGGTGCAAATCTTTAGAAGGTAGAACTGCTTGGCCAATTTTGGATGAACCATATGACATTTATGATATGTTTGGCATCATTTTTGTTTTTCTATTTTTTAAATCAAAAAACAAAAACTGGAAGTGAAAACATGTTTGGCAACCTGTTTTTACCTTTTGTCCTTTAAGACTGGAAGTAAAAATTTTGAAAACAAGATATACAGAAAATCCCCGTTAATCTGTTTTCAAAAACAAAACAAAAACAATTTGTCTCTGGTTACTAGGGGAAGAAGGGAGGGTGGTTGCTCATTGGGAACTTTTTGGGGGAACTTGAAAGTTATCAGAATGATTGCAGCTATCCAGTATCACTAGCCTGTGGATTGAAGGAACCTAATCAGTATCAAAAGTCTAAAATATGCTGAGAAGTGAGAAGACTGCAGACCTTGATCTGCTTCTTAAGAATATTAGAATCCTCTGTCCTGGGGTGAATTCATTTGAATTAGCCAAGCATGTTGGTGTGCCAATTGGCTGTCAGGTTATGGGAGATGGCCAAAATAATGGTTCATCGAGTGTAATCTGATGCCAAACGAATAGGAGATGGCTGCTATAAATCGTGGTAGTAGCAACAATACGAGGGTAGTGTAAGGTGTAATATACAGGCAGTGACTTAGCTGGATAAAAAAAGTGTGTAAAATGGTACTTATCATGCGGCTCAATTTTAGATACAGATTAAAATAAATAACACTTTTAAATTGCCAGCACTACTGAATTTGTATTTTTCATATTACCCAAAAATAGAGAATACTAAAAAATTAATGAATCAAAGGATACATTAGGACTAAATCAAATCAGTACTGGCAACTTCACCCCTATGACTCATACATACACTAGATGATCAGACATTTGTTGGAACCAAGTGAGTGACATCACATATTCATCATCATGAGTTTGGATTAAGTCCTACAAATGGATACAAAAATGTTTTAACAGACTTACACTAAGCCAAACCGACTAACCTGAATCACAATTGAGAGGGCTATCGGGTTCTGGATGTGCCATTAAAGCAATTATAGCTCTGCAAACAGATTGGAGGGTCCATGCAGGGCTCCATGCATTCTTCAAAATATCCAAGCAAATCTCCCCTGTCTGCACAATACAAAGGGAAAGGAAATATTAGAACCCTAATGATATAGGCACGATGCAAGGTTACATCTAGATTCAGTCATCAGCATAAGTAAAATGTTTAGTCCTTGAACACACATAGTAACCTGATCAAGTAGCTCTCTTCTTATCATGGACAGATGTTTCCAACTAAAGTTGCCAAGGTACAAAATATAAAACTGAATCGATATTCATATAGTACTAATATACACGAGACTAATTGGACATAAAAATAAAGTAGTTTGTTGCATGGCCAAAGCAGTTTACGGCATTTTGTGAACTTGGTTCTATTCATATCTCATATTTCAGTTCCATTATTTACTTCTTGTTTAACCACCATTTCTGTCACATTCATCAACTTGCAAATTTCCATCATATTTAGACCCATAAAGTTCAAATTTGACCAATGGCCCCAAAATAGAGTTAGATCTCCAAGAGGTGAGCTGAGATTCTTCCGACACTATAAGGTTATTGAAATGGTGGAGCCTTTGCCAGAACCAAAGCAACAACCAGAGATTGAGTCAAAGCAATAATTAGAGCCAGAGCCAGGGGCCAGTCTATATTGTGTAAACTGACCATGACATGTCCATGCTCAGTTTAAGAGGATGTAGGAGATTGTAATATTAGCCTTATTAGGTAAAGGGGTTTTCTTTCCTGAGTGAGTATTATTCCTCCCGAATGTGTGAGAATATCGTAGTACTTTGCACATGATCTTCATATAAAAGCGGTACCCCTATGGTTCAAGGTGTACCGAGGTTTCCTCTTCTTCTTGCCCCTCTTTCCCTCTTGCTTACCCTCTCTCCTTTTCTTTCTGAAAAATCCAAAAATAAGTGACAAGATATTCCTTCTAGGAATTTGCATTTACACTATAACTTGCAATTGATAATCTATTTACCTGATAGATCTCCAAACTTGTTTCATATCAAACTCTCAACACTTGAAAGAACTCATCCTCGAGTTCAACTTTTGCTCTTCTAGCCGTCGTGTATGTCCCAAGTGTAAATATCACACAAATGGAGATGAGAGAAATTGTGCGATCAACTCTCATTAGGACACTCTACAAAATATATATGAATTTACATGGAACTATTGCGCATGGTAAGAACACCATACAAAGAATATATAAGGCGGATATACAAAGTTTATACTTAACAATGATTTAACCACCACCATCCGTCCTCTCAACTCAAAACTCTATGTAGGCCTTACACCAAGAGTTTGCATGTAGGCTTTACACTGAGAGTTTGCAAAAGAACGATGTGAATCTTGGAATCACAGGAGTATTAATGAAGAAACCTACAATTTTGTAGAATCAAAGAAAAATCGGAGGGGAATCAAGCCATCGAAGTAGTGGAAACGAACAAAGTGAGCATCAATCTCTATGTTGCTTCGTCTGTTTGGGCAAAACTGGATTGCACGTAATCTACAACACACTTTAGTTATCACCATAGAACGGAGTAGGATAGGACAGTTTGATGTTAAATCCTAAAGTAGATTCCGTAGCCAAATATCTCCATATCAAAATCACCCAAGTATATTAACAAGCCAGTGGTAACCGATAATCCATATGATTAACAAGCCAACCACATCAGAGTAGTAGACAGGAAGCTCTAGTGCAGATGATGAGACTAAAAGATGAAAATGGGAAATACATCCACGCAGGTAACAAAGTGAAGAACCAAAAATAATGCCCAGAACATTAAGTTTTGATGAATCAACTCACCATATGAATCCCATAAGCAATGTTAGGCCAATAAGTAGTCAGAACTAGCCCACCAACCAGTTGAACTAACTTCTACGGAAATGCACCAGCTCACCATCAGTTGGATGGAACTTTTGATTCCAACAATTTGATCATCGGTGAAGCAGACACGACCAGTCAAATCACTTCTGCCGTAACACCAAGTACATCTAGAGGAAAAAGAAAGCTCAAGGCCCAAGAAGTAGATAGGAAAGGGGGTCAAGATCCTTCATCTCAGTCTCATGCTCCTTTAACCCAACAATAGAGGCCACGCCACCAATGGTAATGAACACATAGTTGCCGTGTGAGAGGAGTATCATGAAAGCACGGTTTGAGTTTTCAAGTCTGGTTTCAGTTGTCATGGTCCAAAATGAATCGTTCTAGATGTTTTGGCCATTTTGGGTTCGGGTTCGACTGTTTCAAAGGTTTATACGAACACACTTCATCTAGTGTGCTACATGCTCGAAGATCTCCCTTTTCATAGTATAGATATACTACTGCTGTTGCTTTGGTGGTTGGTTCGGCATCTTCATGCCAAACTCATAGTGGAGACCATCCTGAGTTTGTGGGGTGTTGGAGATCTGCAGTATATTGGCGAGTAGATATATTTGGCTACCCATCATAAGTGAGGCATGTAATAGGATATATTTGGATCCATGCCCAACTGATGATTTTTAACCTTTTTCATCAAGCAATAGTGGCCACTTCTATGAGGAAGAAAGTCCAAAATCATATACAGTATTGTTCCATAAATTTATATCAACATATCCATATGATTAGAATGCCAAATAATTTATAACGACCATTGAACTAAGATGCATAAAAAGTAAGTTGCACATGATCCCTAAGCATATCCAGATGCTTAATATGTCAATAATTCTAATGGATATTCACAGAAATACTAAGAAAATATTACAATTGAACTAACATACACCACAAATTTTCCTTTCTCCTGAAGTTATCATCATGCCGAGGGGCTGATGAAATTACAACTGTAATTACAAATATAATTTCAAAAACGAATAAGGCAAGCGTGTCACCTTAAAATGGACATTGGGGTGGAAGATTTTTGTCAAGAACCGCACTTGCGGAGGAAGTAAAGGGTACTGCTCCGGAATAGAAAATGCAAGCTGAAATACACCGCCTTCATATGGAGTTTCTGTAGGTCCCTAGATGCGCAAAAAGATGAACATTAAGTGCCAGAACAACATCGCCATTTGAAAAGTTCTCGCCATACAGGCTTACCTTGATAAGAGCACTCCACTTGAATATGTTAGAATCATCACATACTAACTGAATGTCAGGGTCCACTACCTTCTCTCGCTGCACCTCTTTGTACTCCTTGAAAAGCCTGGCCCTTGATGCCTGTGGATATGAACAATGCCACAATGGTTTTATATTTAAAACAGGATGCTGCAATGAGTAATCCCCAGTCTGTTAGTCTCCCAAAAATGCTTCAGCTATGGACAATGAGAGGATGAACCAGGATCAATACATTCAAGTTGGAAGATGAAATGAATTTATTTATGTAAACAGATACTTCCATGCAGGTAAAAAGTAAATGCATGATATAAGCGCCCAATGTCCATACAAGAAAAAATAATAATAAATGTATCTCAGCTAATGAGATCATAAAGGGAAAGATACCAACGTTAAAAGAAAAAAAATAGTGGAAAGCTAATGAATGGTCTTAGCTTCTTCAATTAGGAACACCAGATAAAAGAATAGGTTTATTTCATTTTTGGTGGATAATGATAGTTTACGAATATAGAGTGACATGAGTTCCACAATGTTTTTTCCTTCAGATAATTTGTTTACTAGCCTTTGAAGGAAAGGGATATTTTTTAACCGCAAAAGTCATTAATTTGAACTGAGAAAATGCTTACTTACAAGCACATATCTTTATATTTGGCAGGTCAAGTTAATAATATCAGACCAAAAATACCCTGTATCTGTAGATTCTGTACTCCATAGTTACAAATA
Organism: Chamaelirium japonicum; assembly: GCA_947650365.1. Classification (NCBI taxonomy): domain Eukaryota; kingdom Viridiplantae; phylum Streptophyta; class Magnoliopsida; order Liliales; family Melanthiaceae; genus Chamaelirium; species Chamaelirium japonicum. The sequence goes on from CANTAL010000026.1 coordinate 1,773,190, forward strand.
AGAGTTGGAAAACTTTATCATATAACAGGGACAATGTGTTTCTCAACTATCATATCTTGAAATAGCACTAAAGAGTTCAATTCATTACTCGTCAAATCTCACATCCTATTTCAATTGTTCCCCATGGCTGATTGCTTACCAATCTCTAAGAATTTAGCATTATTACGTAAGTCTATAACTAAATGAGCAAAACATTGGACGTATACATGCAACAATGTTTCCTATTCACTTAGAAAACGTGTAATTTTTTGCTAGTAAAGAAATAGTTAAATTGTCCTCCACACAGCCTAACTCCATGGTCTTGCCTTCATGACCAATTCATATATTCATGTATGGGGGCAGTCTCGGATTACGGTGGAAGGGTCAATACATATGTTTTTTTTCCTTACGAAGTTGTATAACAATAACCATAACCAAAGAACATTGTCTCATCTATTTGGGGATGGCTTTACGAATCCCTTTGCAAATTATTACTGTTAAGGCTGTCTTTGTTCTCAAAGAACGATGTTCCATATATTTTCAATCAAGTTCCATCAATATTATCTTAAATCTTCCCCTCCTACTTAACCCTTCCACAATCTATGAAGCATGGATACGGATGTGGGTTGCATACACAATAAGGATACTCCGACATGGCAATTCTTGCAAAACTAGGCTATGATATGCGGGGATAGGATTATATATATGTACTAGTATTTCTTGTGCCTGTCAGCACTGTAGTGGCCGCCTTCGGCGGCAAAACATAGTCGTGACCAAAGGCAGCCGACATGTTTTGCCCCCGAAAACGACCGCTCCAGTGTCGACATTCGAGGTCCTAGTAATTTAGTGGGTGCAAATAGCAGCACCCTTGTTAAGATAGTGCACATAAGAGATCTCACCATCACTGTTGGATCTCTAAACATGTATGCCTCTCCATTTGTACTATATAAAGAGAAAGCACATTAATCAGCCTTCCTTATTCAGCCATCCTTATTGTAATCGACCAGCCTTAATCATGGGCTTACCCCCAAAAATAAAGCTTAATCGTGATTCGTGGGGCATATAATCGGCCTTCCTTATTTGTGGGATTGTTTTTAACCAGCCTCCCTTAATCGTGGTGGCTAACTTTAATCGTCTTTCTTTTTTGGCTAATGATGCATGTGCTTAAATTCCAGCCATTGAATATGTGAATCGCACTTGTCTTTGTGCATATGAATCGACGACCCAGATACATGTTTTATCTTATGTTATATACCTAGGCAGCACACTTAGTCCCTTATTAATATATAAATATAAATAAATAAATATATATATATATATATATATAAGGGTCAGGATCGGATGACCAATCATTTTTTGACCCATACTTTGACCCATCATCCTAATCGTTCAATTCGGGTCTCAGAATTTGCTGAGTTTTTATAAGGATGATCAGCATACCATAGATAGCATACCCTCAAAATTTTAGTAGGGGCATCAAATGTTATAAGTTTTTTTGACCATCAATTTCAAACATTGATTTGAAGAGTGCATTTGATGAACCTAGAGGTTTTCGAATGTGCTGGTTTTTTGTAGAAGAGCTATCTATGGTATGTTGATCATTCTCACAAAAACTCAGCAAATTCTGAGACCCGAATCCAACGGTTAGGATAATAGGTTATATATATATATATATATATATATATATATATATATATATATATATATATATATATATATATATATAGGGTCATGATCGACTAACCGATATTTTCATAACCTATTATCCTAACCGTTGGATTCAGGTCATATATATATATATATATATATATATATATATATATATATATATATATATAGGGTCATGATCGACTAACCGTTATTTTCATAACCTATTATCCTAACCTTTGGATTCAGGTCTCAGAATTTGCTGAGTTTTGTGAGAATGGTCAACATACCATAGATAGCATACCTTCAAAATTTTAGTAGATTCTAAAATCTCCAGGGCCATCAAATGTTATAAGCTTTTTTGATCGTCAATTTCAACGATTGATTTGAAGAGCACATTCAATGCACCTAGAGGTTTTCGAATGTGCTGGTTTTTTTGTAGAGGAGCTATCTATGGTATGTTGATCATTCTCACAAAAACTCAACAAATTCAAAACCCGAATCCAACGATTAGGATAATAGGTCAAAAAAATATGGGTCAGCCGATCATGACCCTATATATATATATATACATACATATATATATATATATATATATATATATATATATATATATATATATATATATATAAAGAAAGATAGAGGAATGTATAGTGAGCTATGAGCTACCGATTTAGAAAGTGAGCTGCGGGTATTTTGACCCCCCTAGAAGTTTTGGAATTTGATGAAATTTGGTGTGGGTGTTGTCTAGGGTAAGATGATCATCCTGGCCAATTTTCATCAAATTCCAAAACTTCTAGGGTCATCAAATGGTAGAAGCAAAATTTGTCGTCCACAATCATCGTTAAATATGCAGATTTTGCTTCTACCATTTGATGATCCTAGAAGTTTTGGAATTTGATGAAAATTGGTGAGGATGATCATCTTACCCTACACAACATCTTCGCCAAATTTCATTAAATTCCAAAACTTTTTGGGGGGTCAAAATCAATCGCAGCTCATTTTCTCCCCCGGCAGTTCACAGCTCAACCAATCAGCCTTCTCTCTCTCTCTCTCTCTCTCTCTCTCTCTCTCTCTCTCTCTCTCTATATATATATATATATATATATATATATATATATATATATATATATATATATATATATATATATATATATATATATATATAGAGCCGCTCGCCTACGGGACGTCCCGCACCGGCCAAATGCGGGACATATTTTAGACCGTCCGATTGGCTTTAATCGGACGAACAGGGTTCATCCGGACCACCACCCGTGCTGTTACTGTGGCGGGCACAATAACAGCGAGTGAACCCCGGCCGTCCGATCGAATCCAATCGAACGGCACAAATCATTTCCACCCCGGTTAAAAGATATAACCGTTCGATCGAATGATCGAACGGATGAGATCCATGGGAAACAATCTGAATAGGACAAAAAATAACCTATTCGATTGTTTCCCACGGATCTCATCCGTTCGATCATCCGATCGAACGGCTATATCTTTTAACAAGAGGGAAAGGATTTGTACCGTTCGATTGGCTTCGATCGGACGGCCGGGGTTCATCCGGACCAGCAAACTCGCTGTTACTGTGCCCGCCACAGTAACAGCACGGGATTTGGTCGGAATGAATTCCGTTCGTCCGATCGAAGCCAATCGGACGGCTTAAAATCTATCCCGCAGGTAACAGCACGGGTGGTGGTCCGGGTGAACCCCGTTCGTCCGATCGAAGCCAATCGGACGATCTAAAATATGTCCCGCCAATGTTTTAAAAAACGGAAGGCGGAAGGCAGGCGGTCAAGTGATTTCAAGGCGGAAGGCGGAAGGCGGACGACTAGGCGGGCGCCCGGAGAAAAAGGCGGGCGTCCACCTATATAAAATATATTATATATATTCTATATGTATGTATATATATAAATTCATAATTCTATATTAAAAAACAATAATAGAAAGTTTTACATATGCAAACATCAAAACAACCGATCTGAATATAAAAGTTTTATGAAAATGAAGGAGGGGATCGGGTGGGGTCAGGGTTGACTGCGAGGCAGGGGAAAGAGAGCAGCTTTTGAGCCTTTGGGATATCTAGGATATCTAGTTATATAGTGAAAAGAGAGGAGGGGATCGAGTGGGGTCGGGGTTTTATGAAAAATTATTGCCCGCCTACCAGGAGCCTGCTTGGAACCCGCCTAGGCGCCCGCCTTTTACCCGCCTAGGCGGGCGCCTAGGCGGGTCGGATCCCGCCTAGGCGCCCGCCTTTGTTCAACCCGCCTGCAGTGCCGCTTAATGCTGAAGCGGAGCGGCCAACCCTCTAAAACGCCTAGGCGGCCGCCCGGACCGCTTTTTAGAACAGTGTGTCCCGCATTTGGCCGGTGCGGGACGTCCCGTAGGTGAGCGGGACTATATATATATATATATATATATATATATATATATATATATATATATATATATATATATATATATATATATATATGGGTCGGGATCTAGAAACACGCTACTTTGTCACAGAGTTAGACACGCATCTCCAAAATCCTAGATAGAGGTTTCAGAATTTATTGATTTTTTGTGAGGATGATAACCTTGTCTTAGATAGCACATCAGTAAAAAATTAGCGCATTCTAAAACATATAGACTAATCAAATATTCCCTTCAATTTAACGGTTAAAATGAACGGTCGATAAAGCTTTTTAGATTTGATGCACTTAAAGGGTTTAGAATCTGCTGATTTTTTATGGATGTGCTATCTAAGGCAAGTTGACCATCCTTGCAAAAAATCAACAAATTCTGAAACCTCTATCTAGGATTTTGGATGATGCGTGTCTAATTTTGTGGCAAAGTAGCGTGTTTCTGGATCCCGACCCTATATATATATATATATATATATATATATATATATATATATATATATATATATATATATATGTGATACATTGCGGTCGGGTAACGTGCGGCTTAACGTGCAGCCACGCCCTTCCGGGGTATTTTCGGAATTTTTTTTTTTGAGGATTGATCACCCACCCTTGGATAGCACACACAAAAAATTTCAGCTCGATCCAAGACCTGTAGGCCGTCCAAATGTGATCGACTTTTATCGGTCGTTCATTTTTGTCGTCATTTTGATCAACACATTTGGACGGCCTACAGGTCTTGGATCGAGCTGAATTTTCTTGTGTGTGCTATCCAAGGGTGGGTGATCAATCCCAAAAAAAAAAAATTCAAAAAAACCCCGGAAGGGGGTGCCGCACGTTACTGGCCGCAATGTATCACTAATATATATATATATATATATATATATATATATATATATATATATATATATATATATATATATATATATATATATATATATATATATATATATATATATATATATATATATATAGGGCAGGGATACTCTTACTAATGGAATCTTACTAATGACAGTTACAAATCACCTTTTACCTAACCTAGAGGTTTCAGAATTTGATGAAACTTGGTAGGGATGCTCTCTATGGCAAGTTGATCATCCTCACCAAAAATCATCAAATTCTATAAGCTCTAGGGGCATCAAATGTTAGAAGCTTTATTGGCCGTTCATTTTAACCGTTAATTTGAATAACATATTTGATGCCCCTAGAGGTTATAGAATTTGATGATTTTTGGTGAGGATGATCAACTTGTCATAGAGAGCATCCCCACTAAGTTTCATCAAATTTTGAAACCTCTAGGTTAGGTAAAGGGCGATTTGTAACTTTCATTAGTAAGATTCCATTAGTAAGAGTATCCCTCCCCATATATATATATATATATATATATATATATATATATATATATATATATATATATATATATATATATATATATATATATATATAGGATGCTACACACAGCTAAGGTACAACAAGAAGGTTGCACCCGTCCCTACGATGGTGACACCTGGCTGATAATCACATCAGCCGATTTACTTCACCCACCTGTTTTGTTTGGGTTTCATGTATAGTTGGCATCGTAGGAGCCCCGCGGGAACCTCGTCTCTCTCTCTCTCTCTCTCTCTCTCTCATAGCGAGCCCTTTTTCATTGCGTCGTTAACCCGCTAGCCCTCCGGCAAGATCTGCAACCAGCTGTAGCCGAGTCGCCTAACCAAGATCTGCAACAACGCGATCTCTCCTGCCAAGATCTGCAGCCCCACCAGCCCTCTAGCCAAGAACTTCAAGCCTCCGACCAAGATCTACAGCCCCGACAACCCTCCGGCCAAGATCTGCGAGGCCTTCACTGATTTCTTCACCATGTGATCCCTTTTTCTTAATTTTTTAGAACTACAACCCTTTTTTTTAATTTTTTAAAAGAACTACAACCCTCTTTTTCTTCTTGATCGATCGCCTTGGTTCACTCAAATGCATGTTTCAATGATTTTCTTTCTCAACAGTTCAAAAAAAATGAACTATCCGAGGGCTCATGGGTTGCCGGCGCGATGGACGAGGGCTCACTGTGTGTGTGAGAGAGAGAGAGAGAGGTTCCTGCTGGGCTCGTATGATGCCAGCTATATAGGAAACCCAAACAAAACAGAGGCAGGTGAAGTAAATCGGCTGATGTGATTATCAGCCACGTCTCACCATCGTAGGGACGAGTGTAGCCTTCTTGCTGCAACTGAGGTATATCATCCCCTTTCCTATATATATATATATATATATATATATATATATATATATATATATATATATATATATATATATATATATATATATATATATATATATATATATAAGGGAGGGATACTCTTACTCATGGCCTCTTACTCATATAGTTACCTATGATCCGGGCCGTCCATTAGATCATGACGTACGGTTCGGATTAGATGGGGAGTTAAAGCAATGGTGTCCGCATTAAATGCCCGTATTAAAAGCCCGTATTTAATGCGGACACCATTGCTTTAACTCCCCATCTAATTCGAATCGTATGTCGGGATCTAATGGACGGCCCGGATCATAGGTAACTATATAAGTAAGAGGTCATGAGAGTATCCCTCCCCATATATATATATATATATATATATATATATATATATATATATATAATCCCTCAAGTCTGATCCGTTGGTGCGATTCACTGCGTGCGACATTGACGAGCAACATATGCACTGGAGGGATTGCAGCATATGAAGTGGAGCACCGCAACATATAGGTGTTAGCGAGCAAACGTGTGTTAGGTGCGATGCATGCACCGTCCAAACAATGCATCACAGCCATACAGATTAAATCGGGCGGCCCACAATGCTCGGATCGCACTAGAGGGGGCCTCTGTATGTGTGTGTGTGTGTGTGTGTGTGTATATATGGGTCAGAATCGGATGACCCAGCAAATTTTGACCCATATTTTTACCCAACATCCTAATCGTTGGATTCGAGTTTCAGAATGTGCTAATTTTTTGTAGAGATGCTATCTATGGTATGTTGATCATCCTCACAAAAAATCAGCAAATTCTAAAACCTTTAAGGCCATCAAATGTTATAAGCCTTTTTGACCGTCAATTTCAACCGTTGATTTGAAGAACACATTTGATGCACCTAGAGGTTTTAGAATGTTCTGATTTTTGTGAGGTTGATCAACATACATTAGATAGCACCCTATGCAGTCAAAGTCGGTAGTCGGCCCTAGTCGGCCCTTGGCCAACTAGGACTAGTCGGGACTAATTCGGGACTAGTCGGCCAAAACTTATTCTAACCCCTATCCCCCTCCCTTAACATATATGATATATGAACTAGCATAAATGTTATAAGTATATGATATTAGTCGGTTAATAACAATACATACCTTCACACTTCACAGCATGGGTATAAATACATAAATAACAGCCTAACAGAACACAGTTGTATTAACTTCATGCCCATGTCAAAAGACTCGGAACTAAGAATTCATCACAATATTTGTTTGATGATGTTTAATCAGTGAACAACTCCAATTTTGATTATAGGGTTATATGGATATCAACAAATAAACTAATTATTTGTCTATGTTTTTATCTGAGATTCTCAGGTGCTCAACATATGATTACAGGGAAGAGCCATAGTTGTGAGTCTTGCGACTCAAGACTTTGAGCCAATGTAAAAAAATCTAAACAAAATTGCTTGCAAAGACTCCTTTCGAAAGAAAAAAATTTGCTTGCAGAATGCTGCCTGGGGACTAGTCGGTAGTCGTTAGTCGGGGACTAGTCGGGATTCCGCCCAGCAATGACGGAATCGAAATTAATCGGTCGGCAAAATGCTGCCCAGGGACTAATCGGGGACTAGTCGCCGACTAGTCCAGACTTTGATAGCATACATAGCACCTCTACAAAAAATCACCACATTCTGAAACCCGAATCCAACGATTAGGATGTTGGGTCAAATATGGGTCAAAATTTGCTGGGCCAGCCGATCCCGACCCTATATGTGTGTGTGCGTGTGCGTGTGTGTGTGTATATGAGGGAATAAGGTGCATGGTCCTCCCGACTAGCTAACACACTAGTCCTCCCTTCAATTCACCGTTCCTAACAATGATTATAAAAAAAAATTAAAAAAAAATTATGCCAAGTGGCATTTTTAGATTAACCATAGCAAGGGGTATTTGCACGCTACAATTTACCGTTAAATTTGTCGCCCGCTAATTGGGTTGTTTTAAGTTTTTTTTTTAATTATTTTTAAATCATGATCCAAGTATAGTGGATTGACCATCCAATTAAAAAAAAATTAATTAAACAGTACCATGTGACACCTAAATATAGGGGAGGACTAGCATGTTGGCTAGTCGGGAGGACCTACTCCCTATATATATATATATATATATATATATATATATATATATATATATATATATATATATATATATATATATATAGAGAGAGAGAGAGAGAGAGAGAGAGCGATGATAAAATGCGGTGTGCGGTGTCGCACAGCTAGGGGTGTTCATGGTTCGGGTTGGTTCGGTTTTTTGATAAATTTGGAACCGAACCGAAGTTGATCGGTTCTCTAGAAAATGGAACCGAACCAAACCATTTCTTGGTAAAAACCGAACCAAACCAAACCGGAATAGTTCGGTTTGGTTTGGTTCGGCGGGTCTTTCAAATCGCTCGTCATCACACTGTGAGGCGTGAATGGTTAAGCCGTTGAGTTGGTTCAGATTTTATTTTTAAGCCTTTAGCTTTGGGTGCTACTATTTGCCCCTATAGAATTACAAGTAATATCCTTAATTTTTCACTTTGAGATATTTCATAAGTTGGGATTTGGGGGTGCTAGTAATTATGTGGGTAACACCCTTCACTTTTTAGTTTCATCATACCGTTGAATACTTGAAAGTTTTGAATGCACCGAATGGTGGTAATTGGGGTCACCACCATGTAATGTACAATATTAGTGAGATTATACACTGTATAGTAGTAACTACTAAGGTTATAGTACCCATGGTTCGGGTTGGGTTGGTTCGGGTTAAAAAACTCACAACCCAGAACCGAACCGACCATAGCGGGTTTTTTTTTTTGGAACCGAGCCAAACCGAACGGTCAAAAATACCCGATCCAAACCGAACCAAATAGACCGGTTTAGTTCGGCTTGGCGGGTCAACCCGAACCGATGAACACCCCTAAGCACCGCAGCAGTCTGATGCACCCGCTGCGTGATCGCACGCAGCGGTGCATCAGACAGCTGCGATGTGACACCACACGCCGCAGCCTAGCAACCCTATATTTTACACACACACACACACAGACAGAGGGCAGGGAGCCTGCACCTAAGGTGTAGCATCATTGCTGGACCTCTCGCTTATCTACCGCCCTAGAAGTTTTAGAATTTGATGATTTTTGGTGGGTGTGTTGTTTAGGGTAAGACGATCATCGTCACCAAAAATCAGCAAATTCTAGAACTTCTAGGTTATCAAATGAGCTAAGCAAAATTAACGGTTACAGTGAACGGTCGATAAAGTTTCGAATATTTGATAACCCTAGAAGTTTCAGAATTTGCTGATTTTTTGTGAGGATGATCACCTTACCATAGAGAACACATCCACCAAAAATCATCAAATTCTAAAACTTCTAGGATAGTAGCCATCGCCTGAGGGGCAACAACGATGTTGCACCTCAGGTCTAGGCTATATATATATATATATATATATATATATATATATATATATATATATATATATAGGGCAGGGATACTCTTACTAATGAAATCTTACTAATGAAATCTTACTAATGAAAGTTACAAATCACCTTTTACCTAACCTAGAGGTTTCAGAATTTGATGAAACTTGGTGGGGCTGCTCTCTATGGCAAGTTGATCATCCTCACCAAAAATCATCAAATTCTATAACCTCTAGGGGCATCAAATGTTAGAAGTTTTATCGACCGTTCATTTTAACCGTTAATTTGAATAACATCTTTGATGCCCCTAGAGGTTATAGAATTTGATGATTTTTGGTGAGGATGATCAACTTGCCATAGAGAGCATCCCCACCAAGTTTCATCAAATTCTGAAACCTCTAGGTAGGTAAAAGGCGATTTGTAACTCTCATTAGTAAGATTCCATTAGTAAGAGTATCCCTCCCCATATATATATATATATATATATATATATATATATATATATATATATATATATATATATATATATATATATATATATATATATATATATATATATATATATATATATATATATATATATATATATATATATATATAGGGGGATGCTTAGTTGCGGTCTGCGATCCACAGTCGTCCGATGCATCACTCCGTGCATCGGATGCATGCGGTCGGTGCATCGGACGGCTGCGGATCGCGGACCGCACCTAAGCATTCCCCTATATATATATATATATATATATATATATATATATATATATATATATATATATATATATATATATGGGAAAGGAAGCCTAGATCTGAGGTGCAGCATCGTTGCTACACCTCTCGCTTGTTTACCTCCCTAGAAGGTTTAGAATATAATGATTTTTGATAGGTGTATTGTCTAGGGTAAGGTGATCATCCTCACCAAAAATCAGTAAATTCTAGAACTTCTAGCGTCATCAAATGATTTAGGCAAAATTAACGGTTACAGTGAACGATCGATAAAGTTTCGAACATTTGAAGACCCTAGAAATTTTAGAATTTACTAATTTTTTGTCAGTATGATCACCTAACCCTAGAGAACACATTCACCAAAAACCACCAAATTCTAAAACTTCTAGTATGGAAAACGGCTGAGGTGCAGCAACGATGTTGCACCTCAAGTCTAGGCCCCCTTTTCCATATATATTTATATATATATAGAGAGAGAGAGAGAAAGATGATAAAATGTGGTGCGTGCGACGCGACACCGCAACCGTCGGATGCTCCCGTTGCGTGTGTGCGATGCATAAAGCGATGCATAAGATGGCTATTGTGTCCCGCTACACGCACCATATCCTAACAGCCCCCCCACCTCTCTCTCTGTACATATATATATATATATATATATATATATATATATATAGAGAGAGAGAGAGAGAGAGAGAGAGAAAGAGAGAGGCGTGTTAGGCTGCGGCGTGCGCTGCCCGGCCTGATAAATGCGATGGCAAATTCTGGCCGTCCGATCGCGCGGATCGGCTGCGAACTGCGCGCAAACCCCCCGCCCGTCTGATCACCCGTACAGACAGTCTGATCCCGTGTAAATCCAGCTGCTCCGTGTGTTTGATGGATTATTTGATTCCCATCCGTTCGATCGTGGGAATCGAACGGACTAAAAAAATTTCGCTGTTACTGTAGCGGCTACAGTAACAGCGAAAATCGCTTTAGTCCGTTAGATTCCCATCGATCCAACGGATGGGAATCAAGTTTCCCACGATCGAACGGATGGGAATCAAATAATCCATCAAACACACGGAGCGGCTGGATTTACACGGGATCAGACGGTCTGTACGGGTGATCAGACGGGCGGGGGGTGGGCGGGGGATTTGCGCACGGTTCGCAGCCGATCCGCGCGATCGGACGGCCAAAAATAACCACTGCATTTATAGGCCGGGCAGCGCACGCCGCAGCCTATCATTCCTCTCTCTCTCTCTCTCTCTCTATATATATATATATATATATATATATATATATACATATATATATATATATGAGGGCAGGGAGCCTGCACCCGAGGTGTAGCATCGTTGCTGCACCTCTCGCTTGTTTACCTCCCTAGAAGTTTTGGAATTTGATGAAATTTGGTGAGGGTGTTGTCTAGTGTAAGATGATCATTCTCACCTATTTTCATCAAATTCCAAAACTTCTAGGGGGGTCAAATGGTCAAAGCAAAATCTGCAGATTTTAACGGTGATTGAGGACGGCTGACTTTGCTTCGACTATTTGACCCCCTAGAAATTTTAGAATTTGGTGATTTTTTGTGAGGATGATCATCTTACCTTATACAACCCCCTCACCAAATTTCATCAAATTCCAAAACTTTTATGATAGGTAAACAATGCCTAAGATGCAGCAACGATGCTACACCTCAGGTCAAGGCTCCCTTCTCCCTATATATATATATATATATATATATATATATATAGAGAGAGAGAGAGAGAGAGGGGTATGCTAGAATGCGGCACCGCACGCCAGCCGTCTGATGCATCGTCGCATGCATGGCATCAGAAGGCTACGGTACCGTATGCCGCATTTTAGCATACCTCTCTCTCTCTCTCTCTCTCTCTCTCTCTCTCTCTATATATATATATATATATATATATATATATATATATATATATATATATATATATATATATGGGGCTGGGATCCGTTGACAACCCATCATTTGATGGGGCTAGAGGTTTTAGAATTTGATGATTTTTTGTGAGGATGCTGTCTATAGCAATCAAAAAAATCCAAAACCTCTAGCCCCATCAAATGTCCTCAAATATAGACCATCCATTTAAACATTTAATTTGAAAAGTGCATTTGATGGAGCTAGAGGTTTTAGAATTAATTGATTTTTTGTGGGTGTGCTATCTATAGTAAGGAGATCATCCTCACAAAAAATCAGCAAATTCAAAAACTTCTAGCCCCTTCAAATGATGGGTTGTCAACGGATATATATATATATATATATATATATATATATATATATATATAAAGAGAGAGAGAAGAGGAGGAGGAGGATGACTTTGTAAGCCCATGCAAAGAAGCCATATTTGAATGCTCCTCTATTTACCATATATAGATGTTTCCAAAATTGCTGATTTTTTTTGTCGATGTGCTATCTATGGTAAGGTGATCATCCTCACTAAAAAACTTCAAGTTCAGAATACTTAAAACTTATCAAATATGTTCTTCCAATTAACGGTTGAAATTGAATGTCGATAAAATTCTAACATTTTGATGCACCTAGAATATTCAGAGTTTACTGATTTTTGGTAAGGGTGGTCGCATTGCTATAGAAATCATATCCACAAAAAATCAGCAAATTCTGAAATATCGAACAACATCAAAATATTAGACGCTTCATTGATCGCTATTTTACCCATTAATTTCAAGAGCATATTTGATATGCTTAGAGGTTCCAAAACCTGCTAATTTTTTGTGAGGATTATCGACTACCATAGATAACATATCCATCAAAAATCTATATACATATATATATATATATATATATATATATAGTCTCTAAACAGTCATGCACTAACTACATCAAGAGCTATCCAAAAAAATCCAAAAAAGACTCAAATATGGTCTTCGCAATTGCAGCCAAATGCTATTAACATACCCATCAATTGGTGGTTGATCTCCTTTGGGAGATCTTCCTAGAAAAGCCTTAGGTCTATCTCTAAATTGTATAGTGTTGAGACATTTGGTTGTTGTACACTTTTGTAGCGTTATTTTTCTTGGGTGGTACACTTCCATTCACAATGATAACTTATCAATAATATACAAAAATAAAGAGAAAAGACAAGGAAAAGGGGGAGAGGGAATAGAGAAAAAGATGAAAGACAAATTAAGGAGAATTTCCAGGGGAAAGAGTAAGAAAGAGGGAATTAAGAGAGGGAAAAGGTAAGCTTTACGAGGTGGAGCAGGGACAAAATCAGAGGTAGGGGGCCGGAACAGGGGCAAGACCTACAATGGGGGTGGAATAAGGGGCAGGACTGGCGGTGGGGCTCGCTCGAGCACCCAAAGGTCCATTAGGCTATCGAGAGCAGAGAAGATCGCGAGAGAGTTTGAGAAAAAAAGAGAAGGAGAGGCCGCATAGCCTTTTACATAAACTTCAATCGGTATAATAACTAGACTCAACCTGGCTCTACCTGCAACCGCCCAACCGGAATTACGTACACGGAATCTTGCTCTATCAGGATGTACCTGGGACATACAGATACATAATTTTCTTCGTTTTTTTAATTAAAGATACTTCCGGGGTGTATCCGATAAGTATACCCGCATATCTACAGTGTAACAGTATCCAATACATACGGATACACAGGGGTCATTGAAGTATCTATGCTTCATAGTCCACTGTGATCTGAGACCCTCTCTGTACAGGGCCCACCTCTGAACATTGTTGTTTTTCCTGATGTTAAAATACAAGTTTGTTGAATACATATAAAATATATACACAAGAATAAATAATAACCAAAGTATCTGACAATACAAACATCCAACAATTTCACTTGGAACCAAATTACAACCAACAGTGTCAGTATCAAATTTCATTCAAAAGACCAAAGAAAGAATTCATTCCGAGAGAAGTTCAAACCATGATTCAAATTGCACAAAACTGCCTTAGAATATGTAAGGATATGACTGCAACTTCTGAAATATGAAAATCCATGTTAGTTATGTCTAATTCTTAAATGTAGGACATGTTTTTGAAATATTTTCATTACTCAAATTCCGCCATCCACAATGTGATGGCTATCGGATCTTAAAAACTAATAGGAAAGTCATCTTCAAAAAATAAAGAAAGAAAGAAAGAAATCCTACAAGTTCCACATTAGTACATATATTTAAAAATAAACACAACTCTCATGAGCAATAACATTCTCAAAAAAATTAAGTTTTCTTCGTGGAGGCAATGAAGCTCCTGTCCTAGAGCCTAAGATCCGCTCATATCATGCATGATTTTGCAATTATTTGAGTGTACAAGACAGTTTTATCTACCAAAAATATATATCTTAATTACAGCAAGACAGATGATAACTTGATAAGTCACTTAAAGACCTGAGCCACTGACCTGCATGAATCCTGAATAAAGCTTCCTAGGACTTATGTGGATTCTGAAATTTGCCTTCAAACTGCAAGAAAACACTTTATGGAGCTTCAGAGTTATTCAGTATGTGTAAAGTGACATGGTGATAGTCCGATACAATAGGCATTGATAAAAATAAGGCATGTATGTGGAATTGATGCAGGCCTCATTTGCATTAGGATTCTTTAAAATGTTATCAGTTTTTTTGTTTATTTATGACCATTTTAAACCGTTTATCATGTTTTTTACCATTTATGCTTTATTTATTCTATTTTATTTTTGTGAATCCCTTAGCGCTTCATCTGAGGGAGGGTTAAGGCACCCCACCAGTTATTAATTCGATGTAAGCGGGAATCGATCCCAGGTCTTGGGTACCAACCCCTCGAGACTTTACCAGCTAACCTAACTGGCATCCTGGCGCTTACATTTATTAATTGTAATTAATGCCTGTCGACTCGTCGTGTGGAGATATCCACGACCTCATCCGAGAGCTTTTTGGATTATTCCAGGCTCTTTTGGATGAATTGCCAAATTTTAATAAGAATAACTAGGCTAGCAAGTATCTGCAGGATACCCGAAGGTCGAGATTAAATCTTGAATCCGACGATCGGATCATCGCGACTTAAACATTAAATGATGTGGCATTCATATGGCCTTCAAATAAAAGCCTATTGAGCTTTTTATGATAAGCCCAACTGGGCTTCGCCTCATGTTGCACGCACTCTCTCTCTCTCTCTCCTTGCAGTACAACCGTACGGATGTCCCCTCTCTCTCTCTCTCTCTCTCTCTCTCTCTCTCTCTATATATATATATATATATATATATATATATATATATTCCTTTCCTTCTTTGCTCCTTTTAATCTTAACCCTCCGTGATCATTGGGATTAATCTCCTCCCTCCGTTGCAACCTAGGATTATAAAAGAGAGGAAAAAGAAAGAAATTTCTGATTTTGGGTGAAAATATTCATCTTCGTGAGATATTAGGGTTGACTCATGTCCCCACCCCCTTCTTCCTCGACTCCGCCTCGAGAAGTATCGGCGCTCGCCCCTGGGAGTGGTACTGGTTAGCAAACCGAAAGATCCAACGACCTCAATCGATGGCATTTCTTTACAAAGGATCCCTAGGGAGATTCCTTGCAAATCCACGACGGTTTGATTTATCTTCTCTCTTTTCCTTCACATTCTGCATTCTCCATTGTTTTGATTATTTTTCACAACATTTCCGTTGCCATTAATCGTTCTTATTCATTCCTTTCAAAAACCTATTAAAAGCCATAATCGTCATTATAATTAATCGGATCATTGTGACCCTTGCAGACTTGTCTTAGCCCTTTTTATACATAAAATATACTTAATGTTTTTATAAAACGTGTACACCGTTTTAGCCGTAACTTCACATCCAATAATCTGATCGACCCCAAACTTTTACCAATCATTCCACTCGGCTCTCGACCCCAAACTTTTTGTTCTCTCTTTCTCTCTAAAGCTCTTTCTCCTCACTTCTCTGGTTCTCTCTTTCTCTCTTCTCTCCTCTGCTCTCTTTTCAATTCTTTCTCTCCCTCTATCTCTTCTCCTTTAAACCGAAGTAGGGGTCGGGTTTTTCAATCGAAGCATGGGAGAGGGATGGGGTTGGATCTAATACACCTCACCCTCTTTCTATATTTTAAACCGAAGGTGGGGAGGTGGCTCGGGTCAGGGGTATGTGAGGGGAAATGTGGGGGATTGGTTTTCAACGTTGATGGGAGAGGATGATGGGGTGTACGGTTGATGGGGATGCAGTTTGCTGGATCATGTCTCTCTCTCTCTCTATTGTTGACCGGCCAAGTGGTCAAAGACAAGTGTAGGAGTGGGTTCTAAGTGGTCTGGGGATCGAAACGGGGTAGCAACAGCCATATATAAATTCCATTATCCCGAGTACATGCCACGAATGGATAGGATTCGTACATGCAAACAATGCATGAATTAACACCAATGGCCAAGATTCGCACATGCATACAAGGCACAACTGCCCAGAGGCTCCATAGTGCCGATTAGACCCAATGGACCCCACGTAATTGGACCACGAAAATAATTAATTATTGAGTATCGTCTCAAACAACAATCGGTCATAACTTCCAATCTAAAGTCGACGGATCTCTACAGGGAGGAAAAGGTCAAGTCGGGGGTTCGATTCGTCAACCGCCCGAGATACCCTCGGGCTAAGGTGCGACTCGACGGCTGTTACTACAATGATTTAATGAGCCGCACGAGCATGAGCTTGGATTGATGCCAACTATTATTCCTCAGCCGATCGGATCCCAGGATCGGCAAAGTTTGAGCAAATGAGCCATTTGTCGGCCCACTGTGGTGCATAGCACGACAATTTGCATGCCACATAAAAAGGGTGTATCAGTGGAGGAGTCATCAGCCAACAAAGGCCATTGAATACATAATCCAAACATCATGATCAGAAAGCCCAGGGGTTTCAACAGCTGAAAACAAAGAAGTATGCAAGGGTGTTTGTAGGATCAGGTGGTTAGCCATTGTCGGGTCAATCCTAGATAAGTCGACTGTGATCAAGTTCCACAAGTGTTGAAGGTCGCAATATGGATCGAGGATTGAGGTCAAGCACGACAGAAGGTTGTCGGCACCGAATCCGACGGGTAGGGTGGGGGGCAGTATTAGTCAACAACACCGGAGGTCGGGATCGTCGGTGCTGGTGGCCAGTAGATGGTTGTCAACTTCTACCGGACTGCCTCGTCGTCGGCCAAGAGCCAACCAAATCAAATGACAAAGAAGGAAACAAAGGGGATCGGCATGGGGAGCTTGGCATGAGATGATCGGAGCCACTAGCCGCCTGACCACCAGTAGCCAAGCAGCCGGCAACGGTCGCAGCAGGGGCAAGGGAAAACGGGGGTTGTGGCCTGGCTCGGTCGGGTCTGGTGGTTGAGTGGCTGGTGGGGGGCTGGCCTAGCCGGGTTGGGCCTCCTCGACTGCACAGTCGCTGGTTACATGGCCGTGTCGAAGGCAACGGGATGGGGGTTGCGGCTGGCCTCAACAGAACCCAGAAAAGAAAAAGAGAATAAAAAGGGAGAGAAGAAGGGGGTGACCTGGTCGGGTTCCCCTTTGCCGGCAGCGGCTCCTCCTCCACTTGCTCCGGCACCGACCGCACGCTGCTCCTCTACACCGGAGTTCGACTCGGAGCAGGGTGATTTTGATTACACATAGGAGGAGGGCTTACCTGATAGTCAGAATTCGGGCCGGGCCTTATGGGCAGCCGGTTGTGTCAGGGAAGTCGTCGCCGTGCGAACGACGTTGTGGTGATGCTGGTTGTTGAAGGTGGCCGGAGCCGAGGCCGGGCTTCGGGTGGTCAGTGCACGAAGAAAAGGGTTGGAGCTCGGGGTCGGCTCGTTGCCAGTGCACAAGGAGAAGGATGAGAGCATCAGGCTGCAGCGGCTTCTCTCTCGGGCACACTCTGTTTTTTTGTTCTCTTTCTGTTCTCTCTCTCTCTAAAGCTCTTTCTCCTCACTTCTCTGGTTCTCTCTTTCCCTCTTCTCTCCTCTCCTCTCTTTCCAATCTCTTTCTCTCCCTCTATCTCTTCTCCTTTAAACCGAAGTAAGGGTCGGGGTTTTTTCAACCGAAGCATGGGAGAGGGATGGGATTGGATCTAATACACCTCACCCTCTTACTATATTTTAAACTGAAGATGGGGAGGGGGCTCGGGTCAGAGGTATGTGAGGGGAAATGTGGGGAATTTGTTTTCAACGTTGATGGGAGAAGGTGATGGAGTGTACGGTTGATGGGGATGCGGTTTAGTGGATCATGTCTCCCTCTCTCTATTGTTGACCGGCCAAGTGGTCAAGACAAGTGTAGGGGTGGGTTCTAAGTGGTCTGGGGATCGAAACGGGGTAGCAACAGCCATATATAAATTCCATAATCCCGAGTACATGCCACGAATGGGTAGGATTCGTGCATGCAAACAATGCACGAATTAACATCAATGGCCAAGATTCCCACATGCATACAAGGTGCAACTGCCCAGAGGTTCCATAGTGCCGATTAGACCCGGTGGATCCCACGTAATTGGCCCACAAAAATAATTAATTATTGAGTATCGTCTCGAACAACAATCGGTCATAACTTCCAATCTAAAGTCAACGGGTCTTTATGGGGAGGAAAAGGTCAAGTCAGGGGTTTGATTCGTCAACCACCCGAGACACCCTCGGGCTAAGGTGCGACTCGACGATTGTTACTACAATGATTTAATGAGTCACACGAGCATGAGCTCGGATTGATGCCAATTATTATTCCTCAGCCAATCGGATCCCAAGATCGGCAAAGTTTGAGCAAATGAACCATCTGTCGGCCCGCTGCTGTGCATAGCACGACAATTTGCATGCCACGTAAAAAGGGTGTATTAGTGGAGGTGTCATCAGCCAACAAAAGCCATTGAATACATAATCCAAACATTATGATCAAAAAGCCCAGGGGTTTCAACAGCTGAAAACAAAGAAGTATGCAAGGGTGTTTGTAGGATCAGGTGGTTAACCATTGTCGGGTAGATCCTAGGTAAGTCGACTGTGATCAAGATCCACACAAGTGTTGAAGGTCGCAATATCGATTGATGATTGAGGTCAAGCACGACAGAAGGTTGTCGGCACCGAATCCGGCGGGTAGGGTGGGGGGCAGTATTAGTCAACAACACCGGAGGTCGGGATCGTCAGTGCTGGTGGCCAGTAGATGGTTGTCAGACTTCTACCGGGCTGCCTCGCCGTCGGCCAAGAGCCAACAACATCAAATGGTAAAGAAGGAAACAAAGGGGATCGGCATGGGGAGCTTGGCGTGAGATGATCGGAGCCACCTGCCGCCTGACCACCGGTCGCCAAGCAGCCAGCAACGGTCGCAGCAGGGGCAAGGAAAAACGGGGGTTGTGGCCTGGCTCGGTCGGGTCTGGTGGTTGAGTGGCCAGTGGGGGGCAGGCCTAGCCGGGTCGGGCCTCGTCAGCTGCACAGTCGCCGGCTACATGGCCGCGTCGAAGGCAACGGGATGGGGGTCGCGGCTGGCCTCAACAGAACCCAGAAAAGGAAAAGAGAAGAAAAAGGGGGAGAAGAAGGTGGTGACCTGGTCGGGTTCCCCTTCGCCGGCAGCGGCTCCTCCTCCACCTGCTCCGGCACCGACCGCACGCTGCTCCTCTACGCTCGGCCGCTGCTCCTCCGGCTGCACGCGAACCAGGAGGGGATCTCGAGAGGGAGACGGGATCGAGAGAGGGATGGGTGAGAGGGGGTTCGGTTTAGAGCTTCTTTTTATAGGAGAAGGGGGAGACAGCTGAAGGGTAGAGGAGGGGATTGGGACTGATGGAGAGAGAGATGAGAGGGAGAGGGGATTTCGGGAGAGAGAGAGAGAAGGAGAGGGGATCTGGGGAGAGATCGGGTGAGAGAAGGAGAGATCGGGATTTAGGAGAGAGAGAGAGAGAGAGAGAGAGAGAGAAAGAGAAGAACGGAATTGGATTTGGGGATTATGGGATCGGGATTGAGGATGGAACTGATGGGATGTATTTAGATCAGATCGAAGATCAGATTATGGGTTTGAATAGTAGCTGACCTGATCCTCAACATCCGGTTGCTTTCGGGGGTTATGTGATCTCATCTAAGGTGTCAGTTCCGGTGCTCACTAAGCGTCGGTGTCCAGGCGGATAATAAGGCTGAGTCTATTCGATTAAGATCGAACGTTTGTGGATCGTTAGGATGGGATTTGTTTGGCTCATTAGGGAAACTCTTGGTTTTTAAAAATATCTCCTCCCATCCCTTAATAGCTAACAAACGTAACTTGCACTAGAGCCCGCGTCGCACCGTGGTACACGGCATACGGATCTTTTCGAGTCCTATTGACTCGCTATTATAATAATTACATTGATTAAGTATATCTACTATGATCACCGCGCATTGATGCACACTTAGACATGCTCGTGCATCAGATACATCCGTACACCGTCGCCTTGCGACTCAGACCCGGGATCCATGGTCCGGTCCAACTCTCACTAACAATATGCATCAACAAAATATTTATGCAATATCGATAAAAAGAATCCATTTCAATTATTCTATAGCGGTGATAGTAAAAAGCACTGGGTTGCCCTTAGTAAAATTACCCTTAAGAGTACCGGATGTTACATCCTACCCATCTTATTAGAATTTTTATCCCGAAAATTCAACTACTAATACTAAGGATAAAGCTCTACAAATATCCACTACCAAATCAAAGAAAGACTAGAACAATGGAAAGTTAACTGTGACAAATACAAAGATCCTCACTAACACTGTCAATCAGAAAAGCCAAGTCACTGTGACAAATCTTGTCCAAATAAAACTCTGACCCTCTACCACTCATAATTTTACTCTATCAACTAACCTAACATTATACGAATCGAGTCTCATAATTATTAGGATATAAATGAATCTCCAAGTTCTCGTATCGCGAATACGAGTTTTGGTTTACATTTTTTATTCTGATCATTATGGACTAAACCATAATCATGAGTTTTGATCATTAATCTTGCCTAGATAAGGGGCATCCCCCTTATCAGTTCCACCGAGGGGTGTCCCCTTCGGTAGGATAACTACCAAAATTCATGGATCCAAAAATTTAGAATGTATTCAATTGGCAATGTCGATACCAAAATGTATATCTATGTATATGTGCGCTCATAACGCATATATAATTTTATACTTTCGGTATCGACACTACAATCATAGGGATGCATGTTATATATATGTTTAAACATACATTCCAAAATGAGTTTGACAAAATAGATGGCTTAACTAGTATGCCTAAACTTAAATCCTATAAAATTTCTTTCTAGAATATACACCTCTATTATTTACACAAAAACTACTACCTTTACAACTTTCAAGAAAATACTAATATTACACGAAACAGACACTAAAACACATGTACTATCTAACCTCAAGAATATTGAATCCAAGAAAATACAACTACTCCAAATACTGCAGAAAGTAAGGAGGAAGGGACAAACAATGAATCGAAAACACGGATACTCAACCAAAGTAAAAAAAAAAATTCGCATAGAACACATAACACCAACTCCTAATTATGTTATTATGGTACCACTCTATAACTTCTAAAGAATATACTCTGATGCATGAATCAGGTAAGCAAACAAACTTATTATCCGAGTAACGAATATTGTACTAAGAGAACAACAACCAACCTACTGATTGAAGGGGGACGAAAACTAGGATACTGACACAACTACACACTATAGTGTCAAGAATACTCTCTAATATTGGGTGGTCGGTTTTAAACCAAAACAACTTTTATTTAGCTGTAAAAGCTATCAACTGGAAACTATTAGCCAATAAGCATCAACCAAGCATATCAGTACCAAGTACTAATTTTTTTACACTAAATCAATTATTGAGTTAGTTAGATGGAGGACTTACATTGTAAAAAAGTAAGATTAAGAGAACCGAGACGATTGAGGACAATTCGAAAATAATTCAGAACAAAATAAAACTTGTTGGATTCAAACAAAATAACTTAGAGCGAAACAAAGTCAACAGAGAAAAACTAGTATAATCTTAAAAATTCTGAGAACTAATGGTAATTATTTTTTTAAAAAAAATGAAGCAAACAAAAGTTACTAAAATCAAAGAACATCTAGAAACAAAGCAGGGTGAATCGCCTATAAAATAACTATAATTAAGATTCCAACCGATAAGACATTACCAAATTCTATAAAACATAAGCAATTATCACTAACATATTTCCAGTACTCAATTATCCTAATTCTATTTTAATGTTATTGTCATTTGGCCAGTGCACGCTCTCCCATGAGTCCAATAAATACTGCGCAATCAACTGTCAAAGTTTAGATTGAGAATAGTGCAAGCTCTATCAACTACCAAAGTTTCTAAGAACTAGTGCATGCTCTGCCGTGAGTTCCAACATGAGCTATGTAACCAATCGCTCAAGCATCTAAAGGGTCAATGTGTATGTATTCACCAAATTCTTCGAAGAAAAAGTATGTATCTGTCAAAGCCTCTAATGAGTCAGTGCGTAGCCGCCAAAGCCTCTAATGAGTCAGTGCATAGCCTCTGAAGAGTCAGTATGTAGCCGTCAAAGTCTCCGAAAAGTCAATATATATGTATCCACCAAAATCTCCAAAGAGAAAGTGGGTAGCCGGCAAAGCGTCTAATAAGTCAGTGCGTAGTCGCTAAAGCCTCCGAAGAGTCAGTGCGTATGTATCCACCAAATTCTCCAAAAAGAAGGTATGTAGCCGCCAAAGCCTCTAATGAGTCAGTGCATAGCCGTCAAAGCATCCAAAGAGTCAGTGCGTATGTATCGACTAAATTCTTCGAAGATAAAATGCGTAGCCACCAAAGCCTCTAATGAGTCAGTGCGTAACAACCAAAGCCTCCGAAGAGTTAGTGCGTAGCCTCTAAGCCTCTAATGAAAAAGTGCATACCCTATCACGAAAGTCTCTATCGTGACATTGCGTAATCTACTAACTATGGGAATTCAAACCACCATATGAGATTTCCATCTCCTGGTGCACTCCTTGAAACCACAATCCCCAAGAGTTATCATCATTACTCATGAAATCCATTTAGAAATGACACACATAAGCTCTATACCAAACTAATTATAACCCACGACATAACAAAGAAATCTAACAAGAAGACCAATTCAATTATTATGCCTAGAACAAGATAATGGGTAATTGTAAAAATACCGACTAAGCCTCTATTACTAAAAGTCGATGAAGAATCAAGGAATCATAAAACACCAACTAGATCTCTAGTGCTTAGGTCAACGAAAAACAATACAAACTAACAAATAAAGTAACCTTGCGACCATGTCAGATAAACCATTAAGGATATTCATCCTTCCAGACAAATTCAACATGCATCCATCTCCCAAAACCAATCAACCAAATTACAAACTAAAGTTCAATCTCTAGGCCTTGGTCAGCTCGTTATCATTAGAAAACCCAAAAAATTCTATGATATGAGACTTTAAACTTATAGTCTAAGGTTGACTCCAAAACTACATTTCTGTCAAAGGATCACAATCTCATTCTTACAATGTTATCTTCAATGCACCAAAAATAGAAATCTTAGAATACGCAGCTAACCACTTTAGAAAGAACATAACCCTAGGTTAAGATGTTCTAGATGGCTCCTTCCTAAGAACTAACACACGAGTCATCGCGACTAACTCTGAGCTTAAACATTAAGATTCTACGACAATCATATTTCTTATGAATCCGCACAATATATAAATTGACACCTCAAGTCTTGATCAATTAAATACACAAGTATGGACAAATTTATTAGCTATCGATCAATTCCTCAAACATAACCAGTATTTCAAATATATTCAACTCCAAGGTTCATATCCTCAGATACGCTCACTATGCCACTGTTGGAAATAATCATATGGCAGAGGCCCGCAGCGAAAGCAAATATTAGGTCTAAAGACCGTGGGTGGTATGCATTACATATCAAAAAATTTATTAAATCGATCTACACATGCGTGTATGAATCTAGCATGGTAACTACACGACCCCCTACTGCCGATTTAACGAAAAAGAATAATCCAGCATGCATACATATTCTATTTCTACACTAGATCTACATGTTAGAAGTCATACCTCTATGCAGATTCTTTCACCACAACAAATTTCTTCTTTGTCGATGAAGATGAGCTCAGATTTGCTCGAAGAGGGTTCGGTGCAACGGTCATAAATTTTTTTATCTCAAACTTCGATTGGGCTAAAATTTGGACTGGAGCTAAAGAACTTAGAGATGCAACTTTTGCAAAAAGTTTAAGGTTGTTTGGACTCCTGTAGCTCCCACAATAATAGAAACATCGTGGATCTTCTGCTCAAAATCTGGATAGCATAAGATTATGAGAATCGCCTTCTAGTTCACCCAATCTCACATGATGCACGGCACATCGTTGATGAATCTCTAACTATCTCTATCCGACGAGCCTTCTCTATCTACGAAACACCATGCAAGAAAGATGACACAAGGACTAAGGTCGCATGCGAGGGAGAGAGACGAGAGATGGGGAGATTAAGAGAAGAGAGAGGGGCGACTAGGGTTTGCATCAATAGCTAGGGTCGGTCCCTTTCTCTCTCCTTACTCTTTTATATGGCCGACCACCCCTAGGATAGCATTCTTAGAAACTAGGATCGGCCTCCCTCTTTATCTCTCTCTTGTCTCTATCTCTTCCTAGATTTTAGGAATTGCAAAGACCGAGTCAAACCCCTATTCCTATCCCTATGGCCGGCCACTACAATAGAGATAACAACCTCCTAAAAACTAGGGGGTCGGCCCTTACTAGTCTCCCAATACCTAGGGCCTGCCACCCCTTGTCCATGGTGGCTTTTGGTTTTACCAAAAGGCCCCTATACACATAAGTGAGGTGCACTAGTGATTTTACTATTCTCGAAGGTGCCCTAAGTAAAGTCAACTAGTAAACTCGCAACATGTCCTAGTGCGTCACACTATGTGGCGAAGTTCACTTAGGGTAAGGGATCACTACGTGTATTTCTGTACCGCTCAAGGGTTTTCTCTTAACACACACATGAAGTTACGCATCTACCGTGCACTAGTGCAAAGCACACATGGAGCGTAGGGTTGGACTCTTTGCTTCCTCTAATTGTGCCCTGTATTTCGAGGAGATGGTTCAAGGGCCGTATATTATGTGGATAAGGTGAAACCTTCAGGGACCAGGGTTCATGGCTTCCACCTTGGACTCGATCAACACACTACCAGAGTGTGTCATCGATCCTCTGAGTTCAAGTTAATCTATGTAGCCATCCAGTGTGTGATGTAAGCTGCACTCCAATTCCCCCGAACTTACTATGTTCTTCCGTATACCCCTGCTCTCCGCTTAGTAATAGTAAACTCGTTGTCCCTCCACTTTGTGCCAAGAAGTGACTCGAGCGGTGGAGAATACCATAAGACTCGAGTGCTCAAATAACTCGATTCCTTCCAAGTTGACCACGTACATCGTACCTCTGATTACTCTACCGAGTAATCGGATCCAGTCAACAGTCCAACTGATGACCAACATGCCTAGGTTTAATACGATGCAAGTCAGACCAAGGAACGCACCTCTAATTAGGGGTGTGGATGGCATGTAAGAGTGCTACGCTAATGTGACACTAGCTAGGTAACTCAGCACACCGTGGTTTTGGACCACGTAATTGGACCGGCACACATTGGTGCGCCAAAGCACCACACAAACTGATAAGCCCACCAATCGTGGTTCCTTAGGGTTTAGGGTTGTTTTGTTCTAAGCAGAAACACAGCTTAGTACACCGGTGTCTGCTCATCGATCTATGCACCGTGTTGGTTCTGTTCGGCCACAGACAGTATGCCTGATAATGACTGTGGTAGAGACACCCATGCTCTGTCATCCCAATAACTTATCCTGATAGGGTGATAAACCCTAATCAGAGTTGCGAACGACTATAGATTACATGGGACTAGTCCATTGAGTCTGTCACTCAAGTGGATTACCATGCATGTAGTCATAGCTCTCTATTTTGTAATCAAAATATGTACTAAGATACGTACCAAGATGCAATCATAAGCTATCAACCATAAATAGCTAAACTATAAGTTTTTACGATATGTAGATCTCACCAATTCTAACAGCCACCACTGATTACTCCGAGAAATTCTACCAAATCAACAACTAGACTATCTCCGGAAAATACTGCTAGGATTGATGTATTCTAAGCTTGTAAAACTTTACGTTTTGGTCTAATAAAGATTGATAGTTATTATTATATGAGATGCACATAGGTGCGTAACATAGTTACGTGTTCTTTTAAGAACAGAGAGCCATGGTTATATGGTAGTCCACTGAGTTGAAGACTGAGTGGATTGGTCCCATATAATCTAAATCAGTTCGCAGCTATGATCAGGTTGGTCGCCTCATCATGATAAGCTATTGGCGATGACAGTTCATGGGAAGTCTTCACCATGGTCATCACCAGGCACAGTGTCTGTGGCTGAACGGAACCAACACGGTGTACAGATCAGTGAGCAGACACTGGTACACTAAGCCGTGTTTCTGCTTAGGGTAAAACGGTCCTAAACCCTGAGGAAACACGTCTGATGGACTAACCAGTTGTGTGGTGCTTTGGCGTACCAATGTGTGAGGATCCGTATGCAGTGATCCAAAACCACGGTGTACTGGGTTACCCAGCTGGCATTGCATTAGCGTGTCACTCCTGCAGGCCATCCACACCCCTGAAGGGAGGTGCGTTCCTTGGTGTGACTTACACTGTACCAAACCCAGGCCTGGTGGTCATCAGTCTTGACGGTGGACCGGGTTCGAATACTCGACGGGGTAATCAGAGGTACGATGTATAGGTCAACCTGGAAGGAACCAAGTCATATGATCATTCGAGTCTGACGGTAGTCTCCACCGCTCAAAGTGAATCATGGCATCAAGTGGAGAGACAACGAGTTTACCACTACTAAGCAGAGAGCAGGGGTATGATGGAGAACATAGTAAGTCCGGGTGAATTGGAGTGCAGCCTGTGTCGCACTCTGGGTGGCTACGCAGGTTAACTCGAGCTCAGAGGATCGATGGTACACTCGGGTAGTGTATCGATCGAGCTTGAGTTGGAAGCCATGAACCCCGGTCGCTGATGGTTCCACCTTATCAACATTATGTATGGTTCTTGAACCATCTCCTCGGAACACCATAAGCACTAAGAGGAAGAAAGAAGTATACGCTCTGTGTGTGCTTGGCACTAGAGCACGGTAGATGCGTAACTACATGCGAGTACTAAGGGTTATTCCCGAGACTCGTACAGAGGCGCACGTAGTAATCCCTAGCCATAAGTGAACTTCGTTGCATAGGTGCGATGCACCGGGGTATGCTGCGAGTTGACTAGTTGACTTTGCTAGAGGCACCCTCTGGTGGCCTCAGTTAATAGCAAGGTAACTAGTAGAAATCACTTAAGTAATGGCCGCTAGGTATCGCACGCTAGAAATGGTCAAAATAAAGCGTCAGGGCGTTTTGGTAAAAACCTCACTCTGCCGGACCTCACTCTTGGCCGACCCTAGCAGTGGGAGACCTTGCTAGGGTCGACCCTATATTGTAGGGATGAGAATCCCTCGTATATAGGGCCGGCCATATAGATAGGGATAGGGTTTGAAACGGTTAAGATCGAGCCCTAAAAAGTGGGAAAACGGATAAATACGAGGAGAGATAAAAGGGTGAGATTGGAGAGATAATTGTGGGAGGTCTTTATCCCCTTGGATCCTTATCCAAGGGGGTAGGCCGGCCCTATATATAGGGCTATATGGGGCCAGCCATATGTGTGCAAAAAACCGAACCTCCCTCCCCTTTCATCTCTCTAGTTCTCTCCCTAATCCATCTCCCATTTCCCGCTTGCAACTTCGTCTTCCTCGCGTGGAGTTCTGAAGAAGGAGAAGGGTCGTTCTTCGGAGGTACTCAGAGATCCAAGAGTGACGTTCTGTGCATTGTGTGAGATCGGGTGAATAAGAAGGCAACATCTCCAATCGTACCATCGGCATCTTCGCGAACGATCTTCCGTCTCCATCGATAAAGAAGACAATTCTCCACGGTTAAAAGATCTGTACGAAAGGTATGTATAATCTAACATGTAGATCTAGCGAGTATAATGATTTGTATGCATGCTAGTTAATCATCACGCTAGATTGTCGTTAGGGTTTTTGATTCACGTGTATACACATGCACACATATGTAGATTAGTTTCTATGAAAGTTTAAATCGTGTAACATGCACCATGAACGGTTTTTCGACCGTAAAATCATTTCCGCTGCGAGCCTCTACCATGGAATTATTTCCAACAATTAGTATCAGAGCCGCATTAGTGGTGTGCGTTTCACGATTATTCATGAAACCAACATGTGTGCGCATGATGAATGCGTGAGATCATCGGGGTTCTTACGCTTAGATCATGCATAAATATATATTGTGCTTGTTCTATTAATCATTCTTGCAGGGCGCCGCTATAAAAATCTAGATCTATGTTTTGTGCTTGCTACCGAGGGTCGGACCCCACGTTAGTAATTGTCTGGATTTGCTTTCTGTGTGTGGATATGTAATTGAGCCGTAGATTGGGCGAGTGATGGGGGTTGACCATCCTCGGTTCCTATGGCCTTTTTCCTAGGTGTGTTTTCTTTTATTTCTAGGAAATTATGTACGAGCGAGCACTTGCTCGAAGCGTACTAGACTTTTTCAGTTACAGATCGAGAAGAAAGATGTGCCAAAGAAATCCACCATCGGGAGCGTAAGCGGAACCCTAGAGGATGAAGACGATCCGGCAAAGTGTTCACGAGCGCGACGGAGGAGCCGGACCGAGGGACCTTGCGAAGAAAGCTAGAGGCCTGCGGTGTGCTAATTAGGTTCAGGGGTCGGACCCTGAACTTAATTCAGTTTTAATGGTTGCTTTCTTTATTAGTTCTTTATGTTTCATATCGAACCCCGAAGAGATAATGTGATTATCAGTTTTCAGAGGGATACCTTTCCCCTCCGGTCCAAGCGACTGTTTTGAGGATAAGATCCAGCTAGATGACACGTATTATTTAGTTGACTTTTGATGTTAGTGGGATTCCATCACATATGGTTATGCCACCATTAGGTCAGCACCCGACTAGTCGGGTGTGCCTATTTGGCCAGCATCAAAATCAAAGATGAGATGGAGATCCATTGAACATCAATTGTCAAATTCATAAGCGAGGCGCCATGACTAGTGGGAGTCCTTTCCAGTGTGTCTGACTCTAGGATTAGCTCCAGAGCATTAGCGTGATAACCATTTTGTAGAGCATCGATATTCTAGGAATACGTAATGTGACCCTTGAATGGAGAAATCCACTTGAGGCAGGGACTATGATATTCTGAGAATGATTAATGCTAGGTGAAGGGCTTGAACGCTAGTGGGAGCATGGTGTGACCAGGGTCTAGTATTTAGGAGGTCACTACCTTTGCATTTGCATAAATTTATACTCGCAAAATAACTCTCACATAAATATAAGGGATGTAAGAGAGGACTTTTAGAGATCCTCTGGCCTCCACGGCTAATCACTTCGTGCTCGGGTAGAAGGGCATAACTCAACAACCCCCTCGGGTGAGAGCTGTGTTTTTCTATGCCAAGCTACTTAGTGATCTCCTTCAGGATATGGCGATTACGGTGCCAAGTGTTCAGGCTTTACTCACCCTCGTGGGGGCCGTTAGAATTCCCGTGCCGTAATTGCCTAAGCTTGTGGGTAAGCATCCTAAGTACACGTGAGGTATTCGTTGCGAAGACAACGGTGATCACGTGATACTGGCCAAAAGATAACCATGGTCCATCAAAGCCCGTAGTTGGCAGATTTGGATAGGGTCATGGGAAAGACCCGTGTAAGCAGAAGACCTGCACACTGCCCCCTCGGACAGGTGTAGCCTACTCTGAGATCTTACATACATGGTTAATTAATCCATGGAAATGGCTTCGCTTGAGGGTAGCGTTGACATATGGATATAATTAGCTTATTTTAAAAAATCATAAAATAAGTTTTCATGCATTCTCATTATTCAATCTTTTATTTTCAGATGACCAAGTTAGACCCCCTGTCCGCTATCCTAAATGACCACAAACTTACCGGTCCCAACTATAAGGACTGGAAGCGCAACCTATATCTGGTCTTAAGGATTGGTAAACACATGACACCCCTGAATGACCCTGAGCCGGATTTGCCAGGACCCGATGCCACAAAGGCACAGTTAAAGGCTTTCACTGACTGGAAGGAATCTAATGAAATATGTAAATGGTATATTATAGCATCCTTGCAAAAAACTTTGCAGAAGCAAGTCGAGGAGATGCCCGATGCTTCTGACATGATGTTGTATCTGAAGGAGATGTTTGAAGGTCACAATCGCGTTACACGATACCTTACCATCA
Organism: Chamaelirium japonicum; assembly: GCA_947650365.1. NCBI lineage: Eukaryota > Viridiplantae > Streptophyta > Magnoliopsida > Liliales > Melanthiaceae > Chamaelirium > Chamaelirium japonicum. The sequence goes on from CANTAL010000026.1 coordinate 1,803,987, forward strand.
AGAAACTCGTCGGCACTAAGATGTCCAATGGGACGCTGGTTCGGGAACACATGATGAAAATGTTTGGGTTCCAGAACGAACTAGCTACCATGGACATTGTGCTAGAAGGCGAGGTAATGACAGACATCTTCCTCTCGTCACTGTCTGGAGCCTTTGAAGGCTTTGTCACCAACTTTAATTTAAACAAGTTGGCTATGACAAATGCAGAGCTTCTGGGAGCTCTCCAGGCAGCTGAGGATGGTTTCAAGCAGAAGGCGCGAAGCACTTCACGTGCAACGTAGATCCTTCAAGAAGTTTGGTAAACCTCAGGGCAAGAAACATAAGAAGAAACTTAAGTCAGCGCCTGTGCAGGACTCTGCTGGGGCCTCTGGGTCTGGAGAATCAAAGAAACTGGGCACGAAGTGTTTTCGGTGTGGCCAGAAGGGTCATTGGAAGAAGGACTGCAAGAAGCCTCAAAATGCTGGTGAAGGTAATCTACAACTCTTAGTTGTTGAATCATTTCTTTCAAGTAATAGTTCTTTTGCTAGTTGGATTGTGGATTCAGGATCCACTAACCATGCCTGTAACTCTCTTCAGGGGTTTCGGGAAAGCAGAAGGTTGCTTGATGGAGAGGTGACCTTGAGCATGGGAACTGAGGCCGTGGCTGCTGCTGAAGCTATTAGAGACGTTAATCTTAGTTTTTCAAATAATAAGACTTTGACTCTTAGAGATGTCTTTTATGTACCGTCCTTGAGACGTAACTTAATTTATGTTTCTTCTTTAGTTAATGAAGGTTATTCAGTTTATTTTGATGCTTCTGGTATGTCGTTTAAGCTGAATGGAACTTTTATAATAAGAGGAATGGTTCAGAATCATCTCTATGTAGTCAGTCCTAAATTTGAAAAAGATAACATAATAACTTCAGCATTTAATGTTAATTCATCTAAGCGTAAGAAACCTTCGGAGAATTTAACCCAATTGTGGCACTTACGGCTTGGGCATATTGCCTTAGACATGATCCATAGGTTGGTAAAGGCCGGGCTTCTGGAAACAGATCCTACGGAGATCCTTTCCACCTGTGAATCCTGCCTGGAAGGCAAGATGACCAAGAGGGCCTTCAAAGGCAAAGGAGTGAGAGCTACTGAGGTATTGGAGTTAATCCATTCAGATGTATATGGACCCATAAGCGTCAAGGCGATAGGAGGCCATGAGTACTTTATCACTTTTACTGATGATTACTCAAGATATGGTTACATTTACCTTATGCATCGGAAGTCAGAATCCTTTGACATGTTCAAAGAGTTCAGGACTGAAGTAGAAAAGTAGACAGGTAAATGTATAAAAACCTTTCGATCTGATCGAGGAGGTGAATACCTATCTGACGAGTTCCTTGGATATTTGGTAGAGCATGGGATAACATCCCAGTTAACTGCTCCAGGTACCCCACAACAGAATGGAGTCTCTGAGAGAAGGAATCGAACCTTGTTGGACATGGTTCGAAGCATGATGAGTTATGCCTGTTTACCAATGACCTTTTGGGGATATGTCCTTCAGACAGCAGCATATGTTCTGAACCACGTTCCGTCTAAATCAGTGCCTCAGACCCCTAGAGAACTGTGGTCAAGGAAAAAGCCAACACTACAGTATTTCAGAATATGGGGATGTCCTGCACATGTACGGATAGACAAGAGGGAAAAGATGGAGCCAAAGTCCAAAGCATATCTGTTTGTAGGGTATCCCAAAGAGACTAAAGGTGGATTATTTTATGATCCTAAGGAAAAGAAGGTAATCGTTTCAACGAATGCTATTTTCATAGAAGATGATTATATTATGGACCACAAACCTGCTAGTAAGGTAGTTCTGGATGAGCTGCTGGGTACTAGTACAAATAGCGCATCCAAAAGCATAGTGGGAGCTGACATTACAGACATTAATATACCAGAAACTGTAGAACCAATTCATCCTATAACACAACCACCACCTCGTCGCAATGGGAGAAACATCAGAGCTCCTGACAGATACTATGGAGAAACCTTATTGGTTGATCTAGAAGGTCAGGAGGATGACCCACTGAGCTACGATGAGGCAGTGGGAGCTTCTGACAGCTCTGACTGGCAAAAAGCTATGGAGGCAGAAATTGCATCAATGTCCCATAACGTAATTTGGACTCTTGTTACACCATCATTCAATATTAAACCTATTGGGTGTAAGTGGGTGTATAAGAAGAAGAGAGGATCCGATGGAACTATTGAGACTTATAAAGCTAGATTAGTTGCCAAGGGTTATACCCAGAGAGAATGAATCGACTTTGACGAAACCTTCTCGCCGGTGGCTATGATAAAGTCTATTCGGATCCTCCTATCCATTGTAGCCCATTATAACTGGGAGATCTGGCAAATGGATGTCAAGACAACATTCCTCAATGGAAATTTGGAAGAAGACATTTATATGATGCAGCCACCAGGTTTTGAGTCAGATGGTCAGGAACATCTGGTTTGCAAGTTGCAGAAGTCCATTTATGGACTAAAGCAAGCATCTAGAAGTTGGAACATCCGTTTTGATCAGGCAATCCAGTCATATGGATTTAATCAAAACGAGGATGAACCATATGTATACAAGAGTAGTGATAAGACTACAGTGGTATATTTGATACTTTACGTAGACGATATTCTACTCATTGAAAATGATGTTGGAACATTGTCAACGGTAAAGGTCTGGTTGTCAACACAGTTCGATATGAAAGACCTAGGTGAAGCGAGTTATGTTTTGGGGATCAAGGTAACACGTGATCGCCAGAACAGGATTCTCTCGCTGTCACAGGCCGCGTATATAGATAAGGTTATGGCTAGGTTTGACATGCAAAACTCAAAGAAGGGTTTTGTGCCATTTAACCATGGCGTAAAACTGTCTAAGGATCAATGTCCTAAGACACCTGAGGAGAGAGCAGAAATGCAAAAGATACCTTATGCTTCGGCATTATGTAGTTTAATGTATGCTATGCATTGTACAAGGCCAGATATCTGTTTCGCAGTAGGCATGATGGGTCGATTTCAGTCGAATCCGGGTCCAGATCACTGGACAGCAGTGAAGTGTATACTCAAGTACCTTCGTAGAACAAGGGACTATGAGTTGGTTTACACTGCATAAGAACTGACGCCGATTGGATACACAGATTCTGACTTTATGTCAAATTTGGAATCCAGAAAATCGACATCAGGTTTTGTGTTTATGTTAGGAGGAGCAGCGGTTAGTTGGCAGAGTGTGAAGCAGAAATGCATCGCAGACTCTACCACAGAGGCTGAGTACATTGCAGCGTGCGAGGCAGCCAAAGAGGCGGTATGGCTCAAGAAATTCCTTACGAATTTGGGGTGCGTACCAGAGGCCCAGTTACTTATTGTGCTTTATTGCGACAATAGTGGGGCGGTAGCACAAGCAAAGGAGCCAAGACATCACCAAAAGGGGAAGCACATCGAGCGCAAGTTCCACTTGATTCGGCAGTTTCAAAAGCAAGGGTGAGTAGCGGTGACACAGATTGCATCTACAGATAATGTTGCTGATCCTTTCACAAAGGCAATACCTAACAAGGCATTCGAGCAACATGTGGACGTGATGGGAGTCAAAACCGTTTTGCTACGCTAGACCAAGTGGGAGATTATTAGGATTAATGTGTTCTAAGCTTGTAAAACTTTATGTTTTGGTCTAATAAAGATTGATAGTTATTATTATATAAGATGCATATAGGTGCGTAACATAGTTACGTGTTCTTTTAAGAACAGAGAGCCATGGTTATATGGTAGTCCACTGAGTTGAAGACTGAGTGGATTGGTCCCATATAATCTAAATTAGTTCGTAGCTATGATCAGGTTGGTCGCCTCATCATGATAAGCTGTTGGCGATGACAGTTCATGGGAAGTCTTCACCATGGTCATCACCAGGCACAGTGTCTATGGCTGAACGGAACTAACACGGTGTACAGATCAGTGAGCAGACACTGGTACACTAAGCCGTGTTTCTGCTTAGGGTAAAACGATCCTAAACCCTGAGGAAACACGTCTGATGGACTAACCAGTTGTGTGGTGCTTTGGCGCACCAATGTGTGAGGATCCGTATGCAGTGATCCAAAACCACAGTGTACTGGGTTACCCGGCTGGCGTTGCATTAGCGTGTCACTCCTGCAGGCCATCCACACCCCTGAAGGGAGGTGCGTTCCTTGGTGTGACTTACACTGTACCAAACTCAGGCCTGGTGGTCATCAGTATTGACTGTTGACCGGGTTCGATTACTCGACGGGGTAATCAGAGGTACGATGTATAGGTCAACCTGGAAGGAACCAAGTCATATAATCATTCGAGTCTGATGGTAGTCTCCACCACTCGAAGTGAATCATGGCATCAAGTAGAGGGACAGCGAGTTTACCACTACTAAGCGGAGAGCAGGGGTATGATGGAGAACATAGTAAGTCCGGGTGAATTGGAGTGCAGCCTACGTCGCACTCTGGGTGGCTATGCAGGTTAACTCGAGCTCAGAGGATCGATGGTACACTCAGGTAGTGTATCGATCGAGCTTGAGTTGGAAGCCATGAACCCCGGTCCCTGATGGTTCCACCTTATCAACATTATGTATGGTTTTTGAACCATCTCCTCGGAACACCATAAGCACTAAGAGGAAGAAAGAAGTATACGCTCCGTGTGTGCTTGGCACTAGAGCACGGTAGATGCGTAACTACATGCGAGTACTAAGGGTTATGCCCGAGACTCGTACAGAGGCGCACGTAGTAATCCCTAGCCATAAGTGAACTTCGTTGCATAGGTGCGATGCACCGGGGTATGCTGCGAGTTGACTAGTTGACTTTGCTAGAGGCACCCTCCGGTGGCCTCAGTTAATAGCAAGGTAACTAGTAGAAATCACTTAAGTAATGGCCGCTAGGTATCGCACGCTAGAAATGGTCAAAATAAGGCGTCAGGGCATTTTGGTAAAAACCTCACTCTGTCGGACCTCACTCTTGGCCGACCCTAGCAGTGGGAGACCTTGCTAGGGCCGGCCCTATGTTGTAGGGATAAGAATCCCTCATATATAGGGCCGGCCATATAGATAGGGATAGGGTTTGAAACGGTTAAGATCGAGCCCTAAAAAGTGGGAAAACGGATAAATACGAGGAGAGATAAAAGGGTGAGATTGGAGAGATAATTGTGGGAGGTCTTTATCCCCTTGGATCCTTATCCAAGAGGGTAGGCCGGCCCTATATATAGGGCTATATGGGGCCGGCCATATGTGTGCAAAAAACTGAACCCCCCTCCCCTCTCATCTCTCTAGTTCTCTCCGTAATCCATCTCCCGTTTCCCGCTTGCAACTTCGTCTTCCTCGCGTGGAGTTCTGAAGAAGGAGAATGGTCGTTCTTCGGAGGCACTCAGAGATCCGAGAGCGACGTTTCGTGCATCGTGTGAGATCGGGTGAACAAGAAGGCAACATCTCCAATCGTACCATCGGTATCTTCACGAACGATCTTCCGTCTCCATCGACAAAGAAGACAATTCTCCACGGTTAAAAGATCTGTACGAAAGGTATGTATAATCTAACATGTAGATCTAGCGAGTATAATGATTTGCATGCATGCTAGTTAATCATCGCGCTAGATTGCCGTTAGGGTTTTTGATTCACGTGCATACACATGCACACATATGTAGATTAGTTTCTATGAAAGTTTAAATTGTGTAACATGCACCATGAATGGTCTTTCGACCGCAAAATCGTTTCCTCTGCGAGCCTCTACCATGGAATTATTTCCAACAAATACTCCAGCACCACTAGAGTCATAACTTTTCGTATAAAGAATCACGAGACACAAAAACACATCATAACAAAACCCCTAGGGACATATCCCTAAGCTCTGATATTAGTTGTCACGCCCCAAGGATCGGTCTTTAGATTTCTGGGGCATGGCATGTTTCATTTATTCATTTCTACTCCTCGTTCTTTTGCGATGAAGGAAATTAAGTGAGTAATAGAGAGGGAGGAAATCTATTTTATCAATCCATTTCCACCTGACTTAAGGAAATGAGGTTTCCGTTCAAATTTGAGAGGAAATGAAGTAGACTGGTTGAGAGGAAATAAAGTCCACATGTGGATTCATTTTCACCGACTTAAAACGGAAAGAACACTAGAAATGAAAATGAAGTCAATAGGTGGATCCATTTCCACCCTCATTTCCGCCCAAAATGCACCCTAAGTGAAAATCATTTTTGTTTCCTTAAGTGAGGAGAAATGAAAAGAGTGCACCCTAAAAGGAGATGTTTTGTAGCCACACAAATGTGGCATTAGGAAGGGAATTAGAGCATCTCCAACGGGCTCCTATTGCTTTCATGCTTCGGAATTGTAGGGAAAGAAAGTGGTCTCAGGTGGAAAATGCCCCTCTAATGGGCTCCCAAATCTTTCGCCTGAGTGGGTTTTCTCTAGCCCTCTCCATAGGGTTGGGGAGAGGAGTAGAGAAAGATTAGATAGTGGGCCCCAGGTTTGAATAAAACAAACTACCTTATTTCTTTTAATTTTTGAAACAACCCCTACCAAGTATTACTTTGTGGACCCCCAATTTGGTTCTTTCAAAAGAAATATGGAGAGATTTGAGGAGCCCGTTGGAGTGCTCTTCTATTCCCACTCCATACTTTGATTATGTGTCATCCAGGACCCCAATAATATAAAAGGAACTTGGGAGCCTGTTGAAAATGCTGAGTTGGAATATATAAGTGTGGAAAGAGGGTGAGGAATTGTTGATCGGTAGGAATGATTATTTCTAATATCCTATTTTTCATCTTCATTAATATTCGAAGTCAAGTATTTTCCCTCTCCTCTTACTAGACCACCTAAGCAAAACACACACACACACACACACACACACACACACACACACACACACACACACACACACACACACACACACACACACATATATATATATATATATATATATATATATATATATATATATATATATATATATATATATATATATATATATATATATATATATATATATATATATATATAGAGAGAGAGAGAGAGAGAGAGAGAGAGAGGGAGAGAGAGAGGAATGTTACAGTGAGCTATGAGCTACGGACAGAGAAAATGATCTACGATCATTTTAACCACCCTAGAAGTTTTGGAATTTTGTGAAAATTAGTGTGTGTGCTGTCTATGGTAACACGATCATCCTCACCAATTTTCAATGAATTCCAAAACTTCGAGGGTCATCAAACGGTAGAAGAAAAATTAATGGTTACTACGGACGATGGATAAAGCTTCTACCGTTTGATGACCCTAGAAGTTTTGGAATTCTTTGAAAATTGGTGAGGATGATCATGTTATCCTAGACAATATACCTACCAATTTTTATGAAATTCCAAAACTTCTAGGGTGGTCAAAATGATCGTAGCTCATTTTCTCCTTCCGTAGCTCATAACTCACTGTAACATTCCTCTCTCTCTCTCTCTCTCTCTCTCTCTCTCTCTCTCTCTCTATATATATATATATATATATATATATATATATATATATATATATATATATATATATATATATATATATATATATATATATATATATATATATATATATATATATATATATAGGCGTGTTAGGCTGCGGCGTGCGCTGCCTGGGCTATAAATGCGGTGGCAGTTTGTGGCCGTTCGATCGCTGCGGATCGGCTGCAAACCGCGCGCAAACCCCCCGCCCGCCCCCCCGTCTGATCAGTCGTCCTGACCGTCCGATCCCGTATAAATCCAGTCGCTCCGGTGTGTTTCTATCATGATTTGATTCCCATCCGTTCGATCGAGGGGATCGAACGGACTAAAAGAATTTCGCTATTACTGTAGCCGCTACAGTAACAGCGAAATTCTTTTAGTCCGTTCGATCCCCTCGATCGAACGGATGGGAATCAAATCATGATAGAAACACACCGGAGCGACTGGATTTATATGGGATCGGACGGTCAGGACGGCTGATCAGACGGGCGGGGGCGGGCGGGGGATTTGCGCGCGATCCGCAGCGATCCGACGGCCAGATTTTGCCACCGCATCTATAGGCGGGCACCGCACGCCGCAGCCTATCATTCCTCTCTCTCTCTCTCTCTCTCTCTCTATATATATATATATATATATATATATATATATATATATATATATATATATATATATATATATATATATATATATATATATATATATATATATATATATATATATATATATATATATATGGGGGCGGGGAGTCTGCACCAGTGGTGGAGCAACAACGCTGCACCGCTCGCTTGTTTACCTACCTAGAAGTTTCGGAATTTGATGAAATTTGGTGAGGGTGTTGTCTAGGGTAAGATGATCATCCTCACCAATTTTCATCAAATTCCAAAACTTCTAGGGGGGGTCAAATTGTCGAAGCAAAATCTGCATCTACTGATTTTGCTTCGACCATTTGACCCCCCTAGAAGTTTTGTAATTTGATGAAAATTGGTGAGGATGATCATCTTACTCTAGACAACACCCTCACCAATTTTCATCAAATTCCAAAACTTCTAGGATGGTCAAACAATTCCTGAGGTGTAGCAACGATGTTACACCTCAGGTTCAGCATCCCTTTTCCCTATATATATATATATATATATATATATATATATATATATATATATATATATATATATATATATATATATATATATATATATAAAGAGAGAGAGAGAGATGCTATAATGTGGTATGCGGTAAGTGCGGCACCTACCGCATGCCGTCTGATGCACCGCTGCGTGTATGCGATGCACGCAGCATGTACATTAGACGGCTGTGGTGCGGTGCCGCACGTACCGCATGCCGCAGCATAGCATGCCCATATATATATATATATATCTAGAGGAATGATAAAATGCGGTGTGTGCGGTGTCATACCGCAGCCGTCTGATGCACCCGCTACGTGTGTGCGATGCACGCAGCAGTGCATCAGATGGCTGCGGTGCAACACCGCACACACCGCACGCCGCATCCTAACACGCCCCTATATATATATATATATATATATATATATATATATATATATATATAGAGAGAGAGAGAGAGAGAGAGAGAGAGAGAGAGAAAGAGAGGGCTGTTACGTTGAGCTGTGAGCTGCGGTAAGAGAAAATGAGCTGCGAGTATTTTGGACCCCCTAGAAGTTTTGGAATTTGATGAAATTTGGTGAGGGTGTTGTCTAGGGTAAGATGATCATCCTTACCAATTTTCATCAAATTCCAAAACTTCTAGGGGGGTCAAATGGTCGACGCAAAATCTGCAGATTTTAATAGTGACTACGGACGGCAGATTTTGCTTCGACCATTTGACCCCCCTAGAAGTTTTGGAATTTGATGAAAATTGGTGAGGATGATCATCTAACCCTAGACAACACCCTCACCAAATTTCATCAAATTCCAAAACTTCTAGTGGGGTGAAAATACCCGCAGCTCACTTTCTAAAACCGTAGCTCACAGCTCACTGTAACATTCCTCTCTCTCTCTCTCTCTCTCTCTCTATATATATATATATATATATATATATATATATATATATATATATATATATATATATATATATATATACTAGTAATGCCCATGCCTGTCGGCACGCACATTCGGCAGGGGCGTAACAAAATTTTGAGGGAGAAAAATATTTTAAGGGTGGCAATAAATTAAAAATGATGATAATATTTCGAGGAAGGTAACAATATTTTTGAGACGGCAACATAAAAGAAATATGAAGATGATCATGTCAACACATACATTTGGCGACGGTGCCAAATAAAACAGGAGCGCCCACATTTGGCGAGGGCAACCACATTCGATGAAGGCCATATTTGGCGGGGGCGCCTAATCAGGCGCAATCGTCCGACAGAATCACCCCCCCCCCCCCCCACCAGAGCTAAACAGATTGAAATAATACAAATAATTTCTTGGATAAATATCAAGAAGAAAATACAATTTCTTGAATAAAGTAATATAAACGATCACCAAACCGGCCCTGACCCCCTCCCTCTCTCTGCGATCCGGCCCTGACCCTTTCTCTCTCCCTCCCTCTCGCGATCCGACCCTCGACCCCGATCGCAGCCATCTTCGATCGCAATCGACCCCCTCCCTCTTTCTCTCTCATGCGATTTGGCCATGATCAGAGTCTGGAGTGGAGGTCCAGGCGCTAATTCGAGTCCGGAGCGGAGGTCCAGGCGCTGATCCGAGTCCGAAGCGGGCTGGAGCCGAGATTCTAGGAACCGGGGCTAAAAGGGCCCCTCTGGGAGGAGGTGAGCTCGACGATGGCGTCGCTGGGCTACAGACGGAACTCCAAGTAGTGCAAGGAGAAGTGGGAGAACATCAACAAGTACTTCCTTCTCCTCCCCCCACCCTCTCTCTCTCTCTCTCTCTCTCTCTCTCTCTCTGTCTCTCCCCTTCCGTTCTTTGTTTTTTCCTTTTTCTTTCATTTTATGTGGTGGTAGTGGTAAATACTGTCTTCAAATCCCTTCTCTCTAATTGTTTGTTTTGTTTTTTTTTTTGTTCTTGAAACAGGGCAGTGGTGGTGTGGATGGTGCGGTGGTGGGGGTGGTGATGTGGTAGGGGTATTGATGTGGTGGGGGTAGTGCCGTGGTGGTGTTGATGTGGTGGTGGGATGGTGGTGTTGATGTGGTGATGGTGGCCGGGCTTTGATATGGTGGCGGTGGTGTTGATGTGGTAGTGGTGACCTCCAAGCTCGGAGGGCAAGTAACCCCTATCTCTCTCTCTCTCTCTCTCTCTCTCTCTCTCTCTCTCTCTCTCTCTTATTGTTTGTTTTATTTTTTTTGTTCTTGAAACATGACAGTGGTGGTGTGGATGGTGTGGTGGTGGTGGTGGTGGGGTCGTGGGGTACTGGTGGTGTTGATGTGGTGGTGGTGGTAGTGGTAAATACTGTCTTCAAATCCCTTCTCTCTATTGAGTTATTTTATTTCCAAAATTATTGATCAAGATGGACCGGAATAACATGTGAAAACTTTAGTTGGATCCGATTCTTTGTGCTTCTATGTCTTGGTGAGCAGGACGTCGGGCATCGCAGCCGGCCGGAGTCGCTCCTGCCGCATTCTCAAATCCAGTCCTTGGCCCCGTACTCCCAACTACTCGATTTCATAGATTCTTGCCTAGCTTTTGGTAAATAAATTTTTGGTACACTTTATTTTGTTTGTTTTATTCATTTGATTCTTGAATTTGTTCTCCAATTATGGTTCTTTGTTATAAATTCCCCTTTTAATTTTTTTTTAATCATCGTAAAGTGCAAGCACTATAGGCCATTTGAATCGGGATGGCATGGAAGTGTTTGAAAACAGATCGGCATTGTTACAACCGTGGTTTTCAGATCTCATCCTCTTTCTCTTTTTTTTGTTCTAAACCTCTGATAATCATTTTCCTTACTCTAATATGTCCTGTTCCAGCTTTTTTTTTCCCATTTTCTTTGTTTGCACCTCTCTTTCTCTATCACCCACCCTCTATTTTTTTTTCATTTTCTTTTTCAAGCATTTTCTTTGTTTTCTTTTTTTGTTCTGATAATTTCCCCCCCGTTTGTTCTGTTTTTCATCTCTCTCTCTCTCTCTCTCTCTCTCTCTCTCTCTCCCCCACTTTTTGATTTTTCTTTTATTTTCTTTTTTCACTGTTTATTTGTTCTTTTTTGTTTTCTTACCTCTCTCGCTTATGTTCCTTTTTTTTCCCTGATTTATTTTTTATTTTATTTTTTCATCATTTTATTTTTTTTTCCCTTTAGCTGTTTTTCTTCCTTTTCTTTGTTCTGTTTAGTTCCCGTTTCCTCCCTCACTCATGTTCTTTGTTTTTCCATTTTCTTTGTTATGCTTTGTTACCTTTTCCCTTTTTTTTGTTTTCCCATTTTCTTTTTGATTTATTTTTCCTTCTGTTCTTTCCTTTCCCCTTTTCTCAATTTGCTCACAATCCCCCCCCCCTCCCAACTATTATCTGGGTTTTTTTCTCATCCTTTCGCAATGTCTGATTTTTTTGGAGGTAATGTGTGTAAAGGTCCCTGGCAAAGAGATCGGTTTAGCCTAAGGATTGACAAGACATTCGATTCACGGTTTGGTGAATCAATCAATTATTTTTCCCCCAGTTATTTTTGGTTTTTTTAACTCATGCATTCATTTGTTTTTTTGAATTGGAATTATTAGCATGAAGAAATGGAGATTGATGTGTTGATATTTGTGGGGAGGTCTGCATGTGTCATAGTTGGATTTTTCCTTCTACGTTTTAGTATTTGATTTTTTGGTTAAGTCAATTTTTTGATTTAGAATGTTCCTGTTAGTTTTGTTTTGTATTAATATTGAAATCAATGTCTGTCTTTCAGCAAGAAGCGAGGGAGATTGATGTGGAGATGGAAGAAGAGGTCATGACCCGTGAAGCGCTGCTATGTCCCAGCACCCTTCAAATGAGGTTGGTTTATGGGTTTGGTGAATCAACAAATAATTGTTTTCCTTCAATTATTTAGTTTTTTTTTGTTTGCTCATCCATTCATTTTTAAAAAACTGGTTTGCTTTCTAAGAAGACAGAATCTATGAAGTGCCTATAAGCACTTCCTTCGTTGAGAGGATGAAAGGTTTGAGTAGTTTGGATAGTTAGAGGAAACCAAGTCTCCGGAGGAGCAATAATTACAACACTTTGATCTGAGACCTTCCGTCAGATTTTAGTTATTAGGTTGTTTTAATCATAAATAGGAAAATTGGGTCAATGATTGACCTTAGATTTAATGGTATGGCTGACTAGATGTGCAGACCTTAATAGAACTTCAAGCATGTACATAATAGATGGGTATTTTGATCTTTTTTTTTTCTCTGTGCAACAAGTCTAGAGGGCTTGGGACAAAGTTATTATTTGATCACCCAGTTGCACCACACAAGTCATTTGGATATTGGGCTTCGAATGGGTTTCATTTTGGCTCAAAAAAATCAAAACAAAGCTCAAAAGGGTTTGCCGCCCACTGTGACAATAAGTATGAGAATTAGAATTTAGGCTGTTTATTTTCTTCCTTATCGCTTATGAATTAGATAATTTGTTTTTTTTCATTATCGTTATTTAAATCCTAGATCTAATACTATTTTGAATGGCCGAACAAATTATTTGAGAAGCAATGAGAACCGATTGGTAGGTATAGATTTGACAAATGGAATTTGAATGATTTAAAATTAATATATTATTTTTTATTTAATTACAGAATGAATACATTAGCTCGGGGCAGGTTCTATGTGGTTCAAAGTGGTCCCACTACTTATATGGATGCAACAACGAAAGCAAAGGAATTACAAGTATATGAATGCTCTTCAATCTACTTTTCACTGTACAAATCTCTTTGTATTATGTGGCAAGTTTTGTTGTTTTTCTGGGCAATTTTGATTTCCACTCTTCCCCTATCCTCCCTTATGCTGTGAATTTTGTGTTCACCCATTACCATTTCACTCCGAAATGTCAAAACCCTAAACCTATGCATGAAAATTCAACATGAAAAATAGCACTAGGGTTCCATATATAGTTGATCACAGAAGCTCAACTAGCCTAACCCCTTTGTGCTCCTTTTGTCCTAAATTTATTTGACCTTTGCTATTGGTTTACTTTATATGCTAATTATATGCTTATTTACATGCTTAAAGGGTAGTAACAGATCCATAAGGTGAAGGATCCATATTTGAACTACACATATTGCAACAAAGTTACAAGTTGCATATGCTACTGACTTCCAATTGCTTAAATGATTGGAAAAGCTATATTATTGTCTTTATTGTGTATTGTGCTTCTTTGGATCATCGATATTTTAGTCGTTTTACATCATTGATCATGCTGGAATTTATTGGAAAGAGGCTAAAAATAATCTTACTATCTCCTAATCTTGGATTTTTTTTGGCCTTTTAACAAATTCCTATTGCCTTGGTTTAACTAGCGAGCCTTTTTGTTCCGACGAGACTTTGTTTTCTTCACAAGAAGCTTTCTTCCTTCACCACCATACTTTAAACAATGGGGTGGCACTGGACTTTGAAAGCCCCTAATTAGCAAACCCTGTAGACTATCTGATATTTCACATATTTTTTACGACTAAAACCCGACCCTAACCATAGGATATGGGTACATCTATCTTAAAAACGGGTAGTATAAATTATTTTAAACAATGGGGTGGCAATGGACTTTGAAAGCCCCTAATTCTGGGGGGCAAACCATATAGACTATCTGATTTTTCACATGTTTTTTACGACTGAAACCCAACCCTAACCATAGGCTATGGGTACAGCTACCTCAAAAACGGGTAGTATAAGTTACACTTTAAACAATGGGTGGCAATGAACTTTGAAAGCCCCTAATTATAGGGGGCAATTGATATACTGAATTGAAGGGAGCAATAAGTACTTTCTAAATTTGTTTACTCCGTAACAAATTGTCCAACTTCTTTCGACAAAGCTGACTTCTGCAAGTGCGATGAAGGACACTCCCTTGAAACTCTCATATGTGTATCAATGTGTTGGTTGTGATTCTTTTCATCTTCAGAGTATTGGAAAAACCATTACTAAGGTATGCTTTTAGGAGATGTATTCTATTTCATTTCATGCATCTAACACTTCTCTCCCCTTGAAGAATTAGGAAATCAAATGTCCGTGTATTTATATATTACTTTTTCTTTCTTTTAAGTCTTTTCAAGAAAAACAGTGTGAGGCATGCACCGGGTGTCGGTCCTGTTGTTCCTCAAGAGTGCAATGACTTCTTTTTTTTATATGTCCGTAGGTCAAGATTCACCCAGTGAAGGCGCAACCAACTGATTAATTAGGAACTGTGATCCTTTCGAGGCAACGGCTGGTTCAGTAGGACCTGTGAGCATGTTTTGTACTTTTGTAGGGATGTTGTAGCAAATGTTGAAGCTGATGGAACATATTGTTCTCCATCTGTAGACAAGTAGGTATCAGTCCAAATATACTCACTGTGATTCTATCAATTAGGAAGTTGTAATTTTTTTTGGTTTTCCAAGATGTAGTAATGTTAGACAATCATGTAAGCATGTCGTTTTAATGAAAATTTCATCAATTTACTTTTGATCTATATGATTGTCCAAATGGGTAGCATGTGAAATTGCTTAGTTTGATTCACATCTGATTTCTTTTTTTACATATTCGTTTTTAACATATTGAATTAAATCCATGAGACAATTTGAATAACATAAGCACCTTACCGAAGGGTGATTTCAGCGGACGGTTGTGCCTGATGTGGGCGCCACGTGGAATATGGGCGCCCTCACCGAATGTGGGAGCCTTCACAGAATATGGACGTCTGTACTGAATGTGGGCGCCTTTGCCAATGGTAGAAGTTCCCAACTAGCCGAATGAGGGTGTGTTCACAAACGGTTGCCATCTTCAAAATATTATCACCTTCTTCAAAAAATTATCATAACTTTTAAAATATTATTGTCACCCTTAAAATATTGTTTTCTCCCTCAAAATTTTGCCACGCTCTCAATTATTTTTTTGTTGCCCTCGAAATCTTTTGCGTGCCGACAGAAAATGATGCATTTGATGTGGTAGAGCATATAATTTGAATAGGAAATTATGTATAAAATTTCTAAAATTGGCAGTTTACTCAATATCGTTAGTTTGCATGGCAATTGGGCTGAGTGGGGTCGACAGTCGTTAGGGTTATGTTGCCACCCTCAAAATATTATTGCCACCGCCGAATTATTGGACCCCCTAATAATATTGTTATCACTCTCGAAATGTTTTTTGCAACCCTTGAAATATTATCCCCCCTTTCGAAATAATATTGTTGCTCATGAACTATCATTGTCTCCCTCGAAATATTGCCGCCACCCTTTAAATTTTATCACTGCCCTTAAAATGTTTTCGTCATCCTCAAAATCTTTTGCGTGCCCTTGGGCATGGGGTTTTTACTATATATATATATATATATATATATATATATATATATATATATATATATATATATATATATATATATATATATATATATATATATATATATATATATATATATATATATATATATATAATGCGGCATGCGGTAAGTGCGGCACCTACCGCATGCCGTCTGATGCACCACTGCGTGCATGCGATGCACGCAGCGCGTGCATCAGACGGCTACGGTGCGGTGCCGCACGTACTGCATGTCACAGCATAGCATGCCCCTATATATATATATATATATAGGAATGATAAAATGCAACGTGCGGTGTCACACCACAGCCGCCTGATGCACCGCTGCGTGCATCGCACGCACCGCAGCAATGCATCAGGCGACTGCGGTGCGATGCCGCACGTACCGCATGCCGCAGTCTAACACGCCTCTCACTCTCTCTCTTTCTTTATATATATATATATATATATATATATATATATATATATATATATATATATATATATATATATATATATATATATATATATATATATATATATATATATATATATATATATATATATATATATATATATATATATATATATATATATATATATATATATATACAGAGAGAGAGAGAGGGCTGTTACGTTGAGCTGTGAGCTACGGGTGGAGAAAATGAGCTGCCCTCATTTTGATTCCCCTATGAGTTTTGGAATTTGATAAAATTTGGTGAGGGTGTTATCTAGGAAAGATGATCATCCTCACCAGTTTTAATCAAATTCCAAAACTTCTAGGGTCATCAAATGGTAGAAGCATTATCTACCGTCCACAGTCATCGTTAATTTTGCTTCTACCATTTGATGACTCTAGAAGTTTTGGAATTTGATGAAAATTGGTGAGGATAATCATCTTATCCTAGATAACACCCTTACCAAATTTCATCAAATTACAAAACTCCTAGGGGGATCAAAATAAGGGCAACTCATTTTCTCCACCCGTAGCTCACAGCTCACTATAACATTCCTCTCTCTCTCTCTCTTTATATATATACTAGTAAAAACCCCATGCCCAAGGGCACGAAAAAGATTTCGTGGACAACGAAAACATTTAAAGGACAGTGATAATATTTAAAGGATGGCGGCAATATTTCGAAGGAGACAATGATAGTTCATGAGCAACAATATTATTTCGAAGGAGACAATGATAGAACATGAGAATTTGTTGAGTCTATACTTGCGAGGGGGCGAGGGGGCTACACGATGGTGCGGCGAGGGGTCGATGCCTTATGCATTATTCCTCCTTCTACACGATCACACTAAATTTCGTCCACCTATAGCATTTCGAGCAAAAATCATCATTTCGGACAAAAATTACCAAAATCAGCATTTCGGGCAAAAATCAGCATTTCCGCAATAGAGCGTGGTAAACACTTAGAATGTTGAAGGAGAGAATGAAGGTGAATCCAAATTACTGAATCCTTACAGTGATCAGTAAATTTGCAAAATCAGCATTCATATAGTATTCCTAGACAAAATCAGCATTCATATAGTATTCTTAGACAAAATCAGCATTCATATAGTAAGAAGACTTCGAACTCGAAGTATAGTATTCCTAGACAAAAGAGTATTCATATAGTAAATTTGTAAAATCAGCATTCATATAGTAAATTTGCAAAATCAGCATTCAAAAGAGCATTCATATAGTAAATTTGCAAAATCAGCATTCATATAGTAAAATTAGCATTCATATAGTAAAATCAATATTAAAAAGAGCATTCATATAGTAAAATCAGCATTAAAAGAGCATTTATATAGTAAAATCAGCATTAAAAAGAGCATTCATATAGTAAAATCAGCATTAAAAAGAGCATTCATATAGTAAAATCATCATTAAAAAGAGCATTCATATAGTAAATTTGCAAAATCAGCATTCATATAGTATTCCTAGACAAAAGAGCAATTCATATAGTAAGAAGACTTCGAGCTCGAAGTATTCCTAGACAAAATTAGCAAAATCAGCATTTCGGGAAAAAAAAAAGCAGCATGAAATTAGCAAAAAATTAGCAAAATCAGCATTAGAAAAAAAATAAATTACAATCCCACAAAATCTGATTTTACAATCAAATTACAATCCCACAAAACTGATTTACAATCAAAAGGAAAAATCAACTTCTATGTATGCCTTTTAGAATCAAAATTGATTTTACTCTTTTAGAATAAAAAAAAATCAGAGGATACATGCAGTTGCTTGCAAAAAAAAATTAGAGAACTTTGTGGTGGGGTACGGCCACTGCAATCGGAGAAAGAGAGGCTGTTATGGGTCGTCGTCGATTCGGAGGAGCAGGAGGGCTCATCGGTGAGAGGATTTGTTGTCTCAAAAAAACAAAAACAAAAAACCAAGAGGATCCATGCAGTTGCTTGCACAAAAAAAAAACAGAGAATTTTTTTTTTTCAGAACATGAGAATTTGGGAGTCTATACTTGCGAGGGGGCGAGGGGTCTGCACGATGATGCGAGGGGTCAATGCCTTATGCATTATTCCTCCTTCTACATGATCACACTAAATTATGTCCACCTACAGCATTTCGGGCAAAAATCATAATTGCGAACAAAAATTACC
Organism: Chamaelirium japonicum; assembly: GCA_947650365.1. Classification (NCBI taxonomy): domain Eukaryota; kingdom Viridiplantae; phylum Streptophyta; class Magnoliopsida; order Liliales; family Melanthiaceae; genus Chamaelirium; species Chamaelirium japonicum. The sequence goes on from CANTAL010000026.1 coordinate 1,822,500, forward strand.
AAAATCAGCATTTCGGGCAAAAATCAGCATTTCCACAATAGAGCATGGTAAACACTTAGAATGTTGAAGGAGATAATGAAGGTGAATTCAAATTACTGAATCCTTATAGTGATCAGTAAATTTGCAAAATCAGCATTCATATAGTATTCCTAGACAAAATCAGCATTCATATAGTATTCCTAGACAAAGAGCATTCATATAGTAAATTTGCAAAATCAGCATTCATATAGTAAATTTACAAAATCAGCATTCATATAGTAAATTTGCAAAATTAGCATTCAAAAGAGCATTTATATAGTAAATTTGCAAAATCAGCATTTATATAGTAAAATCAGCATTAAAAGAGCATTCATATAGTAAAATCAGCATTAAAAAGAGCATTCATATAGTAAATTTGCAAAATCAGCATTCATATAGTATTCCTAGACAAAAGAGCAATTCATATAGTAAGAAGACTTCGAGCTCGAAGTATTCCTAGACAAAATTAGCAAAATTAGCATGAAATTAGCAAAAAAATAGCAAAAATCAGCATTAGAAAAAAATTAAATTACAATCCCACAAAATCTAATTTACAATCAAATTATAATCCCACAAAACTGATTTTACAATCAAAAGGAAAATTCAACTTCTATGTATGCCCTTTAGAATCAAAATTGATTTTACTCTTTTAGAATCAAAAAAAAAATCAGAGGATCCATGCAGTTGCTTGCAAAAAAAAATATAGAGAACTTTGTGGTGGGGTACAGCCACTGTAATCGGAGAAAGAGAGGCTGTTGTGGCTCGTCGTCGATTCGGAGGAGCAGGAGGGCTCATCGGTGAGAGGATTTGTTGTCTCAAAAAAATAAAATAAAAACCAAGAGGATCCATGCAGTTGCTTGCAAAAAAAAAAAAACAGAGAAATTTTTTTTTCAGAACATGAGAATTTGTGAGTCTATACTTGTGAGGGGGCGAGGGGTCTGCACGATGGTGCGGCGAGGGGTCGATGCCTTATGCATTATTCCTCCTTCTACACGATCACACTAAATTCCGTCCACCTACAGCATTTCGGGCAAAAATCATCATTTCGGACAAAAATTACCAAAATCAGCAATTCGGGCAAAAATCAGCATTTCCGCAATAGAGCATGGTAAACACTTAGAATGTTGAAGGAGAGAATGAAGGTGAATCCAAATTACTGAATCCTTACAGTGATCAGTAAATTTGCAAAATCATCATTCATATAGTATTCCTAGACAAAATCAGCATTCAAATAGTATTCCTAGACAAAAGAGCATTCATATAGTAAGAAGACTTCGAGCTCGAAGTATAGTATTCCTAGACAAAAGAGCATTCATATAGTAAAGAGGCATGCCTGATAATTGCACCAGAGGAATGTGATTATATTCCTCTTCCTCTCTTGAAACCTGAAATCACAAAAGGCCAAAAGAAAAAAAAATAAACAAATTAAGTCATATTGAGCATAAAAAGTATTATTTTACACCATCATAGACACAAACATATATCCACACAAAAAAAGCATCTAAAAGTATACGAACTGATTTGGAGGGAAAAAAATTACAATGAGATAAGTGATCTTGGGCAAAGCTTCAGGACGTAAAATGTAATTTGCGCTATATTTAATGGCTGCATTGAGCATGGAGACAGAGTTTTTGATATGTAAATTACACATCCCCTGCAGTTCAACGCAAAAATATTTAAACCCTCTATAGTTAGTTAGAAAACTATACTTTTTTCCGTTAGAAAATTACACTTTTCCCCATTAGAAAATTACAAAAGGGGGCATTGTGCTAACATTTCAAACTTTAGGGAGCCATTGGAACAAAATAAACACATTTATGATGGAAGTGTTTTTGAGCTAAACATCAGGGGGGAAAGTGTAATTTACCTATTCTGATTTAAGGGGGGCTTCCGAACTCCCTCCCTGTGTTGCTCCGCCCCTAAAGTGTCATCGAGGAGACGACTTCGTCCCAACCCCCTCCCCGTGTGGCTTCGCCCCTAAGGGGGGACTTTGTCGCCCGGATTGACGTGGCAGCATGCAACTGGTGGTGTAAATGACTTAAATGCCCCTAAAGTGTCAATCGGACCGGCGAAATCGGAAAAAGTTTTGAATTATTCAAAGAATCATTAAACAAATAATTTGGGTATTTTTCAATAATTCAAGTAATTTTTTGACTGTGCTGGTTAGCAAGCAAAAAGCTACATTAATATTCATTACCTAAGGCCATTTATCACTGAAATATTGGGTATTTCTCTATTGTATTGAAGTAAATCAAACAAAGTATTTTTATGAACTAAGACTAACCAAAGGGTTAAAAATTGATTGATCAATGTTTCTACTAAAGGATATCAAACCTTGCTTATTGACCAACATGTTTATATACTGAAAGCTCACCTAAATACAGAGGGTTCACTCCGTGGGGTTTAATCACATCAAGATTGTTGATGGGAATACACACAGCCTGCAATGGATTAATCACTTGATATATTAATAAATTTACGATTTTACTTTCTATCTCGTTATTTATGAAACAACAATCTCGGTTATGAAATTAGAGTAATACATGCAATGGATTAAATTAGAAGTATAGTTTATTGTTAACCATTCGAAGTAATTCAAGGAGGGTTAAGTGATCAGTACCTAGTTATAGCAATGGCTGGAGATCTTTGCAAGGGTCCACCCCATCGGATAGGAGGCATAAACCCATGAGAATTCAATGGCCCATCCCGTCGCAAGAGAAATCGCAATAAAAGAGAGAGCTGCCAAATTAGAAAAAACAAAATGTATCAGAAGAATAAAAGCCCACTTATATAAGACTGAGGAGAATCAAAACCCATTTACAGAAGGAATCAGTGCAGAGCTAGAGGAATTAGAGAGGCACGAAGATATAAAAAACCCTAAAAAGGTGTATTGTGTGGGGTGGGACATAAGTTTTTTTCTAATTTGGAAATCGGTAATGGAGAATAAGGGAGGTAGTGTTTATTGTTCACCTGGAGGATGAGGGAGGCGGTGTCACGGGCGAGCGGACAGATCGAGGACGCCATCAACAATGTAGGTCACAATGGATGCAGGGTTTGCCGCCGCCGACTTCACAATGGACAGGTGTAGAGAGAGAATCAGTAATCCTAAAAAAAAATGATGCATCAGCCATGGCCTACCTGTACACTTGTAGAGAGAGAGAGAGAATCAGCATATGGATTTCGAAATATGAAAATATGCTGATTAGCAATTGATAATCAATATCTCTTGTAGGTTTGTAGTTAATAGCTGATTAGAAATAGAGGGACTAAAATGAACCCCAAAAAAACTGATAGAATCCCAAATATAATTCGGATCATGGATAAGCATGATATTATTGCATTCTCTGTAACTGATATATCAGAATAGCATGATAGAGAATTAAACATTAGAACCCAAAAAAAAAGGCTTACTCAAATCAGGTTTAATCGCACATGAGAAAAGCAACTCGATAATCCATAGATCTGTTCTATTCAGAAAGAAAGAGAGAGAGAGAGAGAGTGGAAAAAATGGGGGGAAACCCTCCAGTAATAGAAGCAAAAGAGAAGCAAAAAAAGAAAAAAAGAAAAAGAAAATCGATCTGCTGGACGTCCATACAAATTAGTCCAAATTTTTTTGATGAGATTTAGCTAGCATTCATTTTCTAAAAATGGATCTATCGAAGCCCAGACTACCCATCAAGCATCACAGTCTTCACAACCTTCTTATTTATCCTCTTTGTGCATTCAAGTCCCTTACCTTTGATTTTTTTTAAAAAAAATTGTGGTACTCATTAAATCACCGTTTTCCTAACTTATATTACTATGATTAACATGTGAGTAAAAAAATTTACGAATTTGATTTTCGATTCCATCCCTTGTCACCAACGACCGAGATGTACGATGCCGGCACATTATCCCTAATAATCCGCACCACTTCCGCCATCGACGGCCAGAGGCTTGGCTGCTCCCCGACATAGCTTGCCGCCAATGACAACATCGTCGCCGCCTGGTCGTGCTCCCCACCCAACCTCAGCGGCCGCTCCGCCTCCGAGCATAAGGCCGGCGCCCCGGTGATGAGCTCCAGCAGCAGCAGACTAAAGCTTTACACATCGCTCTTCTTCAACGCCATCCCCGTCCGGAGGTAGTGGAGAGAGAGAGAGGAAAAAAAAAAATCGTTCTGAAACAGAGAGAGAGAGGAGAAAAAAAAAGAGAAAAAATTGATCTGAAATAGAGAGAGAGGAAAAAAGGAAGGGGAAAAAATCAGACATCGCCGCCGCCTGGTCGTGCTCCCCGCCCAACCTCAGCGGCCGCTCTGCCTCCGAGCATAAGGTTGGTGCCCCGATGATGAGCTCCAGCAGCAGCAGACTGAAGCTGTACACATCGCTCTTCTTCAACGCCAGCCCCGTCCGGAGGTAGTGGAGAGAGAGAGAGAGGGAAAAAAAAGAAGAAAAAATGGATCTGAAACAGAGAGAGAGAGAGGAAAAAAAAAGAAAAAATGATCTGAAATAGAGAGAGAAAGAGAGAGAGAGAGAGGAAAAAAGGAAGGGAAAAAATCAGACATTGCCTCCGCCTCCTCCTCGAACTGAATCCCACTCATGTATATAGAGATCGGCTGGGAGGGGGGAGAGGAGCACTTAACCACGAGGGAGAGGAGGGAGGGGGCGAGAAGAGAGAGAGAGAACCTGTGGGTGCTTCATCACCAGTAGGAGCTTCATCGCGAGGGAGGGGGGCCAGCAGGGCCTTCATCGCGAGGGAGGAAGGAGGCGGGCTTCAGATCTTGGGAGAGGAGGCAAAGGGAGGAGAGACCGGTAGGCTTCTTCGCGAGGGAGGGGGGCCAGCAGGGCCTGCATCGCGAGGGAGGGGGGCCAACAGGGCCTTCATCGCGAGAGAGGGGGGACGGGCTTCAGATCTGGGGAGAGGAGGCTGGGGGGAGGGGAGACCGGCAAGCTTCATCGCGAGGGAGGGATGCGGAGGGGAGACGTGCTTCAGATCTGGGATGAGGAGGGAGGGGGGTGCGGGAGTGAGGAGATCGAGGGTGGCTCGTGGGCTGAAGGCGGGCGGCTCGTGGGGTACTGAGGGGGCTCGCGGGGTACCGAGGGCTTCGGTGAAACGGACGGCTGTGGTTGAAGGGAGGCGGGGGCGGCGAGGGATAGTGATTGATGGCTCGAGAGGGGGTTAACGGATCAGATCGCACGGGATTTGGATCGGACGGGTTTGAAAGGGCTCGGGATGAGTTATGGTGATTTAAGAAAGAGGATTTATAAGGCTGAGTGGGATTCTTGGTTGGGGCTAGGAAAGGGACGACTGTGATTTATTCTCCCTGTTTATCCCCCTCCTCTAGATAAATCTGAGCCGCTCCTTTGTCTCAGTTCATTTGTCCCCCCCACAACCGTCGTCCCTTATTTTATATATATATATATATATATATATATATATATATATATATATATATATATATATATATATATATATATATATATATATATATATATATATATATATATATATATATATATATATATATATATATATATATATATATATATATATATATATATATATATATATATATATAGACAGGGGCGGACCTACGTTAGGCCCAGGGGGGGCTCAAGCCCCCCCTCACTTTGGGGGGGAAAAAAGCAAGTTACCTTTGCCCCCTTGAAGTTTAGCTCAAAAACACTTAAACCCCCTATAATGTGTTTTGTTCCAAATCACTCCTAAAGTTTGAAATATTAGCACAATGCCCCTTTGCCAACTACTTAATTTTCCCATTTGGTAATTTTTATCTTATAGAAACTGAATTGAAGGGGGGCAAAGTGTAGTTTTTTAAATATAGAGGGGTTAAATGTTTTTGAGCTAAACTTTAGAGAGACAGGGGGGGGGGGGGGGGGAAGAGTGTAATTTATTCAAAAAACAATGCTAGCCAACTTTTAGTTGCCAACTTCATATGGAGGTGCCCACTCGAAGCTGCTCATTGGCTGAACGTAAATCAGTACTAACATTTGAAATGAGTATCACTATTTGAACAAATTGAGGAACAAATTGTGGGACAACTCCATGAGAATGCCCGATATATGTTCAATAGGGGGATGCCACCAAGTCCACCACCACCACCTAATGCCGCCCACCACCAGCCGCCCCGCCACTCACCACCCCCCGCCATGCCGCCGTCCACCACCTCACTACAACATAGGCCACCTGTCGCCGTTGGCCACCACCCCCATGACCACCGCCCCGTCGGGCACCACCCGGTGTCTACCGCCCATACTGGCAACCCATGGCTGGCCCCACCGGCCACTAGCCACAACTCGTTGCCTCCATCGATGCTTACCACTAGTCGGACGATGCCCATTGCCGTTAGCCACCACCCGTACACGTGGCATCCTTGTAGGGTTCATCCCATGGCCCTTAGTAAATGAGAATCAGGGCATATTTACAAGTTTTTAGGGGTATGTATAAAATTTCCCCAAAAAAAACCCGAGGATTTGGTCTATTATTCACGACCCGAGTAACCTGACCAAGTTGGCTAGTTATAGCTCCAAATTTTTGAAAAACTATGAAGACCAAAATCCTCCTCCACTCGAGGCAAAATTCTAACATGCCTTTTGCTACACGATCGAATGAAGGGTAGGGACATTGTCACGCCGACGACCGAAGCCTCTGACTATAAGCCAACGACTGTAGTTACTTTTTAATAATTATGCCCCCCCTGAGAAAAAATCCTGGGTTCGCCACTGTGTATATATATATATATATATATATATATATATATATATATATATATATATATAGGGATGCTTAGGTGCGGTCTGCGTCCGCAGTCGTCCGATGCACCACACCGTGCATCCGATGAACACGGCGGGTGCATCGGACGACTGCGGACCGCACGGACCGCAGACCGCATATAAGTATCCTCATATATATATATATATATATATATATATATATATATATATATATATATATATATATATATATATATATATATATATATATATATATATATAGGGCTGGGTTCCAATGACATGTCATAGGGAGTACCCTATGACATATGGTGAATTAGTAATGCTAGAATGTTTAGAATGTGTTGAATTTTTTTGAGGGTGATCACCTAACCTTAGTTGGAATGTCCACAAAAAATCAAAGCATTCTAAATCTTGTTGAGGAATCAAATGCTAGAAGCTTTATCGACCATCCATTTTAACCGTTAAATTGAAAATCATATTTGATGCCTCTAGAAGTTTTAGAATGAGCCGATTTTTTGCGGGGTTCCTATCTAAGATAGGGTGATCATCCACATAAAAATTTAGAACATTCTAAATATTCTAGGGTTACGATGACATGTCATAGGGAGTACCCTATGACATATGGTGAGTGAGTAACCCTAGAATATTTAGAATGTTCTGAATTTTTATGAGGATGATCACCCTATCTTAGATAGGACCCCTTCAAAAAATCGGCTCATTCTAAAACTTCTAGAGACATCAAATATGATTTTCAATTTAACGGTTAAAATGGATGGCCGATAAAGCTTCTAGCATTTGATGCCCGAACAAGTTTTAGAATGCTTTGATTTTTTGTGGACATTCTAACTAAGGTAAGATGATCACCCTCAAAAAAATTCAGCACATTCTAAACATTCTAGCATTACTAATTCACCATATGTCATAGGGTACTCCCTATGACATGTCATAGGAACCCAGCCCTCATATATATATATATATATATATATATATATATATATATATATATATATATATATATATATATATATATATATATATATATATATATATATATATATATATATATATATATATATATATGAGGGCTGGGTTCCTATGACATGTCATAGGGAGTACCCTATGACATATGGTGAATTAGTAATGCTAGAATGTTTAGAATGTGCTGAATTTTTTTGAGGGTGATCATCTTACCTTAGTTAGAATGTCCACAAAAAATCAAAGCATTCTAAAACTTGTTCGGGCATCAAATGCTAGAAGCTTTATCGGCCATCCATTTTAACCGTTAAATTGAAAATCATATTTGATGTCTCTAGAAGTTTTAGAATGAGCCGATTTTTTGAAGGGGTCCTATCTAAGATAGGGTGATCATCCTCATAAAAATTTAGAACATTCTAAATATTCTAGGGTTACTCACTCACCATATGTCATAGGGTACTCCCTATGACATGTCATCGTAACCCTAGAATATTTAGAATGTTCTAAATTTTTATGTGGATGATCACCCTATCTTAGATAGGAACCCCGCAAAAAATCGGCTCATTCTAAAACTTCTAGAGGCATCAAATATGATTTTCAATTTAACGGTTAAAATGGATGGTCGATAAAGCTTCTAGCATTTGATTCCTCAACAAGATTTAGAATGCTTTGATTTTTTGTGGACATTCCAACTAAGGTTAGGTGATCACCCTCAAAAAAATTCAACACATTCTAAACATTCTAGCATTACTAATTCACCATATGTCATAGGGTACTCCCTATGACATCTCATTGGAACCCAGCCCTATATATATATATATATATATATATATATATATATATATATATATATATATATATATATATATATATATATATATATATATATATATATGAGGATACTTATATGCGGTCTGCGGTCCGTGCGGTCCGCAGTCGTCCGATGCACCCGCCGTGTTCATCGGATGCACGGTGTGGTGCATCGGACGACTGCGGACGCAGACCGCACCTAAGCATATATATATATATATATATATATATATATATATATATATATATATATATATATATATATATATATATATATATATATATATATATATATATATATATATATATATACACAGTGGCGAACCCAGGATTTTTTCTCAGGGGGGGCATAATTATTAAAAAGTAACTACAGTCGTTGGCTTATAGTCAGAGGCTTCGGTCGTCGGCGTGACAATGTCCCTACCCTTCATTCGATCGTGTAGCAAAAGGCATGTTAGAATTTTGCCTCAAGTGGAGGAGGATTTTGGTCTTCATAGTTTTTCAAAAATTTGGAGCTATAACTAGCCAACTTGGTCAGGTTACTCGGGTCGTGAATAATAGACCAAATCCTCGGGTTTTTTTTGGGGAAATTTTATACATACCCCTAAAAACTTGTAAATATGCCCTGATTCTCATTTACTAAGGGCCATGGGATGAACCCTACAAGGATGCCACGTGTACGGGTGGTGGCTAACGGCAATGGGCATCGTCCGACTAGTGGTAAGCATCGATGGAGGCAACGAGTTGTGGCTAGTGGCCGGTGGGGCCAGCCATGGGTCGCCAGTATGGGCGGTAGACACCGGGTGGTGCCCGACGGGGCGGTGGTCATGGGGGTGGTGGCCAACGGCGACAGGTGGCCTATGTTGTAGTGAGGTGGTGGACGGCGGCATGGCGGGGGGTGGTGAGTGGCGGGGCGGCTGGTGGTGGGCGGCATTAGGTGGTGGTGGTGGACTTGGTGGCATCCCCCTATTGAACATATATCGGGCATTCTCATGGAGTTGTCCCACAATTTGTTCCTCAATTTGTTCAAATAGTGATACTCATTTCAAATGTTAGTACTGATTTACGTTCAGCCAATGAGCAGCTTCGAGTGGGCACCTCCATATGAAGTTGGCAACTAAAAGTTGGCTAGCATTGTTTTTTGAATAAATTACACTCTTCCCCCCCCCCCTGTCTCTCTAAAGTTTAGCTCAAAAACATTTAACCCCTCTATATTTAAACTACACTTTGCCCCCCTTCAATTTAGTTTCTATAAGATAAAAATTACCAAATGGGAAAATTAAGTAGTTGGCAAAGGGGCATTGTGCTAATATTTCAAACTTTAGGAGTGATTTGGAACAAAACACATTATAGGGGGTTTAAGTGTTTTTGAGCTAAACTTCAAGGGGGCAAAGGTAACTTGCTTTTTTCCCCCCCAAAGTGAGGGGGGGCTTGAGCCCCCCCTGGGCCTAACGTAGGTCCGCCCCTGTATATATATATATATATATATATATATATATATATATATATATATATATATATATATATATATATATATATATATAAAATAAGGGACGACGGTTGTGGGGGGGACAAATGAACTGAGACAAAGGAGCGGCTCAGATTTATCTAGAGGAGGGGGATAAACAGGGAGAATAAATCACAGTCGTCCCTTTCCTAGCCCCAACCAAGAATCCCACTCAGCCTTATAAATCCTCTTTCTTAAATCACCATAACTCATCCCGAGCCCTTTCAAACCCGTCCGATCCAAATCCCGTGCGATCTGATCCGTTAACCCCCTCTCGAGCCATCAATCACTATCCCTCGCCGCCCCCGCCTCCCTTCAACCACAGCCGTCCGTTTCACCGAAGCCCTCGGTACCCCGCGAGCCCCCTCGGTACCCCACGAGCCGCCCGCCTTCAGCCCACGAGCCACCCTCGATCTCCTCACTCCCGCACCCCCCTCCCTCCTCATCCCAGATCTGAAGCACGTCTCCCCTCCGCATCCCTCCCTCGCGATGAAGCTTGCCGGTCTCCCCTCCCCCCAGCCTCCTCTCCCCAGATCTGAAGCCCGTCCCCCCTCTCTCGCGATGAAGGCCCTGTTGGCCCCCCTCCCTCGCGATGCAGGCCCTGCTGGCCCCCCTCCCTCGCGAAGAAGCCTACCGGTCTCTCCTCCCTTTGCCTCCTCTCCCAAGATCTGAAGCCCGCCTCCTTCCTCCCTCGCGATGAAGGCCCTGCTGGCCCCCCTCCCTCGCGATGAAGCTCCTACTGGTGATGAAGCACCCACAGGTTCTCTCTCTCTCTTCTCGCCCCCTCCCTCCTCTCCCTCGTGGTTAAGTGCTCCTCTCCCCCCTCCCAGCCGATCTCTATATACATGAGTGGGATTCAGTTCGAGGAGGAGGCGGAGGCAATGTCTGATTTTTTCCCTTCCTTTTTTCCTCTCTCTCTCTCTTTCTCTCTCTATTTCAGATCATTTTTTCTTTTTTTTTCCTCTCTCTCTCTCTGTTTCAGATCCATTTTTTCTTCTTTTTTTTCCCTCTCTCTCTCTCTCCACTACCTCCGGACGGGGCTGGCGTTGAAGAAGAGCGATGTGCACAGCTTCAGTCTGCTGCTGCTGGAGCTCATCATCGGGGCACCAACCTTATGCTCGGAGGCAGAGCGGCCGCTGAGGTTGGGCGGGGAGCACGACCAGGCGGCGGCGATGTCTGATTTTTTCCCCTTCCTTTTTTCCTCTCTCTCTATTTCAGATCAATTTTTTCTCTTTTTTTTTCTCCTCTCTCTCTCTGTTTCAGAACGATTTTTTTTTTTCCTCTCTCTCTCTCCACTACCTCCGGACGGGGATGGCGTTGAAGAAGAGCGATGTGTAAAGCTTTAGTCTGCTGCTGCTGGAGCTCATCACCGGGGCGCCGGCCTTATGCTCGGAGGCGGAGCGGCCGCTGAGGTTGGGTGGGGAGCACGACCAGGCGGCGACGATGTTGTCATTGGCGGCAAGCTATGTCGGGGAGCAGCCAAGCCTCTGGCCGTCGATGGCGGAAGTGGTGCGGATTATTAGGGATAATGTGCCGGCATCGTACATCTCGGTCGTTGGTGACAAGGGATGGAATCGAAAATCAAATTCGTAAATTTTTTTACTCACATGTTAATCATAGTAATATAAGTTAGGAAAACGGTGATTTAATGAGTACCACAATTTTTTTTTAAAAAAATCAAAGGTAAGGGGCTTGAATGCACAAAGAGGATAAATAAGAAGGTTGTGAAGACTGTGATGCTTGATGGGTAGTCTGGGCTTCGATAGATCCATTTTTAGAAAATGAATGCTAGCTAAATCTCATCAAAAAAATTTGGACTAATTTGTATGGACGTCCAGCAGATCGATTTTCTTTTTCTTTTTTTCTTTTTTTGCTTCTCTTTTGCTTCTATTACTGGAGGGTTTCCCCCCATTTTTTCCACTCTCTCTCTCTCTCTCTTTCTTTCTGAATAGAACAGATCTATGGATTATCGAGTTGCTTTTCTCATGTGCGATTAAACCTGATTTGAGTAAGCCTTTTTTTTTGGGTTCTAATGTTTAATTCTCTATCATGCTATTCTGATATATCAGTTACAGAGAATGCAATAATATCATGCTTATCCATGATCCGAATTATATTTGGGATTCTATCAGTTTTTTTGGGGTTCATTTTAGTCCCTCTATTTCTAATCAGCTATTAACTACAAACCTACAAGAGATATTGATTATCAATTGCTAATCAGCATATTTTCATATTTCGAAATCCATATGCTGATTCTCTCTCTCTCTCTACAAGTGTACAGGTAGGCCATGGCTGATGCATCATTTTTTTTTAGGATTACTGATTCTCTCTCTACACCTGTCCATTGTGAAGTCGGCGGCGGCAAACCCTGCATCCATTGTGACCTACATTGTTGATGGCGTCCTCGATCTGTCCGCTCGCCCGTGACACCGCCTCCCTCATCCTCCAGGTGAACAATAAACACTACCTCCCTTATTCTCCATTACCGATTTCCAAATTAGAAAAAAACTTATGTCCCACCCCACACAATACACCTTTTTAGGGTTTTTTATATCTTCGTGCCTCTCTAATTCCTCTAGCTCTGCACTGATTCCTTCTGTAAATGGGTTTTGATTCTCCTCAGTCTTATATAAGTGGGCTTTTATTCTTCTGATACATTTTGTTTTTTCTAATTTGGCAGCTCTCTCTTTTATTGCGATTTCTCTTGCGACGGGATGGGCCATTGAATTCTCATGGGTTTATGCCTCCTATCCGATGGGGTGGACCCTTGCAAAGATCTCCAGCCATTGCTATAACTAGGTACTGATCACTTAACCCTCCTTGAATTACTTCGAATGGTTAACAATAAACTATACTTCTAATTTAATCCATTGCATGTATTACTCTAATTTCATAACCGAGATTGTTGTTTCATAAATAACGAGATAGAAAGTAAAATCGTAAATTTATTAATATATCAAGTGATTAATCCATTGCAGGCTGTGTGTATTCCCATCAACAATCTTGATGTGATTAAACCCCACGGAGTGAACCCTCTGTATTTAGGTGAGCTTTCAGTATATAAACATGTTGGTCAATAAGCAAGGTTTGATATCCTTTAGTAGAAACATTGATCAATCAATTTTTAACCCTTTGGTTAGTCTTAGTTCATAAAAATACTTTGTTTGATTTACTTCAATACAATAGAGAAATACCCAATATTTCAGTGATAAATGGCCTTAGGTAATGAATATTAATGTAGCTTTTTGCTTGCTAACCAGCACAGTCAAAAAATTACTTGAATTATTGAAAAATACCCAAATTATTTGTTTAATGATTCTTCGAATAATTCAAAACTTTTTCCGATTTCGCCGGTCCGATTGACACTTTAGGGGCATTTAAGTCATTTACACCACCAGTTGCATGCTGCCACGTCAATCCGGGCGACAAAGTCCCCCCTTAGGGGCGAAGCCACACGGGGAGGGGGTGGGGACGAAGTCGTCTCCTCGATGACACTTTAGGGGCGGAGCAACACAGGGAGGGAGTTCGGAAGCCCCCCTTAAATCAGAATAGGTAAATTACACTTTCCCCCCTGATGTTTAGCTCAAAAACACTTCCATCATAAATGTGTTTATTTTGTTCCAATGGCTCCCTAAAGTTTGAAATGTTAGCACAATGCCCCCTTTTGTAATTTTCTAATGGGGAAAAGTGTAATTTTCTAACGGAAAAAAGTATAGTTTTCTAACTAACTATAGAGGGTTTAAATATTTTTGCGTTGAACTGCAGGGGATGTGTAATTTACATATCAAAAACTCTGTCTCCATGCTCAATGCAGCCATTAAATATAGCGCAAATTACATTTTACGTCCTGAAGCTTTGCCCAAGATCACTTATCTCATTGTAATTTTTTTCCCTCCAAATCAGTTCGTATACTTTTAGATGCTTTTTTTGTGTGGATATATGTTTGTGTCTATGATGGTGTAAAATAATACTTTTTATGCTCAATATGACTTAATTTGTTTATTTTTTTTTCTTTTGGCCTTTTGTGATTTCAGGTTTCAAGAGAGGAAGAGGAATATAATCACATTCCTCTGGTGCAATTATCAGGCATGCCTCTTTACTATATGAATGCTCTTTTGTCTAGGAATACTATACTTCGAGCTCGAAGTCTTCTTACTATATGAATGCTCTTTTGTCTAGGAATACTATTTGAATGCTGATTTTGTCTAGGAATACTATATGAATGATGATTTTGCAAATTTACTGATCACTGTAAGGATTCAGTAATTTGGATTCACCTTCATTCTCTCCTTCAACATTCTAAGTGTTTACCATGCTCTATTGCGGAAATGCTGATTTTTGCCCGAATTGCTGATTTTGGTAATTTTTGTCCGAAATGATGATTTTTGCCCGAAATGCTGTAGGTGGACGGAATTTAGTGTGATCTTGTAGAAGGAGGAATAATGCATAAGGCATCGACCCCTCGCCGCACCATCGTGCAGACCCCTCGCCCCCTCACAAGTATAGACTCACAAATTCTCATGTTCTGAAAAAAAAATTTCTCTGTTTTTTTTTTTTTTGCAAGCAACTGCATGGATCCTCTTGGTTTTTATTTTATTTTTTTGAGACAACAAATCCTCTCACCGATGAGCCCTCCTGCTCCTCCGAATCGACGACGAGCCACAACAGCCTCTCTTTCTCCGATTACAGTGGCTGTACCCCACCACAAAGTTCTCTATATTTTTTTTTGCAAGCAACTGCATGGATCCTCTGATTTTTTTTTTGATTCTAAAAGAGTAAAATCAATTTTGATTCTAAAGGGCATACATAGAAGTTGAATTTTCCTTTTGATTGTAAAATCAGTTTTGTGGGATTATAATTTGATTGTAAATTAGATTTTGTGGGATTGTAATTTAATTTTTTTCTAATGCTGATTTTTGCTATTTTTTTGCTAATTTCATGCTGATTTTGCTAATTTTGTCTAGGAATACTTCGAGCTCGAAGTCTTCTTACTATATGAATTGCTCTTTTGTCTAGGAATACTATATGAATGCTGATTTTGTAAATTTACTATATGAATGCTCTTTTTAATGCTGATTTTACTATATGAATGCTCTTTTAATGCTGATTTTACTATATAAATGCTGATTTTGCAAATTTACTATATAAATGCTCTTTTGAATGCTAATTTTGCAAATTTACTATATGAATGCTGATTTTGTAAATTTAATATATGAATGCTGATTTTGCAAATTTACTATATGAATGCTCTTTGTCTAGGAATACTATATGAATGCTGATTTTGTCTAGGAATACTATATGAATGCTGATTTTGCAAATTTACAGATCACTATAAGGATTCAGTAATTTGAATTCACCTTCATTATCTCCTTCAACATTCTAAGTGTTTACCATGCTCTATTGTGGAAATGCTGATTTTTGCCCGAAATGCTGATTTTGGTAATTTTTGTTCGCAATTATGATTTTTGCCCGAAATGCTGTAGGTGGACATAATTTAGTGTGATCATGTAGAAGGAGGAATAATGCATAAGGCATTGACCCCTCGCATCATCGTGCAGACCCCTCGCCCCCTCGCAAGTATAGACTCCCAAATTCTCATGTTCTGAAAAAAAAAAATTCTCTGTTTTTTTTTTGTGCAAGCAACTGCATGGATCCTCTTGGTTTTTTGTTTTTGTTTTTTTGAGACAACAAATCCTCTCACCGATGAGCCCTCCTGCTCCTCCGAATCGACGACGACCCATAACAGCCTCTCTTTCTCCGATTGCAGTGGCCGTACCCCACCACAAAGTTCTCTATTTTTTTTTTGCAAGCAACTGCATGTATCCTCTGATTTTTTTTTATTCTAAAAGAGTAAAATCAATTTTGATTCTAAAAGGCATACATAGAAGTTGATTTTTCCTTTTGATTGTAAATCAGTTTTGTGGGATTGTAATTTGATTGTAAAATCAGATTTTGTGGGATTGTAATTTATTTTTTTTCTAATGCTGATTTTGCTAATTTTTTGCTAATTTCATGCTGCTTTTTTTTTTCCCGAAATGCTGATTTTGCTAATTTTGTCTAGGAATACTTCGAGCTCGAAGTCTTCTTACTATATGAATTGCTCTTTTGTCTAGGAATACTATATGAATGCTGATTTTGCAAATTTACTATATGAATGCTCTTTTTAATGATGATTTTACTATATGAATGCTCTTTTTAATGCTGATTTTACTATATGAATGCTCTTTTTAATGCTGATTTTACTATATAAATGCTCTTTTAATGCTGATTTTACTATATGAATGCTCTTTTTAATATTGATTTTACTATATGAATGCTAATTTTACTATATGAATGCTGATTTTGCAAATTTACTATATGAATGCTCTTTTGAATGCTGATTTTGCAAATTTACTATATGAATGCTGATTTTACAAATTTACTATATGAATACTCTTTTGTCTAGGAATACTATACTTCGAGTTCGAAGTCTTCTTACTATATGAATGCTGATTTTGTCTAAGAATACTATATGAATGCTGATTTTGTCTAGGAATACTATATGAATGCTGATTTTGCAAATTTACTGATCACTGTAAGGATTCAGTAATTTGGATTCACCTTCATTCTCTCCTTCAATATTCTAAGTGTTTACCACACTCTATTGCGGAAATGCTGATTTTTGCCCGAAATGCTGATTTTGGTAATTTTTGTCCGAAATGATGATTTTTGCTCGAAATGCTATAGGTGGACGAAATTTAGTGTGATCGTGTAGAAGGAGGAATAATGCATAAGGCATCGACCCCTCGCCGCACCATCGTGTAGCCCCCTCGCCCCCTCGCAAGTATAGACTCAACAAATTCTCATGTTCTATCATTGTCTCCTTCGAAATAATATTGTTGCTCATGAACTATCATTGTCTCCTTCGAAATATTGCCGCCATCCTTTAAATATTATCACTGTCCTTTAAATGTTTTCGTTGTCCACGAAATCTTTTTCGTGCCCTTGGGCACGGGGTTTTTACTAGTATATATATAAAGAGAGAGAGAGAGAGAGGAATGTTATAGTGAGCTGTGAGCTACGGGTGGAGAAAATGAGTTGCCCTTATTTTGATCCCCCTAGGAGTTTTGTAATTTGATGAAATTTGGTAAGGGTGTTATCTAGGATAAGATGATTATCCTCACCAATTTTCATCAAATTCCAAAACTTCTAAAGTCATCAAATGGTAGAAGCAAAATTAACGATGACTGTGGACGGTAGATAATGCTTCTACCATTTGATGACCCTAGAAGTTTTGGAATTTGATTAAAACTGGTGAGGATGATCATCTTTCCTAGATAACACCCTCACCAAATTTTATCAAATTCCAAAACTCATAGGGGAATCAAAATGAGGGCAGCTCATTTTCTCCACCCGTAGCTCACAGCTCAACGTAACAGCCCTCTCTCTCTCTCTGTATATATATATATATATATATATATATATATATATATATATATATATATATATATATATATATATATATATATATATATATATATATATATATATATATATATATATATATATATATATATATATATAAAGAAAGAGAGAGAGTGAGAGGCGTGTTAGGCTGCGGCATGCGGTACGTGCGGCATCGCACCGCAGTCGCCTGATGCATTGCTGCGGTGCGTGCGATGCACGCAGCGGTGCATCAGGCGGCTGTGGTGTGACACCGCACGTTGCATTTTATCATTCCTATATATATATATATATATATATATATATATATATATATATATATATATATATATATATATATATATATATATATATATATATATATATATATATATATATATATATATATATATATATATATATATATATATATATATATATAGGGGCATGCTATGCTGTGACATGCAGTACGTGCGGCACCGCACCGTAGCCGTCTGATGCACGCGCTGCGTGCATCGCATGCACGCAGTGGTGCATCAGACGGCATGCGGTAGGTGCCGCACTTACCGCATGCCGCATTATATATATATATATATATATATATATATATATATATATATATATATATATATATATATATATAGTAAAAACCCCATGCCCAAGGGCACGCAAAAGATTTTGAGGATGACGAAAACATTTTAAGGGCAGTGATAAAATTTAAAGGGTGGCGGCAATATTTCGAGGGAGACAATGATAGTTCATGAGCAATATATATATATATATATATATATATATATATATATATATATATATATATATATATATATATATATACATATATATATATACATATATTTATATATATAAAATTTAAAGGGTGGCGGCAATATATATATATATATATATATATATAGGGGACGGGGAGCCTGGACCTCAGGTGCAGCGCTCACGCTGCACAGGAGTCCCCTGCGCGCGACACGTGGTCTATTAATCTGGCTGCCCCGCATTTAAAACCGCGGGGACGAACCGCAACCGTCCGATCGACTCGATCGGACGCCAGAACCGGCCGCCCCTGTTCAAAAACGCGGGATCGACGCCCGCCGTCTGATCAGTGCACTGCACGCCGCCCGCCGCCGTCTGATCCCTGCAGCGCACCCCCGCCCGGTGCATCAGTCGGGCAAGGTGATTCTCGTCTGTTCGATCGAGTGAATCGAACGGACGGAAACGTTTTTCGCTGTTACTGTCGCGGCTACAGTAACAGCGAAAAACGTTTTCGTCCGTTCGATTCACTCGATCGAACGGACGGGAATCACCTTGCCCGACTGATGCACCGGGCGGGGGTGCGCTGCAGGGATCAGACGGCGGCGGGCGACGTGCAGTGCACTGATCAGACGGCGGGCGTCGATCCCGCGTTTTTGAAGGGGGGCAGCCGGATCTGGCATCCGATCTAAAGAATCGGACGGTTGCGGTTCGTCTTGGGTTTAAATTTAGATCCGGCCGGATTAGTAGGCCACGTGTCGCGCGCAGGGGACTCCAGTGTAGCGTGAACGCTGCACCTGAGGTCCAGGCTCCCCGTCCCCATATATATATATATATATATATATATATATATATATATATATATATATATATATATATATATATATATATATATATATATATATATATATATATATATATATATATATATATATATATATATATATATATATATATATATATATATATATATATATATATATATATATATATATATATATATATATATATATATATATATAAAAAATATATATAGAGAGAGAGAGAGAAAGAGAGTTTTGATCACCTGCGGGATGTCCCGCATGGAAGAAATGCAGGACAGATTATGGACCGTCCGATTCATTTCAATCGGACGGTTGGAATTCATTATGACCAAAAAATCAAGCTGTTACTGTGGCGGCCACAGTAACAACGAATTTTTGGTCCGGGTGAATCACATCTGTTCGATCGATTGACCAAACGGTTCAAACTAATTTTTGCTGTTACTGTAGCAGCTACAATAACAACGAAAAATGGTCTAAACCGTTCGATCCATCGATCGGACGGATGAGATTAATTCGGACCAATTTTCGTTGTTACTGTAGCCGCTACAGTAACAGCGAAAATTGGTTTGGGCCATTCGATCAATCGATTGAACGGATGGGATTCACCCGGACCAAAAATTTGCTGTTACTGTGGCCGCCACAGTAACAACCTGGTTTTTTGGTTGGAATGAATTCCTGTCGTCCGATCGAAGTGAATCGGACGGCCCACAATCTGTCCCGCATTTTTTTCATGCAGGACGTCCCGCAGGTGATCAACTCTCTCTCTCTCTCTATATATATATATATATATATATATATATATATAGTAGTGATACATTGCGGCCGGGGTTAACGTGCGGATCCCGTGCTGCGGGGGCCGGGGGTGTACGGGCCGTCCGATCAACCGATCCAACGATCAGGATTCAGTCCCCCACCGACCGTAGCTGTTATTGTGGCGGCCATAGTAACAGTGATTTGTCGGTGGGGGGCTGAATCCCGACCGTCCGATCATCGTGAATCGAACGGCCCAAATCTTTTCGCCCCGGTTAAAAGTTATAGCCGTTCGATCGAATGATCGAACGGATGAGATCCATGGGAAACAATTGAATAGGACAAAAAATCATCTTCTCTTTTAATTTTTATCTAATCAAAACTGAATTGAAGGAGGGCAAAATGTAGTTTTGTAACTATAGGGAGGTTAAATATTATTGAGATGAACATTGGTGTTGCAAATGATATGATATGCTGATTTTTAATTGCATTGGTGTTACAAATGATATGATATGATGATTTTTAATTAAGACCATATTTTTCTTCTCTCTGATTACATTTTGCCCTTTGGGCATCACAAATGTTTGCATTGGTTTTGCATCTCGAAGCTTAGGTTACCTTTTTTTCACAGAATGAGCAGGTGAAACGTTTACATCTACTTCTTACCATTAAAGATTTGACTGCAAATATTCAAAAGAATTTAGAAGCTAGAAGGAGACTTCAGTTTTTTACAAATTCCTTATTTATGGACATGCCATCAGCAACACCTGTTTCTGAGATGATACCTTTTTGGTAAAAGCAGTTTGCATACATATCTTATTCCATTTGAAGTTTCAAAGCAGTTTGCATACATATCTGTATTATTTGCAGGTAAGGAATGAGAGTCCTGAACTTGCAAGAGGTGTTTCCAAAGCTATGTATGATCTATATGATGTTGTTACGCATGATTTTCTGCGAACATTTTTATTTTGTGTCTAATGCATAAAAACTAGGATCAGTTGCTCATTCTGGGTTGTTGAACTTTCAGGAATACATTCACATGGTTGGTCGAACAGCCTGCGGGGGAAAGGTGGAAAAGGGCATGCTTTGCTTTTTCTTTTGCCTGAAGAGTTGCAGTTCCTTCGGTATCTGAAGATATATCATGCTGCAAGTACTCTGTCTATCTTAACAAGATATTCAGGCAACTGGTATGAGTCTCCTTTTTGTTAGTAAACAAACTAAATCTCCAAACTATTCTATCAACTAGCTTCTTTTTAACAATGAGTTTTAGACAAAGAAAATTATTGGCAGAGGTTACAGGTAGAGAGAATTACACTACCTTGACATTCGTTTTGCTAAAATTATATCACACTCCTGTTAGGCTAACACTTCATATTGGTCACACATTTCTTTCAAACTTAAAGCATCCTTTATTGAGTTTTTATTCAGTAACCAAATTGTTATGTGAAGGATATCAATAGGAAAATCATTGTTCTATCTTTCCATATAGAGACAATCCAATGTGAAACTTTATTTATGTAAACACATAAAATCTGATTCGTTCAAAAGTACCCAACAAGGATGGATCTCAATATGATATTGTCTTCAATGGTGATCACCCAAAGTTGATCACAATTTTGAAAGAAAGGGATGGGCAGTGGAAATTTTTTTTTTGTTAAAGAGGGCTACGTCGCCCTCGAATTATTGTCACCTCCCTCGAAATATTGTTGACGCCTTCAAAATATTTTTCATCTCTAATGTGGATCTGTAATCCTTACCTTTTATCGTGACTCAATTTTATACTGCTAACCTTAAATCATGTTTTCTCCTCTTTTGTTGGGTTTTACGTGTTCAAGTGTCCTTGATTTCTACAAGGAAACCCTTTATTTTTGGATAAAAGCATGATACTATGTTTTGATTTTGATAATAATATTTGATGCTCATGTTGAGATGCATACAATATTTTCTCTATTTGTATCTTTCTTTATTTCCAATGATGACTGAGCTATTATCTTGCGATATCTTCTCTTATGGGTGACATATAGATAATATATATATATATATATATATATATATATATATATATATATATATATATATATATATATATATATATATATATATATATATATATATATATATATATATATATAGGTCATCATAATCAAATGCTCAAAGACTAGTGCAATTCACACGAGCAGGGTTTAATGAACATTTGTGATGGAGAGTGGGGGTTTAACAAACAACTTTGATCGAGGGGGGTGAGGGGTCACTGTTGTCGACATCTGATGCAACGGTTGGGGTGAGTGCATTTTAAAAACATATTAATGTGTTCCCATGATGATGAGATGAAGGCACGTTGATTCATCTTTTTCCCTTTTATAACTTGCCAAGTATTGAATGTAAGGCTTGGTTTTATAACAATTTTTTTTTATTGCATTCCAATGGTGAGATAAAGGGCAGTAGATTCAGCTTCGAACAGGCTTCTACAGCCTACCAAGTATTCAATGAATATCCTTTTTTAAAAAATAAAATTTAATACGTTCATATGGGAAATTAAGAAGTTATAGGCGTAGTGACATCAAAACATGCACCCGTGCATATTCCTTCGTGTGCAGAACTGTAGCGACATCAAAACAACTCTCTCTACCCGATTAGGTAATCTCCGCACCCAATTTTGATTTTGTTTTATATTTCTTTGTTGTTGATAGATGTTCATGTTCTCTCTCTCTCTTAAAATATAGCCGCCAGTTACCCGGATCTCCACCCATCGCCAGCCCGATCG
This sequence comes from Chamaelirium japonicum, assembly GCA_947650365.1. Taxonomy (NCBI): domain Eukaryota; kingdom Viridiplantae; phylum Streptophyta; class Magnoliopsida; order Liliales; family Melanthiaceae; genus Chamaelirium; species Chamaelirium japonicum. Next base: position 1,845,057 of record CANTAL010000026.1, read on the forward strand.
ATGCTGCCAGACGATTGCCATAAGGAGGAGGTCGAAATGCATGCAGTAAGGAGGGGGTCGAAACGCCCACCGCCAACACTCGAGATCTCCGTTGCGGACTCCACTGATTCCGAGATCTGATCTTTAGAATTTTGGGGATGAGGAGGGAGAGAGGTGGAGATCTAATATGCAATTTCGTAAGTTACCAAATCGTCATTCGTCACTAAAGGGAAGAGGGAACTGATTTGCAAACAGAGGTATATGATTTTCGCAAATGAGAGTACTTTTGTAGTTTAGTTAACAATCGAGGATGTTTGTGCATGATTTAAGTTTTACAGTTTCTGTCGGTGGTTGTTTTGACGGCTCCATGGTAGAAACAAATCAGTTCGCATCGACGCCAATAGGTTCTCCTCTTTCACTTGTTGATCAAAATGTAGCACTTCTAATGAAAAAACAATAATTGTATGATGCTCCTCTAGCTGCCACTGCCATCAAGAAGTCCTCTTCCACCTCTTTTTTATTTTTTATCTTTAAATTAATCCTTTTTATTTGTAGTTTTTTGTGCTTGGTTATGGTTACAAGAGAAAATTAGGATTTGCATGAAGATGCATTTTTCATTACAGTTATTTTATTTAATCCTCTCAGGTATCCCTTTTCTAGGCCTTTAGTGAATCTTATTATGCTTCAATTGGATCGTTTTGCTATTGGGGTGAAAAATAGAATGATGAGTTCTGTGTTTGCAAAACATGGGACACCATGAGATTTTGAGGTTGTGGTCAAATTTGTTGTATTTTCAGATTTTCTTTCATGCTTAGTCCACTGTTGAGATTAATCCAAGGATACTTATAGGGTAGGGAAATTAACATCCATATTATTTATCCATATTTTTTGCTCTATCTTTATATTTCTTTTTGGTAGAATTTGTGAGTTTGGCTTGATCAACTATCTTGCATAGGCTAATTTAAACTTATTTTGGAGAAAGAGAGAGAGAGAGGTACACGATCGGTAGCCCTATTCCCCTCTCCTATTCACAACAATCTCTCGCCCTATCCGGCCCCTCCTCTGCCTTTACTTCTATTAAATATTTTAAAAAAAAGCATTAAATGACCAAAGACGGGTACATTTGATATTGCGACAGTGGGAGAGTGTCACCAAAGACCGCTGTGGCTGTCGGAGGCAGTGGTATGCCGATAGGGTTGTGTCGTGCTTTAAAAGTAGCTAGATTTTGAAACAACGAGCCTTATCAACTATGAAAAGGTCATGGGCGTTCTCACATTGCCTAACTAATTAGTTCTTGAAAGAATCATACCTGGTGGCCATGGCCGATATGTGGGCGCCACCGAACGAGTTTTGTTACCGATTCGGGTCATCTTGATTTTGTCATTTTAATATTACCTTCCACTAATTATTGTCATATCCCTCAAAATATTTTTTGCATCCCTCGAAATGCCTTTCTCCGTCCTCAAAATCTTTTTCGTGCCCATGGGCACGGGGTTTTCACTAGTATATATAGATATATATATATATATATATATATATATATATATATATATATATATATATATATATATGGGGACGGGGAGCCTGGACCTCAGGTGCAGCGTCCAGGCTGCACCCGCGCGGCATGGATGCCACGTGTCTGGAAAAAATCGAAAAATCCCGAACGGATCGGCGCCATAATTGTCGAATGAATTCTCAGCCACCCGATCCGTCCCATCCAACGGCGTCGATTCCCCCGCGCGCGGCATGGATCTCGTTGTTACTGTGGCGGGCACAGTAACAGCGAGATTTACTGTGGCCCGTTCGATTTGATCCATCAGACATATCGCATTCATTTGGGTTGTTCGGGTGAATCTGGCCCGTCTGATCGATCGAATCAGACGGGCCAAATCAATCTCGCGGTTACTGTAGCGGCTACAGTAACCGCGAGATTGATTTGGCCCGTCCGATTCGATCGATCAGACGGGCCAGATTCACACACACAGCATAACAGCCGGAGGGGATTTGTTTGAGCCGTCGATCGCAGGATCTAACGGTTAGGATTCATTCCACCTTAAATCTCGCTGTTACTGTGCCCGCCACAGTAACAGCGAGATCCATGCCGCGCGCGGGGGAATCGACGTCGTTGGATGGGACGGATCGGGTGGCTGAGAATTCATCCGGCAATTATGGCGCCGATCCGTCCGGGATTTTCCGATTTTTTTCAGACACGTGGCATCCATGTCGCGCGGGTGCAGCCTGGACGCTGCACCTGAGGTCCAGGCTCCCCGTCCCCTATATATATATATATATATATATATATAGAGAGAGAGAGAGAGAGAGAGAGAGAGAGAGGAATGTTAGGATGCGGCGTGCGGTGCGTGCGGCGTCGCACCGCAGCCGTCTGATGCACTGCTGCGGTGCGTGCGATGCACGCAGCAGTGCATCAGACGGCTGCTGCGGTGCGCCGCACGCACCGCACGCCGCATCCTAACACCCCTATATATATATATATATATATATATATATATATATATATATATATATATATATATATATATATATATATAAAAGAGAGAGAGAGAGAGAGGAGTGATCTGGTGCGAAACCCGGTTAAGATGCGAAACCCCCTTAAGATGCGAAACTAAGCCACAGCCATCCGATCAACCGATCCAACGATCGATATTCAACCCCCCCACCGACCGCAGATGTTACTGTGTCGGGCACAGTAACAGCGATTTCGGTGGGGGGGTTGAACCCCGGCCGTCCGATCGGAGTGAATCGAACGGCCAAAATTCTCTCCACCCGGTTAATAGATGTAGCCGTTCGATCGAATGATCGAACGGATGAGATCCCGTGCGAAACAATCGAATAGAACAAAAAGTAATGATTACTATCATTACTTTTTGTCATATTCGATGTTTCCCACGGGATCTTATCCGTTCGATCATTCGATCGAACGGTTATAATTTTTAACCGGGCGAAAAGGATTTGGACCGTTCGATTTAAGCCGATCGGACGGCCGGGGTTCATCCGGACCACCAAAACCGGGGCGGAAAGTATTTGGGCTGTTCGATTCACTCCGATCGGACGCCCGGGGTTCAACCCCCCACCGAAATCGCTGTTACTGTGCCCGCCACAGTAACAACTGCGGTCGGTGGGGGGGTTGAATACTGATCGTTGGATCGGTTGATCGGACGGCTGTGGCTTAGTTTGCATCTTAAGGGGGTTTCGCATCTTAACCGGGTTTCGCACCAGATCACTCCTCTCTCTCTCTCTCTTTGTGTATATATATATATATACACACACATACACACCGCATTATAGCATTTCTCTCTCTCTCTCTCTCTCTCTCTCTCTCTCTCTCTCTCTCTCTATATATATATATATATATATATATATATATATATATATATATATATATATATATATATATATATATATATATATTTGTTTGGGTGGGTGGGTGTGTGTGTGTGTGGGGGGGGGGGGTTATAATTCCTTGTTGTTTGCCTATCGTGCTGTCCAACATCATCCCCTAGCACCTGTACAGCTCTGTTGCTACCCTCGCCATCGATTTTCATGAAACCTGTAGCCTCTTCCTCCCCTTCCTCCTAGTCAAATCGACGATGACAACTCTGCAAAAGGAGGATGAGGAAGAAGAAAGCAGGGTAGGAGATGGTGGTGGTGGCGACAGCCTGTATGTGAATGACGGCTCGATGACCAGCACTAGCATTGTTGTTTGTCAGCATTGACAACTTGCACAAGGATCAAGGAGATTGGCGTCGGTTGCCTACATGGCACACGAAGAGTAGGGTGGAAGGAGGAGCAAGTGGGTGCCAAACTAAAATTATAAGGATATTTTAAAAAAAAATAGAAGCTTAAAGTTGGTTTCCTTAAAAGAAAGGGTTCCACTTCGGACCGATTGGGTACCATACCAAACCCATCTGACGATGACCATTAGTCTTGGGTCCATGGGAACTAGGCGGGTGCCTAAGATTAGCATCCCAAGGCCATCCTTTTTTGAGTGGTCGGCACCATTGAAATTTAGAATCCCCCCCGCCCCCCCCAAAAAAAAAAGAAGAAAGAATGTTAGTGGGTGCTAAGATTAAGTTGGTGGGTGCCAATAAAACTCATCCTATCCCTACCATTTTAAAAGTGCATCATTATCCCCATCTTCCGACATGGAACTTCCTGCATCAACCGCCATACCTCCATGGCTGCCTTCCTCTTCCAAACCCCGCAACAGGACCTCCTGCCCTCCATCGCCACTCCCTGTAAGCACCCCTACTCTTATGCCCTCAAACCCCACTCCTTTACACTCTCCGCCCTCCATGAGTTTCCACAACTCTGTAGGACCGTAAGGTCCCATGAATCCCATGCAACCAAGGTTACCGAGAAAATGCCCCGCAGAGAACAAACCCACAAGAGAAACCCGCATGACCACAGAACCCATAGAGACTTGAACTCTCTACTCCCCTCCCCGATGCCCGCCATTGAAGGGGCAGGCGGAGGTGCTGGAAAATCTGACGGTAGTTTGATGGCTGATGATAAAATGGTGGATCGTAGAGGCCGGGAGCAGCAGCTTGCGTCGAGAAAGAGAGGTTCTAGGAAAAATAGGGATATGGGTCTTTCTGGGTTTTCTTCTCTGAGGTCAAGGGGCCAAGGGGCAAGTGGAAAATCGAACAAAAAGGAAGGGGGTTCAATGGTGGCCAAAAAGATAACAGAGGATAAGGTGGTGAAGAAGGGGACTAAGAAGTATAAGGTCAATAGAGCAGGGTTTGAAGTTAGAGTGAGATTGGAGATGTGCTCCAAGGCCGGGGATGTGATGGGCGCAATTGCTCTATACGAGTCTGCGGTGAGAGAAGGCGTCGAGCTGGAGCAGTATCACTATAATGTGCTTCTGTATCTATGCTCTTCTGCGGCCCTTGGCGCCATCCACCCCGCGAAAAGCGGTACCAGTGGTAGCCGCAGTATTAGTCGTAGCCATAGTAGTTCCGATAGAGTGCAACTGCGTGATTGGCACTCTGGCATGCGCTCGGGGGACTTGGTTGAACATGGGGAAACTATTATGCACGATGGTACAACAGAATCGTATTCTCAGATTGTGGGCAAGTTTGATAGAGGAATGAGTAGTGGTGATCTTGGAAATGAGATAAGGACATCCGGAGACAGAAATGATGATGGCAGCCCAATCCATGTCAGCGATGATGTCAGAGACTACGCACGGGCGAAAGGATTTGAGATATATGAGAAGATGTGTTCGGAGAAAGTTCCAATGAGCGAAGCAGCTTTAACATCAGTCGCCCGGATGGCAATGTCCACGGGTAGTGGAGACATGGCTTTTGAGGTCGTAAAACGAATGAAGGAATTGGGTATATGCCCAAGACTGCGGTCTTACGGTCCTGCGTTATTTACCTTCTGCAACAATGGTGATATCGAAAAAGCATTTGAGGTAGAGAGGCACATGATGGAGTCCGGGGTTGCCCCAGAAGAACCTGAACTGGAGGTACTTCTAAGAGCCAGTGTGAGAGCTTGTAGGGGAGAGGGAGTTTATTATTTACTGCACAAGCTTCGAACTAGCGTGAGGCAGGTATCTCCATCCACAGCAGAGCTGATTGAGGCATGGTTTAAGAGCCTGACTGCCTCTAGAGTGGGAAAGAGGAAGTGGGATTGGGATATGGTAGAACAAGCCATGGAAAACGGTGGAGGTGGTTGGCATGGGATTGGTTGGTTGGGCAAGGGAAAATGGGCTGTGTCACGTGCTCATGTTGATGCAGATGGCTTTTGTGTGTGCTGTGGTGAGAAGTTGGTGACTATAGACCTCGATCCAACAGAGACAGAAAATTTTGCCAGGTCTGTAGCATCCATAGCTAGCAAGAGGGAAAGAAGCTCAAGCTTTCAGAAGTTCCAAGTACTCAAGCTTTTTACTCTTGGGCTTAGAATTTAAGACTAAGACTTTACTGTTGCTCGCTGGAGAGTATTTAGTGCAAATCTTACTGACACCTAATTTAGCCATAGAACATGCATTGTCTGTGTATGATCTTCGCTATGTTAGCTTATGCCATATATGCCCTATAATCCATAAGGACATTTTAAAAGCTATTATTTTTCATGTTTATTTTAGTATGAAACAATTTGTTACTGATATTAACAAGATACATGCGAGCTAATCCTAAACTTGATAAAAAAATATGTGATTTTTTCTCCATTTCTATTCCCTCCTTTTTCATATTTTCACTTAACTGCTTTTTGAGCTTTATTGAAGTTTTTGACTTGGAACTTTTTGTGCTCATCACTTTACAGTGAACTCAACTAAGTTCGTCTTCTGAAATCTTTATAGTGTATAATCAAGGAATGGAGTGGGGCTGATGGGGAACTCATTTTACCACTTGTAGAAATGGCTGGAATACTATGGTCCTTTTGAAGCTGTTGTTGATGCAGCAAATGTGGGTCTTTTCGGCCAGAGGCGGTTCTCATTAATTAAGGTGTGACATGGAGATATTGTGGCGGAATTTAGGATTATGTCTTCCCTTCTAATTTTTTTGTTATTCTTTTGATGTTGTCGTTTCTTCCTGAATGCATAGGTCAATGCTGTTGTCAATGGCATACGCCAGAAACTTCCATCGAAGAAATGGCCGCTGATCATTGTGCATAACAGACGTCTAATTGGAGGCAAGATGGATGAGCCGATAAATGTGAAGCTAACGGAGAAATGGAGAAATGCAGATGCTATTTATGCAACTCCTACTGGATCAAATGATGATTGGTGAGACTAACTTAAACAACCTCAGTTATGTAAGTTTCAAATTTGGCTATCATGGCATGCTTTTTCTCATGAAATATGAAGTTTATTTGGTCTAGTATTAAGACCAGATAATTCTCTGCTTTCCAGTTTTTTGAGAAGATCAGATTTTTTATGCTCCGCGTGTCATTATGGGTTGCTCTTATTAGAGCATTTACATCCAAGGAAGAAGCCTGAAATGCATATATCCACAGATAAGTGAAATAAGCAATATATCCGAACATGGTCCAAGTTGTCCTGGTAGCCATAATGATAAGCATATATATATACAAGAATACAAGGGGCATATAGAATGTGCTTGCAATATTGAGTATAATATACGCTTCACTACCTTTTTCCTATTTATTTCTTTGGGCTATGACACGCCACTTACAAGGAACAATCAATAAAAATTCAGCCAGAATTCATAGCATATTTTGCCTCTTTCAAAACCAATTGTCAATCTGACAACAATCCACCTTTTTCATCGATGCTTGGGAGCGGTATTAGTTATTTTCGACAACTTATGGTAAATTAATCAGCAGTAACTATATTCAAACATCTATTATTCCCTTTGTTAATGTTAATGTATAGAGATGGGTCGGGTTACATGTACAGTCGGGTCGGGTTGTATGGTCATACATGTACATATATATTGGGCTTGAGTCCCTCAATAGAGAGCATTCCATTCCTCTCCAAACCCTAGCCGTCATCTCCTAACATGGTATCAGAGCTCTAGGGTTCTCCCGCGCGGCGACGACGATGACGGTCTTCCCCCTCCGGCAGCACCTCCCCTCCGGCTTCCCTTCACCCGATCGGCCCCCCTCCTCCCTTCACCCGATCAGCCCCCCCGCCCCTCCTCCTCCACCCAACAGCCCCCCGGCCCCCTTCCTCCACCCACCCGACAGCCCCCCCCCTTCTTCCACCCGCCCGACAGCGCCCCCCCCCCCTTCTTCCACCCGCCCGACCCCCCTCCTCCACCCGACCACCCCGCCCGGCCCCCCTCCTCCACCCGCCAGGCCCCCCCTCCTCCGCCCGACAGCCCCCCGGCCCCCCTCCTCCACCCCCCCGGCCCCCCTCCTCCGCCCGACAGCCCCCCGGCCCCCTTCCTCCACCCCCGACCCCCCTTCCTCCACCCGACCGGCCCTCCCACCCCTTCCCTCAGCCCACCCGCCCCCTTCCCTTCGCCCGATAACCTCTCCCGGTTCCCCCCCTCTGTTGAGCCTCCTCCATGGCTTCTCCTGCCGTGCTGTCCGTCGTTGCGATCTCTCCACCGCTGAAGGCGACCGCCTTTCAGTTGTCATCGGCCAGCGACTGGCCTGATTGGTCACTCACCGTCGGGGCCGCGCTCTCCAGTCGTGATCTGTGAGGTCACATCACCGGCGATGATCCTCCTCCAACTGTCCTCTCCGGCTCCTCTGTCACCAGCAGTACCGCGTCCTCTGCTGCGACTGCTACTGTCCCGACTACTCCCACAGCAGTCACGGCTGCTGCTCTCACGTGACGACGTCACCTATGCTATCAAAGTCGGGACTAGTCGGCGACTAGTCCCCGACTAGTCCCTGGGCGGCATTTTGCCGACTGATTAATTTCGATTCCGTCATTGCTGGGCGGAATCCCGACTAGTCCCCGACTAGACCCGACTAGCTCGACTAGTCCCTGACTAACGACTGCCGACTAGTCCCCAGGCAGCATTCTGCAAGCAATTTTTTTTTTGAAAGGAGTCTGCGCAAGCAATTTTGTTTGGATTTTTTTACATTGGCTCAAAGTCTTGAGTCGCAAAACTCACAACTATGGCTCTTCCCTGTAATCATCTGTTGAGCACTTGAGAATCTCAGATAAAAACATTGACAAATAATTAGTTTATTTGTTGATATCCATATAACCCTATAATCAAAATTGGGGTTGTTCACTGATTAAACATCATCAAACAAATATTGTGATGAATTCTTAGTTTTGAGTCTTTTGGCATGGGCATGAAGCCAATACAACTGTGTTATGTTAGATTGTTACTTATGTATTTATGTATTTATACCCATGCTGTGAAGTGTGAAGGTATGTATTGTTATTAATCGACTAATATCATATATTTATTGACATTTATGCTAGTTCATATATCATATATGTTTAGGGAGGGGGGGAGGGGTTAGAATAAGTTTTGGCCGACTAGTCCCGAATTAGTCCCGACTAGTCCCGAGTAATCCTAGTCGGCCCTTGGCCGACTAGGGCCGACTACCGACTTTGACTGCATAGGACGTCACGATCAGGCCATCCGAGCCTATCTCCTGGACTCTGTTGCTTGTCCGCTCCTTGCTCCCATCGGCCGCCTTCCTACAGCGTGCGTGATGTGGGAGTATCTCCGAGACCGGTTTCTCCCGCGCGGCGGTGTACGCCGGCATCAGCTTATCTGTGACTCGCAGTCTGCACGTCAGGGGGAGCGCACAATTCAGGACTTCTTCAGTCTGATGAGTGCATACTAGCATGAGCTGGACTCCCTGATCCTGGAGCGGTGTGCTTGCCCCCGCTCTCGGGATTTCCAGCACTACCTCGATGGGTGCCACCTGCACCAGTTTCTGGCAGCGCTTAGGCCGGACTTTGCTCTCATCGCTGCTCAGCTCTTGCACCGTGAGCTACTCCCTCGGCTAGACGATGCTCTACTCGCCTTGGTCGATGAGGAGACCCGTCTTCAGACTCAGAACGCTCGTCCTCCTCCACTTGCTCCTAGCTCCAACACTGTCCTGGCGGCCGGGTTCTCCGATGAGGCTGTCTTTTGTCACTACTGCAAGGAGCCCGGACACATGAAGCGCGAATGCCCTACACGTCCTCCACGCAACCCCCGCTGGGGTCCGGATGAGAGAGCCCCACGCTGGGCTTCGACTTCCCGCGACGATCGACGCGGCGGTCGAGGTGGATGGAGCCGTGGATGTGGTTTGTCCTCTTTCCGCCACTTTGGTGGTACAACGGCTACTGTAGAGGCCTCGACGCTCCCCACTGCTACCACAGCACCTTCTCAGCCTGAGCCGGACCGTCTTCAGCGCCTCGAGTAGCTCCTTCTTCGCCACCTAGCCTCCACCGGCTCCGCGATTGCTCACGGCTTGTCTGCCACCTCTGGTACTACTGCTCCATAGATCTTCGATTCGGGTGCCTCCTGTCACGTCACCTTTGACTCCACTGTCCTCACTGACTGTTCTCCCACTACTACCCACCAGGAGGTTCGCACTGCGGATGGAACTCTCGTCCCTATTCCGCAATGTGGATCCATCACTACCACCTCTGACCCTTCTGGTCACCTGACCCTACCCCATGTCCATCATGCCCCTCGTCTTAACATTAATCTGATCTCTATCAGTTCTCTTTGCGACTCTGGCCTGATTGTCACCTTCACCCCTTCTGTTTGTGTTGTGCAGGATTCGCGGACGGGTCAGAGGATTGGGTTGGGCCGTAGAGCAGGAGGACTTTACCAGCTGAACCATCTACATGCGTCTCCCGTTCCTGTTGCGTCTGTCATGTCTGTTACCTCTAATGCCGACCTGTGGCACATAAGGTTAGGTCATATATCGAGTGATCGACTCAAAAGCGTATTCTGTTCGGGCGCTTTGGGTCGAGCGTCCTTCTCCCCCCTCTCTGTTTGTACGGGTTGTAGACTGGCAAAGCACCTAGCTCTTCCATTCTCTGCTAGTGCTTCCCAATCTGATGCTTTATTTGATTTAGTACATTCGGACATTTGGGGTCCTGCTCCTGTTGCATCTATTTCGGGTTACATGTATTATGTGTGTTTTATCGATGACTATTCTAGGTGCACCTGGGTTTATCTTATGCGTCATCGGTCTGAAGTCCCTCACATCTTTAGGAGATTCACCACTATGATACACACTCAGTTTGGTCGGCGCATCAAGACCTTTCGGTCTGATTGTGCCAAGGAGTATCTCTTCTCTGAGATGCGTGAGATTTTTCAGTCTCACGGCACTCTTCACCAGCAGTCCTGTCCCCACACCTATGAGCAGAACGGCGTTGCCGAACGCAAGCATTGTCATGTCCTTGAGACTGTACGAGCCTTGCTTTTCTCTGCGTCTGTTCCTCACTCCTACTGGGCTGAAGCCGTCATGACGGCTGTCCACCTCATCAATATCACTCTGTCGTCTGCTCTGTCCGGTGCCACCCCATATGAGCGCCTCCATTCCAGCCCACCTGACTACTCTCATCTTCGCACGTTTGGCTGCACGTGCTTCGTTCTTCTTCCTCCCCATGAGCGCACCAAACTCTCTGCGAGGTCTGTTAGGTGTGTTCACTTGGGGCTCAGTCGGGAGCACAAGGGGTATCGTTGTTACGATCCCTTGGCTCGCCGGATCCGTGTCTCCCGTCACGTTTCCTTTGTTGAGGATGTCCCGTACTTTTTCCCTGAGTCACGGGATCTTTCCTTGCCTCCTGCGTCACCCTCCTCGCCTTCATCACATCTCCACATCCCCGTTCTACCCCCGTTTTCTGTTGTCCCATCCATGCCTACTCTACCTCCATCTTCCCCGCCACCTCCACCACCACCACCACCACCACCTCCTCCGTCTTCCTCACCACCTCCACCACCACCTGTTACTCGTGTCTATGTTCGTCGGTCTGTAGCTCCTCCTCTAGAGTCGGTTCACACTGGTACTCCCTCGCCTGATGCTGCTGGCCCCTCCTTCCCGGTCGTGGATCCTGCTCCTGTTCGGCGCTACCCAGCGCGCGAACATCACCCTCCTGACAGATATGACTACTCTCCTGACAGGTTTGGCTACTCTGCCTTTCCCTCTGACTCTCCTGACTCCTCTGGCTACTCTCCCATTGCCTCCTATTCGCCATCTTATCAGGCTTTTCTTACTGCTATACACACCCACCAGGAACCCCAATGTACCGTGAGGCAGCTTTACATCCAGAGTGGCGGCAGGCCATGTCAGTTAAGCTTGAGGCTTTTCAGCGGACCCAGACATGGGATTTGGTGCCTTGTCCCTCAGGTGTGGTGCCTGTTAGTTGCAAGTGGATATTCAAGGTCAAGACTCGACCTGACGGATCCATTGAGCGGCACAAGGGTCGCCTCGTTGCTCGTGGCTTCTCCCAGGAGTATGGGATTGATTACGAGGAGACGTTTGCTCCAGTTGCTCGGATGACTACTGTGTGCACCCTCTTAGCTGTGGCAGCTGCTCGAGGGTGGCCTCTCCATCAGATGGATGTCACCAATGCGTTCCTCCACGGTGACCTCTCCGAGGAAGTCTACATGGCTTCTCCTCCGGGCGTTTCAGCTCCTCTAGGGCACGTGTGTTGTTTGCGCCGAGCCATCTATGGGCTCAAGCAGGCCCCTCGTGCCTGGTTTGAGCGATTCCGTAGTGCAGTTCTGGCCGCCGGGTTTGTTGAGCGTCACTCCGACTATGCCCTGTTCACTCGCTCCTCCAGTCAGGGTATTACAGTTCTTCTTTTCTATGTGGATGATATGATCATCACCGGGGATGACAATGCCATCATAGCATCCCTTCAGCGTCACCTCCAAAGTCAGTTTGAGATGAAAGATCTGGGCTCTCTTCGCTACTTTTTGGGCCTCGAGATTGCCCGGTCAGCTCGTGGTCTGTTGGTCTCCCAGCAAAAGTACATCTCCGACATCTTTGCTGATGCTGCTCTTACTGACTCTCGCACTGCCGACACACCCATGGAGCTCAATTTGAAGCTTCTAGCTACAGATGGTGAGCCGCTCCAGGATGTCTCCCGCTACCAAAGGCTGGTTGGGATGCTCGTCTACCTCACTATGACCCGGCCAGACATTGCCCATGCTGTTGGCATTGTCAGTCAGTTTGTTCAGGCTCCACGTTCAGTTCACTATGCAGCTGTTCTTCGGATTATCCGCTACCTCCGAGGCACCGTCACCCGTTCACTACTATTTTCCTCCACCTCTCCGTTGGTACTGCGTGCCTACTCTGATGCAGATTGGGCAGGAGATATAGCCACTCGCCGCTCTACTACAGGATACTGTGTGTTTCTTGATGATTCTCTTATTTCGTGGCGCAGCAAGAAACAGGAGTATGTTGCTCCCTCCAGCACCGAAGCCGAATACAGGACTATGGCTTCCACCACCGCAGAGATTGTCTGGCTTCGCCGCCTTCTACTCGACTTGGGAGTTGTGATATCCAGGCCCACGCCTCTCTTCTGTGACAACCAAAGTGCTATTCAGATTGCTAGCAATCCGGTCTTCCACGAGCGAACAAAACACATTGAGATTGATTGTCACTACGTTCGCCAAGAGTTTCTCGACCATTTCATCTCCTTGCCATTCATTCCGTCATCGGAGCAGACTGCTGATTTTCTGACGAAGCCCCTTACGATTGCTCGCTTCCGGCACTTTATCGGCAAACTCTCGGTTCATGATCCACCGTGAGTTTGAGGGGGAGTGTTAATGTATAGAGATGGGTCGGGTTACATGTACAGTCGGGTCGGGTTGTATGGTCATACATGTACATATATATTGGGCTTGAGTCCCTCAATAGAGAGCATTCCATTCCTCTCCAAACCCTAGCCGTCATCTCCTAACAGTTAAAATCAGAAATGTTGTAGATGAATGAATGAAGGGCAAATTTGATTTACCCTCTTCCCCCCCCCCCCCCCCCCCAAAAAAAAAAAATAATAATAATAATAATAATGATATAAAAATAAAAAATTATATGCTAATTAGTAAGCCACCCCCCTTTTAATCGTTATTTGACGTACCCCTCCCCCCCAATTTGCCTTACCTCCCCAAATTACTATATGATAATTAGCCAGAAAGGGGGGTATGCCTAAATATCATATATTTTTGGGGGTGTAAGTCAAATTTTTAGGGGGTAAATCTAATAATGATTAAAAGGGGGGTGACTTACTTGTTAGCATATAATTTTGGGGGGGTAAGTCAAATTTACCCATGAATGAATTATATCTCGTTAAAGGATCTGATATATTTTGCGCATCAGTACCCGACTCATATTTTTGTTGAAATTGTACTTTGATCATTTTTTAATGATATGATATCGTACGAATGAGTCTGATAATATTTCATGGGACCTTTCTAGAAACATCGTTCATATCTAAGCAACTGCATTTTAGCGCCAAGCAAGTTTCAGATGTTTGAAAATCTTGTCTAATTGGTATTGTCAATCTTCCTTTTTTTTTGTATCAACTATCAACTTATGTGATGTTTTTCCTATGAAATTTAAAATCTCCAAAGGTAATGACACATGGTTCAGGTACTGGTTGTATGCAGCAATAAAATGTAAAGGTTTGATTGTGACCAATGATGAGATGAGGGACCATATATTCCATATTCTAGGAAATGATTTCTTCCCCAAATGGAAAGAAAGGCATCAGGTATGTACGACGTGCCGAACTATTGATCGCTATTGATATACTCCAAGGCTTGTTATTTATGTTTGTGAGAGTTTAGTCAGAAACCACACATTGAACATGCAGTTGCTGGAAATTCCAAAAATGTTATACTCCCTATACATGTGGTGCTAACTAATAGTGTTGCACCAGTCTTTCATAATTCAAAGAGCTTCGGCAACACCGTAACCCACTAGAGTTTTATGCATCTTCGCATGTATACATTCTCTTCCGTGCTTGTCAAGTTGCTGCAGCATGCATGATCGCATGAGTACTTTGTATTCACCAAGATTTGGGATTTCATTCTGTATTATTATTCTACCCAATCTTCAGTCTAGTAAAACTTTTTAGTATCTTCGTGGCTTTTGGATTTTGATGATAAATTATTCTCTTCGTGGCTTTTGGTTTCAAAATTCAACAGTTTCTCCGATCTTGTTATTTGCAACTTCCATGAAATCCACTGAGAGCTATTTACTTCCCTTTGCAATCAACTTGAAAAGATCACGGTGAGGTGATAGTAATTCCTAGCGTACTGAGTATATTTTGTGATAGGTACATTTTGGCTTACATGACGGCAATTTTGAGTTTCATATGCCCCCTCCCTGTTCCATTGTTATCCAGGTTTGATTGGCTTTCACTCTTTCAGTGTACATTTATGTGTCATTAATCTGAACATCTATACGTTTTAGCAAGAACTGTTGAAAGCAACAAAGTTCAGGTTAATTGATATGTTTTGCCATCATTATTAATAGAAACTGTGGGTTCTTCTCTTTGCCCAAATGGCTGCTTTTGGTTCCATTCAGTTATTTAAGATCACGATAGTTATAAACATACCTTTCAGATGATGGGAGTGATTAGTATGGGATTGAAAGCTCAAGTTGAAGTTATGAACTAATTGAAAACTTAATATGTTTAATAGGGCAAACCATTGTTGCAAATAATCAAAAAAATGTGTCACGTGTTTAACTGAATAATTGTCCTTATAGATTAAAATTCACATAGATATATTACCCGCTCAAATAAAGTATACAAAGCAAATATGAATGCCTAGGTCACTAAATATAATCAACTGCCGCAAATAAAGCAGACCAGCCATCCTGAAGTTTTTCAGAAATATTGAAGTCCATAAAGCGATGAAAACTTTTGTATGATGTATTTTTCTTTCCAATTATTTTTTTCTTTTTTATCGTTATCACCATGACCGCGTTTTCTGAAATTCAGGAGTCGAAGGAAGGGCATTGGCATATCCCTATTTTAGCAGGACATGAACCAGAGATGGAAAGAACCTGGTTATGTGTCACACGTGCCAACTCATGCACAACACAAGAATCACCAAATCCACCAAAAGGTAATATTGATTTTTCTTTTATTTTCCAGTAGCTAGTAGGCATATATTTGGCAATCTTTCATCTTTTATAAAATTCTACTGATTTCTTCATTCATCTAGGGTCGGTAATTTTGTTATTTAGAGTATCAAAAGCAATTGATAAGCATATAAAAGTAGGAATCCGAAAGCTAAGCTTAAATAGCCATAAGAGAGATGGTCATGTTTCAACTTTCAAGATCCAAAACGAAAACAAGTGAAATTGAAGACTTGACAAATTTAAAGAACATGCTTAAAAGGATGAAAATAGATGTATGGCTATGTAACATGGTTTTTTCACACTATTAAAAAGGATAGATTGTGGATAGCATGAGGCCATCAAGCAAAAATCTGGGAGAGGAATGTGGTCTTTTGAAAATTAGAACCCACTTGTTGCCATGAGAAGAATGCCCAAAGGACAACACCATGGGGAGAAGGCCAAAAGGCCAAGCTCGCCATAGTAATAATAAATTTTATGGTTAATGTGTCTAAGGTCCCTGACAACAAATCGATGGGTGAAAAGGACGGGCAAGAGATGGGTTTCACCTAAGGTTCATGGACAATAGATTGGTTCGGTGAAAAGGGTCGTCAAAAGATTAAATCGCCCTCCCCGTCAGCCTCCCCCTTTCTCCAATTTCTCTCGAGCTGTTGCGGTAGAGGCAAGCACGAGCAGCGGCAACAGTGGCAATGCTGAAAGCGGGCTCAAGCGACAGAAGTGGTGGCGGGGACGGCAGTGGCCCCGAGCAAGCAGCTGAGACGAGAGGTGGGCGGAAGACAGAGGGGTTCAGATTAGGTTTAGGTTTAGGATTAGGTCTAGGGTTCATCCCATGGCCTATAAATCTTAGGGTTTAAAAATCCGGTTTAGTTTAGAAATGGGTGGCATGAAATGAAAATTTGAATTGCAGTGAGGGGTATTTTCGTTCTTTTTATTTGGCTGCCCTTTAGGCTAGTTGACCTTTTGACTAGGGACCATAGTCACCAAGTTCGTGTTCAACAACAATTCGGCTCGTGTAAAGATTGGAAAAATTGGCAAAAACCAGAAAGGTCAGAATAAAAATGGAAAAAGATCGGGTTCAAGATGTAATCGGTTAGTGCAAAATTTGAAAAAATATTGGAAAGTAGGAAAAAAAAATCGAAAACCTCAAGAATACATATAATTGTTTAATATATTAAAAATTTCTTATAACTTTTTGGGTTATGTTAAATAAATAAGACATTCAAAGTTCATAAATATAACATAATAATACTAGGCAACAAGCCATCGACATCCACATCCCAATTATGATTTATCAACAAAACCACATAAATATCTATGCAATATCATGCCAAAATAAGAATTACAAACCTAATATGTTTGAAAGTCATTGATCAAAATATAAAATTTCTATGAATACTAGTTACAATCCATCAACTCATTAAAAGCATCAAATTCCAAATTTGCATCATTATCTACTTTTATATTCTTTTCATTTTCTAAAAGATTCATTCTCACCAAAGTCATCGATTAAATCGCGACTTATTGATAAAGTTGTGGTAAAAGTCGGAGATTCTGGTAACTTAAATAAGTCGCTGTAAAAATTGGCAAATTTACGGCTTATGGCAAGTTCAAGTTTAAAACATGACTTTTTCAATAAATCGAAGTTTTTTGTGACTATGCCAGGGATGAACAACTAACTCCCTCTAAATTTCATTTGAAAACTGGTTTCTATGGGGTGTGTTTCTTTTGTGCATATGTACGAAATTGTGAATGTGATGGCGGAAATACTTTCTTTTTAGGGGTAATTAGGTGTAGACCCAGTAGAATAGTATGTACTTACATTAACTCCAGCAAAAAGTTTTGATTTACATCTAGTCCATATAATGGATTTAGTTTAAGACGTGATCATGTACAACTATTTTTAATTCATAAGAAGTATTCTTCCAACCACTTTTGATGTTATCATTTTTTGAAAATGCCAAATATGCCATTGAGAACCTTGCCCATGTGAACTCAATGCAGTGCTATAGTAGCCCTTTGCTACAGCGAATTCACTGTAGCAACTACAGTGATTTTGGAGTGCTGCAATATTTTCGAACTGCTATAGTATTTCGGACTGCTATAGTGATTTGGGTTAGGTTTAGGATTAGGATTCACTGTTAGGGGTATAGAATTAGGGTTAGGGTTCACTATTTAGGGTTTAGAATTAGGGTTAGGGTTAGGGTTCACTATTAGGGGTATAGAAGTAAAGTTATTTTTAGGGTTAGGGTTCACTAATTAGGGTATAAAAGTAGGGTTAGAGTTCACTCTTTAGGTTATAGAATTAGGTTTAGGGTTAGGATTAAGGTTTCACAACATGACAAAAACGTTTCGGAATTCAAAACGTTTTTGTCGTGTTGTAAAACCAGTTTTACTAGATGGTTAATGGAAGGGTGTATGAGTCATTTTACTAGCCGTTGGACCTATTTCAATTAAACTTTGAACCATGGATCTCTCTTAATAGGAAAGTTTTGTCGGGACCTATAATTAATGGAATGTTATTAAATGCGCCTAATGCAAACTCCCCTTTCTTTTTTAGGTGACAGTTAGTGGTCGTGATCACGTGCCTTTTTTCTCATATATTGTACCAAGCGTAATCAGTAAATTGGAATCTTGTTGATCAATTGAAAATGTAAAGATGAGTGGGAGTAGTGTTTGCATCATTCAGCTAAATGTTCTCTACGGGAAAAGAAACTTGAAACTCGCATAATCCTCTACTACCCCAAGAGTAACCGTATTTTCCGAATACAGGGCTGAATACCATAACTAAATTCTCATCTTATATACCTGACATTACGCCTTGTTAAGATGCATCATGACCGTTGTTTCTGAAACAGAAGCGCATCCTGTGACGATGATGAAGACTGCTGCCTCAGGTGCCCAATCCAACGATCAGACGGGGCTCCTCCCCGATGGTTGTGAGCAACAATGCCGCCCAGTTGCTGAACCACCACATGAGATGACCCCCAGAAACCCCAGGGGAAGTGGAGCTCCCGTTGGATCTCCTAAGCCTGATTCGATAGCATCAGGCATAGAGGCCGCAGAGAAGCTTTCAGGCTGTGTGATCGACTTTCAAATCTAACGCGCCTTTGAGAGATGCAACAGATTTGTCAATTCATGGGATTTCGTTGTCCATAGTTTTTTTTTTCTTCCCCTTCCTGCTGCTGTCTCTGTTCTTCTTGCCCACGTGATAGCTAAATTTTGTGCATGTTCTATCGTCGATTCTAGTTGCAACCCAGATATACGAGTATTGAGAATAGAATACTATTGATATTTAGAAACTAGGCCAGTTTTGTCACCATGTACAACATTTTTGAAGGTTTTTGCTACCCCGGGTGCCGAGTAATTCAATGATTCAAAGGTTTTTAGTTGGTACCACCAACCCAAATAACTCAATCGCTTCCTCGTTGGATATAATGTTTTCAAATCCAACTGAACCGAGCGTGTACTATCGAATAATCCTCTTGTTGTGGAACCTGAAGCCTTTGTTCTGATCTTCAAGCCTGCTCAGTTAATGTGGAAGGAGATGCTCTAGTCATTGTGAAAATCCTCTCGTCGATGAATGAAGATCATCCTTGGTCGATAGTATTTGCAAACAGACGGTCTTTTTTTTTTTGACGGGTAATAAACAGACCGCCTTGTTGAATGAATGAATCTGAGTATGGCTCCTAATTGAAAAACTGGTGTTCTAAATGTCTATTGGTTCACCTTCAAACACTCTCAAGCTCTGGCTCTGAGCTACAATACAACAAAGAACACATCAAATAGACCCCTCTTCTAAACAGGAAAAAAAAACTCTTCAATCGATTTTTTTTTTTCTTTATTTTCCAGAATAAGATGTACACGACAAAATCAACAAGAAAAAAAAAATATACATAAATTAAGAACTGAGGGGACTAGTATAGAAGAGCTAGAGTGAAAACACCAAGCCAAAAAATGAATAAGCAAAACCAAGCATGACCCACTCACTGATCTTACAAGCTCCCAATTTTATCGACAGAAGGTTTGTTCGGCTTCGATTTGGCCATACTGACAAGATCACCAAACAGCTTGTCTTCAGGCTTGGATGGCTTATTGGGCTGCTGCAGGTAAGACGAGGAGGGTGAAGCAGGCATCTGATACGGGGGTGTGTTCGCATAGCCTTGCATCGAAAGACTGTACATCCTCTGAGCGACCTCGTTCGGACTCGCGTGATGGTACCCGAGTGTTCTCTGGTCATAGAACTGAGCTTGCGGGTGCTGCCCATATGCGTATCCTGTCATCTGGCCTCCATACACGACTTGCTGATGCATACCTGGCATCACTCCGTATGCACCTCCCAGCTGGCTGCTCTGCATTGGTGGAGGATACACACCCGTAAACTGGCTGCTCGGAATAGATTGAGGTGGCAGGCCTCCGAGCTGCCCATTTGGCAAGGGTTGGGGTTGCACGGTACCACCCATCGGCCCGCCTTGCACTAGTGGAAGCTGCAAACCAGCCGATGGGTTGCCCTGCGCTGTTGGTGATTCCCAGGGTGGCGGTGGAAAAGCTCCAGTTTGATCGTTCGCACCTGCTAAGAGAGTCTCAAGTTAAAGCGGATGGTGATGCTGTTTCATAAAGGTGGTGCATAGTAATCGAGTATGAGGAGATTCACCGTAAACAAGTTCCGGCTGCTGTGGATTCAAACCCTGAGCAACTTGACCACTCCATGAAGGATTCGGTTGGTTCATTTGGGCTCCTTGGATGTAAGCTGCCGGCTGATATTGCGGCAACCCAGAGTTTGGCGCACCACCATTAGAGTAAAAGGAAGGCTGTGGTGGTGGTTGTGGCTGCAGCTGAAGCTGAGGATAAACTGAATGAGAATCAAAGGAACTGGCTGGATTGTGGTTATTGTTACTACTACTGTTTTGAGGAAACATGTCCACGAGGGCTAGGATGTTCTGATGAGATGCAGAACTGGCAACTGGTTCGCTGACTGGGACAAGGGCCAGTGGATTCTCAGTTGCAGGGGTACCATAATCCTCGCCGCTAAGGAGGTCCATATGAGGATCAACTTTTGCCGAAGGGGCTGCTGAACCATTGGATGCTGGAGGTGCAGTTAGCAGTAATTGCTGAAGAGGAGGCTGGTTGCTTGTGCTTGCAGTGGACCTACAGATCACACACATTGGGTCTTTTAGGCCAATAGGGGAGAAATCACATTGTTATCTCATTCCTTTCCTAAATCGGGAGAAGATTCCATTGATTTTGAAAAGGGGTGTGCAACCCTAACCCACTTCCTACTTCCTGGTGAATGCAGTAACCTTGTGCATCTAGGGGGGGGGGGGGGGGGTAGGAGCATCAAAGTGTGGCCATTTTCCCAAAAAAAAAGAAAAAATCATGTTATAAAGAAATGATAAGACATGACTCAGCTATGTGACATGCAATGTAAACAAAGGATGCTTTTTAAGAGAACATGGACTACCTTTGATCTGACTGTGGGTTGCTATCCCGATTTGTAGTTGCTGAACCATCAACATCTACTAGCGTCTGAAGGGATTTTGGTTTCTCCACACGAACAGCAATTCCTACAGCAATGGCGTCATGTTTTGCTAGTACACGCTGCAAGTCATCATTCAGAGCAAGTCCTTGGCAAAGCAGCTCCTCGTCTCTATGATAAATTGAAAGCATTTAGCAGAACAGCATCAGACGAAGTGTATAATGTACCAACTTTACATTTCAAAATAAGTAGGGGGAATGTGTGAGCAGTCCCCAACAAACAAATATTTTAAGCTGAAGGAGTTTGAAATTCTGTGGACGAAAATGCCCTCCACAGTATTTCAAATTTTCTTCTATATGCCACCGAACCAGCAAACCTCCAAAGCTCGTCGTCGCCGCAACCGAACTAAACCTAAACCACCGAACCACTGCTCGCCGTCGCCGGAGCTGCTCACCGCTGCTAAACCGAACCTAAGCGGCTAAGCCTAACCCTAAACCCAAGATCTATGGGCTATGGGATGAACCCTAGACCTAGGATTTCTAAACCTAAGACAAATGGTGGTGTTTCTCGTTGCCGCTGCTCACTGCCGCCGCCCCTATGGCAACGAGCAACTACAACTCGTCGGGATCGAAGTCGGGCTCACTGGGGTCGTCGAGGTCGCCGTGCCGCTGCTGTCTAGCAGGCGCCGCCCACGAGAGAGATGGGAGAAGAAAGAGAATTAATTTTGGATTTCTGAAACAAAGTAGGGATTTATTGTTAATTGAAATGCTAAGCCGTCCTGCACATACAAAATATGTTTTGTCGGGGACTTGTCACCAATTAACCCAAATAAGTATAATCAATTCCGCCTAAAGATTTTAAGTCATTTCTCACATCATGGTATAACCAAGCGATATGATATGCGAAAAATGTCAAAGGGGGTATTTATAAGCAGCCAAAACTTTTAGTTTTAAATGAACTATTTTAAAAATGGAAAAATCATTGAAAAGGGATATAAAATTGGATTCTAAGTTACATATTTTGTCATTGTTATCCTAAAAGGAAAAATTACACTCAAAATATTGTGCAACTTCACAACTGTTTATCTATTTTCTTTTAGGATCACATGCTATCATAGGCAGTAGTGCTAAGAGGTCTTACGAGGTCGTGTTCACAAGATGCACCACTCTCTGCCTGTAAGAACGACACTGTTCAACAAGATCAACGATTACCTCTTGTTTGAGTCCCTGCAAATCAGTATTAGCATGGCTGAGTACCTCTGGAGTTATAGTCACTAACACCAACTTTGTATTGGAAAATCAAGATATAAAAACCATGCAAATCAGAGAGTACACAATCATGTTCACCAAAGTTATTACTAACGACCACAGTTGAACAATAATACCCAACGTAGTGGGCGAGTTTGAGTGCATCCAATCAGGGAGTTTTAATTGAGCAAAGTTTCATATGTATCTGGTGAGTGGTGACAACTATTTGGAAATTTATAAGGAATCATACATTCCTGAATACAAAGATGATATACACATATACATAAAACCTCATGAATTTGCCACAATGGGAACTAAATCCAGGAATGACTTCAAGTGCTTGTTTCTTGTGAATTGCTATTTGAAATTCGTTGCGCGGGTGTGTATTTGTGTGTGCACGTAAGTGGGTGGCTGTGGGTGCGCACGCTTTCATGTTGTGAATTGTCATTTGAAATACGTTGTACATGCGCGTGTAGTATGTATCTATGCATGTATGCATGTGTATATGTGTGTATTAGTTGTTGGCCTATGTGTGGGTGGGTGGGTGGGTGTAGGTAGGGCTGACAATTCTGGACCTGACACGGTCACACGGTAGACCCGACACAAAACGAAGTTAGCGGGTCTGGATTTGGGTTAAGCGGGTTCTGGTCAAAAACGAGTTGACACAATAGACCCGTTTAATAAATGGGTCGGGTCCGGGTTTAGGGTCTAGACACGATAGACCCAAGAATTTCAAGACTCCTGAGCATTTCCATATGCAGCTCTAAGGTGATAAAAAAATGAATTTTGACAATATTTCTTGAAAAACATTGATTTAAGAATATGTGAAATTAAAGTGTAAAATTCTGTTACCTCTTTGTTTCCAGGATCTAAAGCATTTAGCATTTCTGCAAGAACATCCATGATGCCACGAGCGTTCTGAATTTCTGTCAGACTGAGAAAGAGAATTTCAACCTCAAAAAACAGGGATAGCAAACCGCATTAATAAATTGGCAGGTGAAAATAAATAGTTATTTTATATTACAGAACTGTATGCTTCAAAAATGAGGAAAAGCTGTACTAGCAAAATCAATGAAAAATGTAGCTCATCCCATTACCGCTACAATATTATAGTTCATTTTGAATTAAAGATAGAACAATCTTACAATATATGTTATATATTATTTTCCATATCCTTTTGTGTTAAAATACACCAAAGACGTAAATAACCTCATGGTTAATTCCTTGTTAAGATCTTTTATATTTCATATGATCAAAATTTATTTACTCATCTTTGATATACCACTTTCTTTTCACCTATATTAGCTTCTTCAACATCACATATCTGACATCATCCATAAGTAAAAATATCTGTTTAGAACAGCAGAATAGCTTCTCCACAAATTGATTTTGCGGCAACCAGGTAACACGCGTTTCACATGCCAGGCACCTAGATGATGCATTCTTTAAAGCTAATATTTTTAACCCTGAGCAAACAAAGATGAAAGCACTTTTACACTTTAATTGATAATGAATGTAAAAACACTTGGAAATATTTTGTATTTTCTTGAGAAATTTATCAAAATTATACTAACTAGAGCCTGTTTATTACATAACCTGGCTACCATGACCATACAATCTTAAGGCTATCTAAGCTTCCTGGTAGACTTGATCTTTAAGCAACATTAGAGTGATCTACTTATAGAGACAGGAAGTGAACGACATGATTCATCTTCCTAATCGATTAATTGCCTTTGGAGTTGCTTGAGCCAATTGCTTTCCCTTTGTCGTTTCCGCCTCTTACTGCTGATTGAGGTCATAGGCATATAGAGTGGGCTTTGATCAAATCAAAAGAGAGTAATGCGGTCCTAAATTCCACCTAGGGAATGGGTGGTGACTTTGTCATTCATCATGGATTCCTACTCAAAGGAAGTTGTCTGTGTATCCCGTCAACGTCTCTACGTGACCAACTCATTTGAGAGTTACATGCAGGTTGTGTAGCTGGTCATTTCGAACAAGATAAAACAGTTGCAATTGTTGAGGATAGGTGCTATTGGCATAGCCTTAAGCAAGATGTGGCAAGAATTGTATCTCAGTGTCGAACACGTCAATTGGCAAAAGGCATAAAACAAAATACTAGGTTATGTACGCCTTTGCTCATGAGTCATGCCACACTCACCTTGACAATATATCAGCATGGATTTTGTCCTAAGGCTTCCAAAAACCCTATGGGGCAATGACTCCATCTTTGTTGTAGTCGATAGATTCTCAAAAATGGCACATTGTATTCCCTGCAGCAAAATTGTTGACGCATCAAAGATTGCCTAGTTGTTCTTCAAAGAAGTCAGATTGCATGGTCCACCCAATACCATTGTCTCGGATAGAGAGATGAAATTTGTTATCTACTTTTGGAGAACCCTATGAAAGATGTTTAACACTAAGCTTCAGTTTTCTTCGACATCATCCTCAAACTGAGATTGTTAACATATGTTTAGGGAATCTCCTACGTTGTCTAGTTGGTGAGCGTACTAGTAGTTGGGATCAAAGTCTACCTATGGCGGAATTTGCTTACAAAGTTCAGTCAACCGGTCTACTAGTAAGAGGCTTTTTGAAGTTGTCACCGGTTATAACCCTAGGAGACCTATAGATCTCATCACATTACCCCTTGAGTCTAGGACTATTGAAGAAGTCGATGCATTTGCCAAGCATATTCATGATTTTCATGCTAAAACCAAAATGAAGATTAACTTAAGCAATGAAAACTATAAAAATGTTGCATATGTTAATTGTAGATTGCAGGAATTCCAAGTAGCTGATATGGTAATGCTAAGGATACGTCCTGAAAAAGCTAATAAAGGTGCTTTGAGAAAATTAACTACTAAGAACATGGGTCCCTTCAAGATCCTTCGCCGCATTAGTGCTAATGCGTATGTTATGAAAATTCCCCCCGACGTGGAAATTAGCAATACTTTCAATGTTCAAGATCTGGTAAGATACAATGAACCTACTTTCAGCATACCTGAAGAACCGGACAGTATTGTTACACATGATCCTATTCTCAAGCTTCTTACCTTGCCTGAACCAATAATTATGTCGTTACCTTCGCTTCTAGTTATACCAAAGAAAAGAGATAAAATAAAAGCTATTGTGGATGAGCGAGAGGTCTCCACCAGTTCAAGTGGCTTCCAGAAATTTCTAGTAAAGTGGAAAGATTGGCCTACATCAGAGCAGTTGGACAGCAAAGAAGAGCTACTGAGGCTTAACCCGGACTTATACGAGTGCTACATCAGTGACCATTCTCCATAGGATAATTTTTTGAAGCTGGGGAGAGTTGATGCGAATCAAAGGCTCGAGGAGCGTTAGATGAAGACATATCATGGAAGACAACACCGGATCTGAGATCTAATACTTCCGGGGATGCAGAGTAGCTGAATTATCTAAAGAAGTATCATTATTTTTTTATTTGGATAAGTATTTCAATTTTAGTCTTTATTTTTCATGTACTGACCCCGACAAGTACATGTATTGGCTCGAGTATAAGTCAAACTCAAACCCATTTTATGATTGACTAGTGGTTGGGCTATAGAAGGGGCAAAAGAGGAAAAAGAGAACAAAAAGAAAAGAAAGTGTTCTTTTCTTTTCTTTTTAGCCGTACGGATGCCTCACCGGGTCCACCCGCGTGGCAACTTCATCTGTCCCATCTCTTATCTCTTCTCTCCCTTATCTCTTCATTGCGACTGCAATTTTCTTTGTGAAATAATCTATCGATGGTGCAAAATCATGTTTTTGGTGTGAAGCCTCTGTTATCCTGTTAAGTTCTTTTCAATCTATTCTTTTGGTTGTGTTGGAAGATCTCTATGGCGGAACTTGAATTCCTAACCCATCTTTTCATCCAAAACCACAAAACTCCATTAAAACCATAAAAATTTGTTTGTTGTTTTTTGAAAATCTGATCATTGTTTAACTAGGAAGCACGGACACTTCCCCAAGCCTCCCTTACCTGTGTCGGACACCAACACTTGCCGGACACTCGTCGGACACTCGCTGGACACGCACCGGACACGGCGGGTTGACGGGTTGTTTGATATAGGGTCGGGTCACAAGCTATCTTAGAGGATTAGATAAACTGAAGCCAAAACTGAATCACAGCTATTCTTTTGCATGTCATTTGGGCCTGAGTACAATTCACTTGTCAGGCTAGTTGTAACGGACGGTTACGATTCAGTTTTGGCTTTAACCTATTTGATCCTCTAAGTTTTCAGATAGGTTGAATCCAAAACTGGAACACAGCCGTTCTTTTCCATGCCATTTAGGGATGTATGTGATTCACTAATCGGGCTGGGTGTAACTAATGGTTGCGATTCAATATGCATTAAATTTTTATTTTAGTTATTTTCTATAAGATTTTTTCGGTTATTGAAATATATATGAATTATGAGCACACATAAAATATAAATAAAAAATATTAATTTATTTTATCGTGTCCCTGTCGTACCCGTGTCGTGTCGTAACCGTGTCCCCGTACCAGTGTCAGTGCTTCTTAGTTGTTTAACCAAACCTTCACATCTGATGATCATATCATCTCCAAATTTGGATGACCTTTCTAGTATCTTTCCCTAAAACCACACAAAATTTCATCTCAATCAGAAAACCTTATCATAGTGAAAATACAAAAATACCCCCTGCTGTCCCAAATTATGCACATCATTGAATCCTATGAAACCCAAGTCCTTGGCCTTTGCTACCGCGCCAAACCTTCCCGCATCATCATAATTGCATCCGCGTGGAATTCAATAGGCTCGAATTGAATATTAGATCAAGAATTTGTATTGTATTGCGTCTCCCACGCTTGGCACGATTGCGACGGAGACCTTGAAGTAATCTTGTTCAAAACTTTAATTGATCAACATATAAATTGCTTTTAAGTTGTGCTTGATTATTACTTTTTCCTAATTGAAACCGGTAGTTTATAATAACATCTGTGTTATATAGTCTAATTATCTTTGTTAATCTTCTAAAGAAATTCAGCTTTCATCTTAGGCATTGCATATAGTTGCATTACCTTAGATAGAGTTAAAGGCATTTATGATCATTTAGTTTCCATAGGTTCGATCGTTGGAACCACCATTAAACATTGCATCCCCATCCATCATTGTATCGTTACGTCATTTAGTTGCATTAGAACCCTCTCCTAGAATCGTCTTGCATCACTACACAAGTTATTATCGGAGTCCCATCCTTCACATTCTTTTCATTTTGAATGAAACATCCCTCCAGGATGGTGTTTCCATGTAGTATAATAGTATTGCTCAATCTTCATTTAAAATGACAGATGCAAATAGCAATTTACACTTACAACGAAACATAGCACCAGGACATTTTTCCTCATAGTATTGCCATTTTAACCAAAATGATTATCACAAGTAGAGTTTCATCACTATTGAATGTCAACAATAAGAGCAGGTTAGTTAGTCAGCCAAATTTAAATCTTTACCTTTCTTCCCTGTTTATAAAGGTTGGCATATGATCTTTTGCGAATCATGGATATATCATCGGCTGTCATTCATGGTATGTTTCTTGCATCTCACACCATAATTCACAAGAAAACATATTGTCCAATAAGTTCCAGCATCATAAGGGATCAATGTGCAAAAATGTTCCTACCAAGTTTAGCAAGAAAACTCATACACAATATGTACTTTGTGGTTGGTAGAATATAAATTCATATGATTCAGAAAGAATCAATCTTCAGAAAGGAAAAAAGTGCTAACATAATATTTATTGATCTTGCATTGAACAAGCATTATATATGCTAATTAACTATATTTCCAACAGCAGGTGAAGGAAGCTTTGCAATGCACCTGAGAATGGGTAAATCAGATCCAGTAGAAGACTCGGGTGCTTCTTGCTGATGATCAGGACTCCGCATAGACGTAGAATAGGATGCAAGAGGATGTGTTTGTGGAGTAAATATAGGGGCAGAGCGCTCAGCTCTCTGAGGAAATACAGCTCCAAGACGCTGATAGACAACAAAAACAAAGTAATCAATGAAAGATTTGATTAGAAATAGCGGATTTCAACATCAGACAGCAAACATGAACTGTCACTACAAAAATATTTAAATTAATTGAGACTTTTTTTTTATAGAATTAATTGAGACTTGGTAACACCAAATTTCAGTCTAGCATACAACTTGGTTGGTGAGCTGGACTTTTAATCATAAGATTACAGGACCAATGTGTTAGATACTGGATATACAGCTCACAGTCTAGCTCATGAATTTAATAAAAAGAAATGCCAGAGTCTACCAATAACTCCTGGTATGCTGCATAGTATTGAGGATATCTTGCTCGTGGACCGCCAAATGCTTCTTGCCAGGTATCTATTAACATCAATATCTTCTCCTTGACATGAAGATCAGGCTGCAGCATGAGAAAGAGCAAGATCATTTACAATTATAATCAGGAAGCAAGAAACAGAACATAAGAGAATGTCAATTGGATCACCACAACCTTCTTTTTTACAATCTTCACCATCTCATGGAGCACATCTTTCTCAGCAACATGCATATGAACTATGTCCCCACAATTTTTTATCACTGTTTCCAGCAGCTGAAATTAGATAAACAGCCCAAGTGCCTATATTAGCATGTAAGACAATTGAAAAATATATCTACATTGGATAATATATATATATATATATATATAATAATTAGGACATAGAAACCAATAAAACCGCTGAAGTACGGAAAAATGTGAAAACAAGTAGAGAAATTAATGTCTTCCTTCAAGTAGTAACATGCTGCATTCCTTTTTCCATACAGGATATTCATCAATCATATTATAAGGAAGCTAAAAATATAACAGGCATGTTCATAAATAGAGAGTCAGATATCCTACATTCCGGTCATCCATCACCAAATGAAGATCTATTCCAACATTAAGCATAGCAATGAGTCAGGAACTCAATGTTTACATTACAATAAAGTAGTTTGTGTTCTTCAGCTTGCCCAAACAATAAGGAACAAAATGACGATGATTAAGAAGGTAACAATATCCAACATTTTGATTAATGTGGACAGTGAAGGAGATCTCTCCACATCCAGAAGTTCTGAAAGGGTACCAACCTAATGAAGAAAAGGCTCGGATGCATCAAAGCCTCTTCAAGAGCAAGATTACACACAGGAAGAACTAACAAGACCTTAAAAACCATGCTACTACTAATGAAGATCCAAACCTAAGGTCAAGCATAGCAATGAGCCAGGAACTCAATGTTTCTGTCCTATGCTTCCAATCTAAACTATAATATACAAAAATAGTAGCCCTCAAACAACTGGGTGCCATGTAGCAGCCTTCCATCCTTCTCTAAGTGCCATGTGGCAACCTCAAGTGACGGTTTCTCTCCGGAAACGCTTGTACTCAGACAACCGTTCCCCCCTGCGGGGTGTGATTTAAAGCCCGGGTTGAGACCAGGCCAAACAACTTGTTTCACACCTATATTAGTCCTTGTTTGTAGACCTAATCCTCCATAAATATCGATCCATCAATAAACCTCACATGCATCTTTCCAAACCCAAAATCTGCTACAAATTCTCAATTCCCACATACTTTTCTTGGTGCTTAGGCTCCTTATGCATGCATGTGTCCTTCTACATTCTTTTGCTTCCTCTTCCTACCAGCATGTGTTTTCACTTTTCTTTAAAATGCTTTCTCGCTAAGAGGTCATATGTCTCACCGAGTACATCTATAGAAACCACTCGGACAATTTGGAAATTGGAGGCGCCCTTAAATGGTGGTGTTTGCCATTGCAACTCCATGATCCATTTAAAAGTCATGAGCCATTTGCTTCATTGTCATTTCAACCCGTGATGGATCTTCTTCTTCTTCCTAGTAGCAGTGTGCTTTAACATTCAACTTCTTCAGTGGTCCTTTCACTTCAGATGCTATCTTTATACTTGCAAGTTGCAAAATTTGAAGCAAGCATTCTAATCTCTCTCCTTCCCCAAAAAGATATGTTATTATCATTGCTGCTTCATTGTTGATTTTTAATCTTGGTGGCAAACTGATCATAGAGCCGGGTATGTCAAAGATCTAGTGATCAATGTAATTTACAATGTAACATGCTGTCAGTGCGACCAAAAGGCCAATCACATGCAAATTGTGATTCTGATATTTTTTTTTTAGCTCAGTTAAAAATTGCCAAAAAAAATAAGAAAAAAACACTAATAGGCTAATTATAACAAAACTTATTTAATTGAAAACAATATATATAATTCTTAAACGATGGCTAAGGTACAATTGTACGAAGTAATGTAAAAAAAGATGGATTTCATTAAAAAGTTAATGTCAATGCAAAAAAAATTGAACCTAACAAAATTACACAAATACAACTAAAAATTTAACAAATAATAAAAGTAAGAATATATAAGATTTTCTATTTCCCACTGGGAATGTATCCAGTCTCTCCGTCACCACCATCGTCAGAATCGCTATCTAGTCCATCACCATTAGAGTTGTCCCCTTCCTCTATATATTGATTCTCTTCTTCAGTCTATTCATTATCCGTCCTCATGAGCTTCTCCACCATGTCAGTTGCGGCTGATGTTTCTTCTTCCATCTCTGTAATACCACGATCCCACCATGACCCTCAGCCCCCTTCATGTATTGATTAGCTAGTATGGCTTCTTCTTACTTCTTTCAAGATGTTTTCTCCCTGTAACCCACGGTACCCACCACATTTTAGAAGTAACATGCATACTTTGCATTAGATCAAGTAGTATGGGCTAAGTGTTGCTTGTGTCGAGCAATACTGACCTTATCGGTAAAACCTCACAACTCACAAACTATAAAACTCTTTTCATTGTAACTCTTAAGTGGCCATACTTCCATCTCAAATCCTTAAGCATCTCGATTTTAAGCAAGAAAGTAACCGCGGAAGACATGGAGAGGGGGGGGGGGGTTGAGTCTAGAAGAAAATTAGAAAATACATAGGATGAATTATGAAATGAGTGGAGGGCTATATATAGCATAGAAAGGGATAGGAGGGGAGTATATAAAAAATATATTAAAATAATCCCACGATAAAAATTTGAATGTTGGAGAAGTGCACGGCTGCACAGTGACTGTGCGTTTGTTGTGCAAAAACAGATACAATATTTCAGTTTTAGCACATCATGCAAGATAGAACTTAGGCTACTAAGAACAATATGCATATAGGTTTTCTAGAGACCAGATTACATAAAAATAAGTGCAAATAACAACAAGATGACTTTAAATGCAATTCCAATCATAACCATAAGGATCCAAAAAGTAATATGTGTCCATACTGAAAGCTCTAGATATCATCAGAACAATTGTGGTACTTACTGTAAGTGCAAGAAGCTGAACCTTTGGATTCCTACTTCCAAGACGCTTTTTGATGCCTTTTACAACATCCCTTGCTTGTCTGATAACCAGAAATACACACATCAAAATAACATAAAAGAGAGAATTGACACGAACCATGTGATCTTCAACAGCATCAGCGCATAGAAGCCTTTATATCAAAACATAAAAAGAGAGATGATTTAGATCTATTTGATAAATGGATATTTAAAATATAAACTGAACGGTATTAACATCATCATTTCATCGGCCATGGTCTTGATCATATTCAGAAGTAATGTATTCGCTATAGTATTGTTTCATTACTTTCACATCGAGGAGAAAATAGATACTATGAGACAGCAAAATAACAGAGGAATTTCAGCCATGGTCTCAAAATATGATAAATGTCAAATGTGGAGAAGGTCCTTGAGCCTTGCCCTATTGTGAAAGAAAACAGAGGTCCTTTGTAATTTGTGTGGCAAGTGGCTAGTGCTAAGAGCAATTTGGCATGGTGGTGGACCCTGCTCCAATCAATGAATTGGGGAGCTAGGGTGAAAGGACAAGTTTGGGGCTATGCTGACACATGATATTCATCGCATGGAATATAATTCTGGAAGCAAATGTCTCTCTCTTCTTGGCAATCCCTGGGTGTACCCACTCTAGCTAGGAGCACAAAGGGCTAAGAGTTGTCTGCCATTCACCAAGATCTCCAATTGGGCGATATCAATATGGGAAAAGGGTGAAGAATTGAGATCTTGTATCTCTCCATTCCCAATGGTTGACGTCACTGGAGAGATATTACATAGTTGCTTATGTTCCCAACATCAATGTTAAAAAACTAACTCCATTTAGAGGTGGGCAGCAAGTATAATCTATCAAAGGTCCATAAACTTCTATGAGAGCCTTACTATAAGGAAGATGCTTTCTTCTCCCTTGGAATGGGGCTAGGTCTGGACTTTAAAACACCTTGTACAAGGTGAAGAGTTTTGTTTAGAATGCACATCCAGAGTCCATAGAACTAGTGCTTTGTCATCATTTTGATGTGATTTGTCGATAGTTGCCCTCAATGCATCATAGAGGAGAGCTTAAGTCATCATGTTTCTATCCCCGACCCCCACAGTCATAAGTAATTATATAACATTAAAGCATGGACGCTCCTTCAACTCCTTAAGGGTGTTTTTCTAAAATTTCTCCACACAAATTAAAATAATTACATTGATTCACAGCATCAAATACGACAATAGCCTCAAAATTGTTACAATCAATATCATTTGACCTTTACGGATTAATTTGAGCCATTCATTTCTCACCAAATCATCCAAATCACAAAGGTAAACTATTGAAGAGAGAGGAAGGGAAAACAACTCAACCGAGACAAAGAGATCTTGGGCATGAACAGTACCAGCAATTCCTCTCTTTCACGTAAATGAAGCATTCTGATTAGGATTGGATGTTATTTTCCATTTTAAAAAATTATTGTTGATGTGATGAGTTCTTATTCCATCAATTTCCACACCCAGATCAGCATCAAGTCATATAGTTCTAGTCTTTCATCTAATTGTATCAAATTTGCAATTAACTCCGCTACATTAGATAATACAAAACCGAAGTTCCTACTACACTTAAAAATAAATAAAACTAGGTTAAATCAAATTTGAATTGAATGCCTTTTGAATCCATTACACCCTCTTTGTCCCTTGTTGCGGCCACCTCAAATTCGAGTGCATCACATGGTTTGTGATTTTGGGTTATATTTCGTGCTCGGATTGGGTCTAGAGGAAAATGTTTTGGTTGTTTCCCCTTTCGAGTTCGGGTTGTCTCATTTCACCTTCTTTTTTTGCAAGTTATTTTCACCTTATATGAACGGGAAAATAGTTAAAATCATGCAAACAACAAAAATAAAATAGCAGACTACTATAATTTGAAAAGTAATTGAGCAATTTGTCCTATATTCGGGGTGTAAGTATGCATTTCTAATCTTCATAATGTTAAAGTTAACAGACTTTTAGATTGGAACTACCAACTACCGATGTAAACATTAAAAATAAATAGCAGACTACTATAATTTGAAAAATAAATGAGCAATATGCCCTACATTCGGGTGTAACTACACATTTCTAATCTTCATAACATTGAAGTTAATAGACTTTTAGATTAAAACTACCAACTACCGAGTCATGACAATATATCATGATAACAAGCTAACAAAAACCATCAAGCCATTAATGATTTTAAGTATCCAATACCACATGCCCCTACGAGGCCACTCAGAGTGTGAATCGTGACCATAGTTCGAACACCGATCTTCTTAATAGGTTGAAGTATCATATTGGACAAAGCTTAGACTCGTAGTATCCTGTTTTGTTGGTGTATTGTATTATGTGGATGGTCAAGATGGGACTTGTCAAGGGGAGGACTCACTCATTGTACTATTTTATCAGGAAACGGGTCGGAATGTGGGTATGATTTAGCTAGGATCAAATCGAAATTATTTCGGTCGTTTTTGTTCGGGTTCGAGCAAATCCTCAAACCATGTTTCCATCGCACATTCGCGCTAATAGTCTAATTCTCTTATGTCGACCCAATCGATGTAGCCTCCAAAAAAGAGGAATCTAACCCTTGAAAAAAACTGTGAGTTGGTCAATTGGCTGAGGGTGATCCTAGGTGCCTTCTTCATCTCCTTCCTTGGAAGTCTTATCCTCAACCTCCTTTGTTCATCGTTTTTTCACTTTTATTTTGAAGGTCGTGACTTTTGTAACCCTATATCTGTGTAATCCGCCTTTGTTCTTTCTGTAATAATATCCTACTTTAATCTAACAATTTCTAGATCCATCCTTTCCTCTATTGCCATTTTTTAATCTACTTTCACAATTTATTGTGTTAAAAACTCATTTTCATAACCATGTTTATTTATTTGAGCCCTTATGTCCATGTAAAGCCCAAATTGGATTAAAGACTTGTCCTAGTGCGTGCACGGTCACATATATCATTAATTTGTTTATTTTATAGCGTGATTATTGTATTTATTGGTACAACATTTATTTGTGTATGACCTTTATCTACTCCATCTAATTTGCTTTCGACTATTTTTTCCAAATTTATTTTATATTTTTGGTACTTAATTAAGCTTAATTTTTTTGGGACTTAGTGATAGGTCTCCGTAATAAGTTCCATTTCACATTAAGTTACGTTTCACATGTAGTCCCCTGAACAAGGAAATTTTTTGCAAAAGTCCTTGGTTACTCTTTTTGACCAAATAGTTACTATTCGGTCAAAATTGCTACACTATTTTGGACTAAATTGTTATCCTCTTATCTCGCATAGAAAAACAGTAACAATTCGATCCAAGAACCAAATGTTAAGAGCAAACTTTTTCCGACATTAATTTAAAAATGGAAAAGTTTCGGGGACCCTCCGCTAATTTGCCCTTAATTTTTTGTGAGGGGTTGGTAGACTAGCAGGTTTAGCATGCCAATTTAGAGTAGTGGAGTAATGGCCTTCTTGCTCAATCACAACTATCATGATGAATTGAAGTTTTAAGTGCCGAGATAATTTGATAAGGCCCCCGGTTTGACTAAATGTAATTTATTATAGGGAACTGACTTTATTTCCAGGTTAACAGATAGTCCTTCAGAAATGAAGGGCGAACCCAAACAGATGGGACAAGCCATATGTCATGGTTAAGACGACTATGGTTATAAAGAAAAGTTCAAATTTTTCCAAGGAAAAGTCTAATTTTTCCAAGGGCGTATTTTTAAGAAACATGGAAGCAGCAAATGAACAAAGAATTCAAAGAAAACAGAAGGCACGATACCGTCGGATGAAAATGAAAACATAGAAGAAATTTATGCGAATAGCAGTTATAATTAAAAATCTTGAAGAAACTGCGGAAAATAGGTTGAACGGGAATCCCATACCCAGGGTCGTGATTGAGGATGTCGCAGATCTCGATGTTCATCGCCCAATCCGGACCGATCAGCAAATCGCTCGTCGCGCGATCCACCAACGAGCCCGCCATCGCCGCAGCACGGGACGATCCGAGAGAGGGGGGGGAAGGGGGGGGGGGGGGGGGGGGGGGGGGAGCCAAGCGGCCGCCCTTGATCGAAATCGACCGAAGAACCGGAAGCCGTCCGACGAGCTCCGGCCGATCTCACCGGAAACCGACCGAAGAGTCGACCCTAATCGCGAGATGTTCCAATCTCCCGACCTTCTCCGAGAGCCGTCATCGGTGGTTTCTCCCTGTTTCTTTGTTTCCTTTTTCGGTGTAAATACAACACCCCAACAGAACCAAATCAAAGGCCTCCTGCTTTCAGTTGGTTTCCAATCTCTTCCCCCGCTGTCTCTCTCCTCTCTCTCTCTCTCTCTCTCTAGACTTCAAAGATCCTAACAAAAGAGGTGGGGATGTGTGCCAATGGTAGGCCTCCACGTCTCGCTTTATACGAGATAAGTGGTGGTGACGTTCAACCCTTGACCCAGCTGGAGCTTTGTGATTGTCTGTTTCCTCCGCCACTGGATCCCCCCATTTTGCCCAACCGTTCACAACCTTCCCCACCGCTGTCAAAACTTTGGATAGACTGCAGTAAGGGCTTTTTTCCAAAATATAATTAAAAAATAAAATCTTAACGAAACAATGGTCGATCAAAACTATTTACCAACCTAGCGCTCTGACAACTACGTGATATGTAGAGCGGTAAAGCGAGCGAATTTTTTTATTTTTTATTTTTTGTTTCAAATAGAACCGGTATTTGGATTATCGGGTTTTAAACCGGTAATCTGGATACCGATTTTAACTGAAGCCTCTTCTATAAAATTTTCATACTTAGCCGTTTTCTCTCTGGATTTTGGGTAAACCCGATATTTGGAATTCCGGGTAAATCCGGTATTCCAAATACCGGGTTCTACTTGAAACAGAAAAAGAAAAAAAAAATTTACGTTTGCTTTACGGCGCTGACATGCCACATGGCTATCAGAGCGCTAGGTTGGTAAATAGTTTTGGTCAGCCGCTATTTCATTAAATATTTTATTTTTTAATAATATTTTGAAAAAAAAGTATGTGCAGTAATTCTTCCCAAACTTACTGCTACAGTAAAATCACTGTAGTAATAGTAAAAGTATCAATTCGACTAATTGTTACTATTTCCAAACCAGATTTGTTCTCTTACTCAAGATCTAGTATGTTTCATTATATTAATTTTGTTATTTTATTTATTATTATTAATTTAATTCTAGTACTTTTACTATTATAAGATTCCTACTTCCATATGGGTTCGTTAGTGATATTTGTTTTAATTCAATGTGTTCCTAAAGGCTTTCCATAGTTTAGGATATCTACCCAATATTTGATTCTTTAATGAGTTGTGATTTTTTCTTATGATAAGGTTCACAAATGGATGTCAATGAGGATCTTTTCTTTTATAAGAGTTCTTGGACTTGGTTAAAATCTTGGAGTATTCATATTTTTTTATTGGAAATGGAGTATTTAGATTCTTTATTATAATTTTTGTACTTTTTGCTAGTTAATTTCCATTACGGATTTAAAAGTCATATTTTGGTAGGAAAGTGTTTAAAAGAGTTATAGTTTGATGGAACAATAGGTTTGGGAAGTTTTTAGTATATTAGGATTAAAATTTTGTGTTGGTTTTTATGCAAGGGGAAGGCAAATTAGGACACATTTCGATGAATTAAAATTATTTTCATTCTTTTGTTGAATTTTCAGCTATTTACTGAAAGTATTGCCTTTTCTTTCCTATCCCCACGTCTTTCTAGAACAATTAGCATATCTAATTCAAAATCTATGATCCGATGTCATCAAATTGGTATTCGAGAGGCCGGTCCGATCTTTTTATCTATTCAGAGTCCTTGAGAGACGAAAGTTGGATAAGTCAAGACCGTACAATGAGTAGATCGTCGATCTGAGAAGTCGAATCACATGGCTTACAAAAGTGGTGCAATTACTTCCCCTCAAATATCAGGTGGAGTATCCCAAACAGAACGTATGAAGCCTTAGGCTTGCCCCTATCAAACCCGCTATCAACAAAAAATATAATCACTTACCAATTTACAAGAAGGAAATTTTGAGATTGGCAAACAAAGGTTCTCCATAACTAGAAACATCCAATTGTTGGATTGTATTGTAGTCTATTGCCACAAGTATTGTTTGGACTTTGGCTTGAAGGGGATTTTGATGGTGATGTGGAGATCCCCGTAAATTATGCCAGATGGAAGCCTTCGATCATTAATTTTGAGATTATAAGTAGGTCTGGCAACTTCCCTGAAAAAAAACTCGTGGTTGAATATGTAGATAACTATCTAGATTTATACTATTATCCTAGGGATGCGTAAGATAAATTTCAATATCTAATTACTTAATAAAGTTGGTGTTGTAGAGCTTGAGATTCATTTCGAGATCGAGTATGTAATACCCGGTACGTTTGATTTCAGGGCAGCCCAGTTTTATTATTACTAAATTGATTGATTTGTTTTTTTCAGTTATGGTTGTCGATGGTATGTGCTTGAACATGAGTTGGACCGGGCAGTGGGCCCCAGGTCCGGGTCGCTAGGCGACACTGGAGGCATGGTGATCGTTACACGAGCATGCGAGCACGTGTAACAAGGCATGGCATGAATGTTTTTGATAATAATAAAAATTAATTAAAATAATAGGTTTTAAGGCGAGTCTGTCGGACTCGTAAGGTTTGTGCACCGGCCCGTCTTGGTGCGATGCGAGCTCGAGTACGATCCATGCTTAACTGCGAGTTATACTTGTTTGCTAAGAAAAAAAAAAAAAAAAATTAAATAAATTAAAAATTAAAAACACCTAAATCTATAACCAAACCCATTATCGTTTCTCACCTTTATCTCTCTTTAATTCCTTTATCTCTCTTTAATCCCACACCTCTTTATCTCTCTTTAATCCCAAACCCAACCTGGCCCCTAATTGTTTATCTCTCTTTATCTCTCTTTAATTCCTTTATCTCTCTTAAATCCCACACCTTTTTATCTCTCTTTAATCCCAAACCCAACCCCCTAATTGTTTCTCTCTTTATCTCTCTTTAATCCCAAACCCAACCTGGCCCCTAATTGTTTCTCTCTCTTTATCTCTCTTTAATTCCTTTATCTCTCTTAAATCCCACACCTCTTTATCTCTCTTTAATCCCAAACCCAAACCCATAATCGTTTCTCACCTTTATCTCTCTTTAATCTCTTTATCTCTCTTTAATCCCAAACCCAACCTGGCCCCTAATTGTTTCTCTCTCTTTATCTCTCTTTAATTCCTTTATCTCTCTTAAATCCCACACCTCTTTATCTCTCTTTAATCCCAAACCCAAACCCGTAATCGTTTCTCACCTTTATCTCTCTTTAATCTCTTTATCTCTCTTTAATCCCAAACCCAACCCCCTAATTGTTTCTCTCTTTATCTCTCTTTAATCCCAAACCCAACCCCCCTTCTCTCTCTTCTCCTTGTTGCACGATCCGGCCAACTCCATCCCTAGTTTCCCTTCACCTTCATCGCAGCCATGGCCACCAGCCGGCGGGCCGACGGCTGTGCAATCGGCAGATGCTAACCAATCGACAGGTCAGCCCCTCTTCGTTTTCCCTGTTTTCCCTTTGGTCCTGTTGAGACCAGCTCGGCGATTTTTTTTTTATGCCAAAGAGCACAAAGGCATACTAGTAGTAGTGCTCGACGCAGTTTCGACCGTCTACTCAAATTGGTATAATCGAACCATAGTAAGACTATTGTTGTTAGCAATGCCAACTATCCTAGATGACTTAATCGCAATCATCGAGGTCATAAAACCCTTCGACCATGTCGTTTGGGTCATACAATCTATGACCATTGTTTGCGGATGATGCCCCCATTATTACATCTATTTTTATATGGCATACGAATCATCGTGCTATGAATGGCGGTGGGCCGCTCAGCGACCCATATACGAAACCTTGCCGGTCTCGGAGTTCAACTAGGTGAGACGTAATGGCGGTCGTCAATCCGAGCTCAGGCTCATGCGACTCGTTTTAATTATAGTAGTAACTGTGTTTTTGTACCTTAGCCAGATGATTTCTCGGGCAAATAACGAATCAAACCTCCAAACCTTGCCTAGACTTGACCTGATCTGTGTTACCATGGTCAAGATGCTGAAGGTTCCTCAAAGCACGACAGCACGCTAGTAGCGGCATCGATGTAAATGCGATCGTTTAGGCATAATAGCTTATATGAGCTGTAGTGTGATTCTTTGCATCGGCAACGCCGACTAACCATGATGCTACCCTTGGCACATCGATTTGCGTGCCAGTAGACCGGCGTTCGATGACACTACCTTAGGCACATCAATTTGCGTGCTGATAGACGGCGTCCGATGACGTATAAATTCCTGACTCGACCAATCAGACCTAAGCCGGTAATATTTTAAGTAGCACTTAATGACCATAGGCCGCTGGTATGTTTGGCAGTTGGTGAGCACGTGGACCGAGTCGGAGGAGGAGCAGAGGGCGCTTAGCAGCATCAGCCCGAGCACACTTTCCAGGTGACACAGCACGCTCTCTTTAATAATTAATAATGTGAATATAGAAATTAAGGGTAGGTGTCCATAACACTGCATGCGGGCCCACCGGGCGTCGTCGCATGTGGTCGAGTGGACCCCGCCTTGCATGCAGAGTCGCGAGTCTAGCTACGCATGCATAAAAAGTTAATAATTTAATAATAATTATTCTATTGTTTGCATGGACACCATAGATAGGTATTCCCTTAATTTGAATAAATAAATAAATAAAGAATTATCGGGACCACACTCCTGAGGGGAGCGTGGTAACCCTAGTAAAGGGATTTTGGGCGAGAGTGCTTTATGATATTTAATTTTGATGCTGGGTTGTGAGTGGGTACGAATCCTGGTGTAATCCATCGAAAATGATTAAACACTGTTTAGTTTTCCTTTAATGC
Source organism: Chamaelirium japonicum (assembly GCA_947650365.1). NCBI lineage: Eukaryota > Viridiplantae > Streptophyta > Magnoliopsida > Liliales > Melanthiaceae > Chamaelirium > Chamaelirium japonicum. The sequence goes on from CANTAL010000026.1 coordinate 1,885,536, forward strand.
CATGTGGTTTGTTAATCGTTGTTAATCTACCTGGTTAGAGGGTAGGGACCCCATGCGCGCAAGGGTCGTGAACCACCTTGCGCGTACAGCCGAAGTTAAGTAGGTTAGGGGTCACGGGCAAGGGTTGTGGTAAAGCCAATAGGAGGTGCCCTCGAGTAGGGATTGGCCTAGCAGCCCTGTCCCGGGGAGTTGAAGTCCCCATAGTAAAGCAAGTTGGGCGGTAGAGCTCCACCGTGAAAGACGGGAAACCCCTTATGATCATCTGGGTGAATTGTGCATGGAGTTGGTGGATGCACGGCGAGAGAGCTGGCCCTCTACATCGAAATAAAAGGCCCGATAGTAATGCCCGACCGGGGGCAGGTTGAACAAAATATCCGGGGTTCATGTTTGAATGTATAATTGTTTGCTTATTAAATTTGGAATTGTATGACTGTATACACGATGACCTAGTCGGTAGGATTTGCATGTGAATATAGAAATTGCATGGACACATAGGACGTGATTGAGAACATAGCTTGACAATTAGGTTAATCAATAATTTATCTTAAAATTTGGGCGTTGTTAGTTATTAAAATTGTTAGCTTGTCACTAGCCATTTATTTGGCTAATCTCCCAAATGTATTTTTGGGGGCTACTCATTCCCACGAGTAGACTCTTCTGCAGGAGCTGAGGCACAGGAGCAGCAGTAGGAGTCCAACAGTCAGTAGGGTAGCAGCTTATTTTTTTCTATTTATGTCAATCTTAGTAGTGGTACCTTTTTATCGGATGTAATCGAATTGGATTGGAATAAGTTTCTATTAGTTAGTTAGTTTGATAAGTGGTAATGTGCCAGCTGAACTTTCTTTGGGTAGGCCTCTCCTCAAGGCCCCAAGCCTAGGTTAGATCACCACAAAAAAATATAAGACGAATAAGTGACCTAATTTGACAAGCCCAGTAGATAGGACCTCCAGAAAGATGCACCGAGTGTTCAGGAGCGGGTGAGATACTCGGCTCGCCGTCGGAGGCTTGAGCCTCGTGCTCCTTTAGAGGATATTATGTCAGTATGTTGTGACCCCGTTGGGTAGCATGTACTGAAAGGATACTCCTTTTAAAGGTCGAGTCTGATCTTTTGTTTCTTCCCCTTCTTTCATTTGCTTGTGTGTGAGCGTAGAAAGAGCCCAGTGAGAATCCTAAATTGGCATAGTTAAGTAACCATACCCATAACCCTCTTCCTTTTCTCACCTCATACCCCAGGAATCAGTCTTCAGATTTCTGGGGCGTGACAGCTGGTATCAGAGCCTAGGGATATGTTCCTAGGGGTTAGTTTCTAGGATTAGGAGTCTAAGTCTAGAGTCTAAATTGTTGGTTAATAGATAGTTGACGTTAGGACTATCTTTTCAATTTCAGATGGCGGGTACTAGGAGTGGAAATGGTGCAAGCAACGGAGCAGGATCGTCCTCTGCGTCTGATAGCACGGTGAGGATGATGGAAATGCTCCAGGGGATGGCCACCATGGTCCAGCAGCAGCAGGCTGCTGTTGTGCAGCAGCAGACGGCTGCTCAGCAGCAGGCCGAGCTAGCGCAGGCTGCCCTTGCCCAGGCTCAGGCTCGTCAGCAGGCCGAGGGCGAGCGGCAGGGGAAATTGCTGAAAGACTTCAAGGCGATGGGACCACCGAGCTTCAAGGGCGATCCAGACCCTATAGAGGCCGATCGATGGTTCCAGCAGACTGAGAAGATACTGAACGCATTGGGCATCACCGACGATAGGAGAGTGACCTTCGCCTCGTACCAGTTTGAGGCTGAGGCAGACTTCTGGTGGCAGACAGTCCAGCGCACCAGAGCAGCAGATCGAGGAGCGATTACATGGCAGGAGTTCGAGGAACTCTTTCGGAAGAAGTTCTTTCCAGTTACCGTGCAGAACCGGATGGAGATGGAGTTTCTGGCGCTATATCAGGGATCTCGTACTGTGACACAGTATGAGGCCAAGTTCTCGGAGCTTGCGAGGTATGCTCCACACCAGGTGGCGACCGACGGCAGGAGAGCCTTGCGCTTTGAGCATGGCTTGAATCCAGTGATCAGAGGTAGGGTTACCCCTTTCTTGGGGCAATCTTATGAGGAGTTGGTCAACCGGTCCCTGGCAGTGGAGCAGGAGTTGAAGGAGTCACGCGCTATCATGGAGAAGCGAAGTGGCAGCAGCCGCAACGATCCACCGACTCAGAAGAGGTTTAGGCCTATGGAGACTCGACCACCGCCGCGCCAGCCTCAGAACTTTCGTGGTCCTCCAGCTCTTGGACCGCCGCGGCGTGGATGTTTTCAGTGCGGTTCATTTGATCATTTGAAGTGGAACTGTCCACAGCTTCATCGGCAGCCACTCCTACCAGCTCCACCCCAGAGGCCTGCTCTGTTGCCACCACCTGTGCAGCAGCAGAGGCCTCCACAGAGAGCTCAGCAGCAACAGCGTCCTCCCCAGGTACAGCAGCAGAGGTCTTTCCCCCGTCAGGGCGGAGGAGGCAACCAGGCTCAGGGAAGGACGTACATGCTAGTTGGCCAAGACCCAGAGGCTTCTGGGGGAGCGATCGAAGGTAACCCTGAACTTAGAATTTAAATTCGTAGACGTAATGGTGTAGTTGTCATTGCTATTAGTTTTAACTCGTTAGAACTTGTAGCAACCAGTAGCTAGATTGGTTTCTTACATGTTTTCGATAACGCTAGGTACCCTTCCTGTCTTTTCGACCCTTGCTTTCGTTCATTTCGATAGCGGGTCTACTCACTCCTATATCGTCCCTAGTTTTGTCAAGACTTTGGGACTAGAGTCGGTTCCATTGGGTCATACTCTGTCGGTGTTTTCACCGCTCGGGGTAAGTACCGATGTGGACCGGATCTGCCGGGACTGCATCATTCATATTGGAGACAGAGAGCTCTCGGCAAACCTCATCATCCTGGACTTAGGAGGAGTGGACGTATTGCTTGGGATGGATTGGATGTCAGCCTATCACGTTACCCTTGATTGCTTTACTAAGAAGGTTATATTCTCACCTCCGGGGAGCGAGGCATTTTACTTCTTGGGAGACAAGCAGAAGATCTTGTGCCCGGTACCGCTGCAACAGATAACCCTCAGCTTACTAGCGCAGCTACCGAGTAGAGATAAAGATGGGAACCCAGTAGTGCTACCACCGATGGTTCGTGAGTTTCCGGATGTCTTCCCAGATGAGCTTCCAGGCTTGCCTCCACCTCGAGAGGTTGAGTTTGCTATAGATTTGGCACCTGGAGCAGCACCGATCTCGGTTGCTCCATATAGGATGGCTCCTGCGGAGCTAAAGGAGCTGAAGACCCAGTTGGAGGAGTTACTCGATAAAGGCTTCATTCGTCCCAGCACATCTCCTTGGGGAGCCCCAGTTCTTTTTGCTCAAAAGAAGGATGGGACGAAGAGGCTTTGCATCGATTATCGCAAACTGAATAGCATCACGATCAAGAACAAGTACCCTTTGCCGCGAATCGAGGACCTCTTTGATCAGTTGAATGGTGCTTGTTATTTCTCGAAGATTGACCTGAGGACCGGATATCACCAGTTGGCTGTGAGAGCGGAGGATATTCCAAAGACGGCGTTTCGAACACGATATGGGCACTATGAGTTTTTGGTCATGCCCTTCGGTCTAACAAACGCTCCTGCAGCATTCATGGATCTGATGAACCGAGTCTTCAGCATGTTCCTGGATAGATTCGTTGTGGTATTTGTAGACGATGTCCTCATTTACTCCAAGACGAAGGGAGATCATCGGGAGCACCTGAGTGCTGTGTTGCAGACCCTTAGAGACCACCAATTGTATGCCAAGCTCAGTAAGTGTGAGTTTTGGATGCAGGAGGTGAAATTTCCTGGACATGTTGTCTCGCAGGAAGGTATCTCCGTGGATCCATCGAAGATAGAGGCCGTGATGGACTGGGAGCAGCCGAAAAACGTATTCGAGATCAGGAGTTTCTTGGGGCTAGCAGGCTATTATAGACGTTTCGTGGAGGGATTTTCTCGTCTAGCAGCACCTCTCACCCGTCTGACAAAGAAGGGTGTCAGGTTCGAGTGGTCGGAAGATTGTGAGAAGTCCTTCCGGGAATTGAAGCGGCGTCTCACTTCGGCCCCAGTGCTTACGATTCCGGCCAGTGGCAAAGGTTATGTTGTCTTCACCGATGCCTCACAGATGGGGCTTGGAGCTGTATTGATGCAGGATGGTAGGGTGGTAGCCTATGCCTCTAGACAATTGAAGACTCACGAGAGGAACTATCCCACCCATGACTTGGAGTTGGCGGCGGTGGTTTTTGCTTTGAAGATCTGGAGGCATTATCTGTACGGTGAGGAGTTCGATATGTATTGTGATCACAAGAGCCTGCGGTACATCGCGAGTCAGAAGGATCTGAACATGCGTCAGAGGAGGTGGATCGAAGTCTTAAAAGACTTCAACTATTCACTCTTTTACCATCCTGGTAAAGCGAATGTTGTTGCAGATGCATTGAGCCGGAAGTCCCATAGTCATCTTGCTAGATTGGTGACTGATCGACAGGATTTTCTGGCCACGATAGAAGGCTTTGATTTGTGGGTTCAATGGGAGCCCTCTCATACCATGTTGCGCACCATACGAGTGCAGCCCAGCCTACTACAGAAGGTGATTGCAGCACAAAGGTTGGATTCTGAGTTAGAGGAGATTAGAGCACGGTGTGACAGTGGGGAGCTCGTTCCTGACTGGTCAGTTGATGTTGATGGAGGTCTGCGGTTCCAGAAGAGGTTGTGCCTCCCTGCTGATGAAGAGGTTCGAGAGGAGGTATTGTCAGAGGCACATCGATCCAGATTCTCGGTGCACCCTGGCGGCACCAAGATGTATCATGATTTGAGAAGGCAATTCTGGTGGAAGGGCATGAAGCATGACGTGGCCGCCTTTGTGTCTAGATGTTTGACTTGTCAGCAAGTCAAGGCTGAGCACCAGAGACCGGCTGGATTGCTGCAGCCGCTCTCAGTAGCTGAGTGGAAATGGGAGCACATCACGATGGATTTTGTTTTGGGGTTGCCTCTGACCCGGAACAAACATGACTCAATTTGGGTGGTCGTGGACCGACTGACGAAGTCGGCACACTTTCTTCCGGTGCGAACAACGATGACATCCATCGACCGAGCGAAGTTATATGTGAGGGAAATTGTCAAGCTGCACGGAGTTCCAGTTTCCATTGTCTCGGATCGAGATCCTCGGTTTGTTTCTCACTTTTGGGAGAGCCTGCAGACAGCTTTGGGGACGGAGCTCAGTTTTAGCACTGCGTTTCACCCGCAGACGGATGGCCAGTCAGAGCGGACGATTCAGATTTTGGAGGATATGTTGCGGGCTTGCACAGTAGATTTTGGAGGCAGTTGGGAGGAGCACCTACCTCTTGTAGAGTTCACCTACAATAATAGTCACCAAGCTAGCATCGGCATGGCCCCCTATGAAGCTTTGTACGGGAGGCCATGTCGGTCACCTCTTTGTTGGGCAGAGGTAGGAGAGCGGAGTCTCTTGGGGCCAGAGCTTGTCCAGGAGACGACTGAGAAGATCCAGCTGATTAGAGAGCGACTTAGAGCGGCGCAGAGTCGACAGAAGAGCTACGCGGATGTGCGTCGACGCCCGCTCGAGTTTACCGTCGGAGACCATGTCTTCCTGAAGGTTTCCCCTCGGCGAGGCATCACGAGGTTTGGGAAGAAAGGAAAGTTGGCTCCGAGGTTCATAGGTCCCTTCGAGATTTTGGAGAGAGTTGGCGAGGTGGCATATCGTCTGGCACTGCCCCCGCAGCTCTCTAGCGTCCACGGTGTCTTTCACGTGTCGATGCTTCGGAGGTATGAGCCAGACCCGTCACACGTGTTAGATTGGCAGGATCTGACCCTTAGTTCAGATGCATCCTATGAGGAGCGACCGGTCAGGATTTTGGCTAGTGAGAATCGAGTGCTTCGTACAAAGACCATCCCCATGGTGAAGGTGCAGTGGCAGCACTGTAGTGAGGAGGAGGCTACATGGGAGCTCGAGTCAGCGATGCGGTCCCAATACTCTTCTTTGTTCGATGATTAGTGTTAGTTAATTTTCGGGACGAAAATTTTAATAAGGTGGGTAGGATGTAATACCCGGTACGTTTGATTTCAGGGCAGCCCAGTTTTATTATTACTAAATTGATTGATTTGTTTTTTTCAGTTATGGTTGTCGATGGTATGTGCTTGAACATGAGTTGGACCGGGCAGTGGGCCCCAGGTCCGGGTCGCTAGGCGACACTGGAGGCATGGTGATCGTTACACGAGCATGCGAGCACGTGTAACAAGGCATGGCATGAATGTTTTTGATAATAATAAAAATTAATTAAAATAATAGGTTTTAAGGCGAGTCTGTCGGACTCGTAAGGTTTGTGCACCGGCCCGTCTTGGTGCGATGCGAGCTCGAGTACGATCCATGCTTAACTGCGAGTTATACTTGTTTGCTAAGAAAAAAAAAAAAAAAAATTAAATAAATTAAAAATTAAAAACACCTAAATCTATAACCAAACCCATTATCGTTTCTCACCTTTATCTCTCTTTAATTCCTTTATCTCTCTTTAATCCCACACCTCTTTATCTCTCTTTAATCCCAAACCCAACCTGGCCCCTAATTGTTTATCTCTCTTTATCTCTCTTTAATTCCTTTATCTCTCTTAAATCCCACACCTTTTTATCTCTCTTTAATCCCAAACCCAACCCCCTAATTGTTTCTCTCTTTATCTCTCTTTAATCCCAAACCCAACCTGGCCCCTAATTGTTTCTCTCTCTTTATCTCTCTTTAATTCCTTTATCTCTCTTAAATCCCACACCTCTTTATCTCTCTTTAATCCCAAACCCAAACCCATAATCGTTTCTCACCTTTATCTCTCTTTAATCTCTTTATCTCTCTTTAATCCCAAACCCAACCTGGCCCCTAATTGTTTCTCTCTCTTTATCTCTCTTTAATTCCTTTATCTCTCTTAAATCCCACACCTCTTTATCTCTCTTTAATCCCAAACCCAAACCCGTAATCGTTTCTCACCTTTATCTCTCTTTAATCTCTTTATCTCTCTTTAATCCCAAACCCAACCCCCTAATTGTTTCTCTCTTTATCTCTCTTTAATCCCAAACCCAACCCCCCTTCTCTCTCTTCTCCTTGTTGCACGATCCGGCCAACTCCATCCCTAGTTTCCCTTCACCTTCATCGCAGCCATGGCCACCAGCCGGCGGGCCGACGGCTGTGCAATCGGCAGATGCTAACCAATCGACAGGTCAGCCCCTCTTCGTTTTCCCTGTTTTCCCTTTGGTCCTGTTGAGACCAGCTCGGCGATTTTTTTTTTATGCCAAAGAGCACAAAGGCATACTAGTAGTAGTGCTCGACGCAGTTTCGACCGTCTACTCAAATTGGTATAATCGAACCATAGTAAGACTATTGTTGTTAGCAATGCCAACTATCCTAGATGACTTAATCGCAATCATCGAGGTCATAAAACCCTTCGACCATGTCGTTTGGGTCATACAATCTATGACCATTGTTTGCGGATGATGCCCCCATTATTACATCTATTTTTATATGGCATACGAATCATCGTGCTATGAATGGCGGTGGGCCGCTCAGCGACCCATATACGAAACCTTGCCGGTCTCGGAGTTCAACTAGGTGAGACGTAATGGCGGTCGTCAATCCGAGCTCAGGCTCATGCGACTCGTTTTAATTATAGTAGTAACTGTGTTTTTGTACCTTAGCCAGATGATTTCTCGGGCAAATAACGAATCAAACCTCCAAACCTTGCCTAGACTTGACCTGATCTGTGTTACCATGGTCAAGATGCTGAAGGTTCCTCAAAGCACGACAGCACGCTAGTAGCGGCATCGATGTAAATGCGATCGTTTAGGCATAATAGCTTATATGAGCTGTAGTGTGATTCTTTGCATCGGCAACGCCGACTAACCATGATGCTACCCTTGGCACATCGATTTGCGTGCCAGTAGACCGGCGTTCGATGACACTACCTTAGGCACATCAATTTGCGTGCTGATAGACGGCGTCCGATGACGTATAAATTCCTGACTCGACCAATCAGACCTAAGCCGGTAATATTTTAAGTAGCACTTAATGACCATAGGCCGCTGGTATGTTTGGCAGTTGGTGAGCACGTGGACCGAGTCGGAGGAGGAGCAGAGGGCGCTTAGCAGCATCAGCCCGAGCACACTTTCCAGGTGACACAGCACGCTCTCTTTAATAATTAATAATGTGAATATAGAAATTAAGGGTAGGTGTCCATAACACTGCATGCGGGCCCACCGGGCGTCGTCGCATGTGGTCGAGTGGACCCCGCCTTGCATGCAGAGTCGCGAGTCTAGCTACGCATGCATAAAAAGTTAATAATTTAATAATAATTATTCTATTGTTTGCATGGACACCATAGATAGGTATTCCCTTAATTTGAATAAATAAATAAATAAAGAATTATCGGGACCACACTCCTGAGGGGAGCGTGGTAACCCTAGTAAAGGGATTTTGGGCGAGAGTGCTTTATGATATTTAATTTTGATGCTGGGTTGTGAGTGGGTACGAATCCTGGTGTAATCCATCGAAAATGATTAAACACTGTTTAGTTTTCCTTTAATGCCATGTGGTTTGTTAATCGTTGTTAATCTACCTGGTTAGAGGGTAGGGACCCCATGCGCGCAAGGGTCGTGAACCACCTTGCGCGTACAGCCGAAGTTAAGTAGGTTAGGGGTCACGGGCAAGGGTTGTGGTAAAGCCAATAGGAGGTGCCCTCGAGTAGGGATTGGCCTAGCAGCCCTGTCCCGGGGAGTTGAAGTCCCCATAGTAAAGCAAGTTGGGCGGTAGAGCTCCACCGTGAAAGACGGGAAACCCCTTATGATCATCTGGGTGAATTGTGCATGGAGTTGGTGGATGCACGGCGAGAGAGCTGGCCCTCTACATCGAAATAAAAGGCCCGATAGTAATGCCCGACCGGGGGCAGGTTGAACAAAATATCCGGGGTTCATGTTTGAATGTATAATTGTTTGCTTATTAAATTTGGAATTGTATGACTGTATACACGATGACCTAGTCGGTAGGATTTGCATGTGAATATAGAAATTGCATGGACACATAGGACGTGATTGAGAACATAGCTTGACAATTAGGTTAATCAATAATTTATCTTAAAATTTGGGCGTTGTTAGTTATTAAAATTGTTAGCTTGTCACTAGCCATTTATTTGGCTAATCTCCCAAATGTATTTTTGGGGGCTACTCATTCCCACGAGTAGACTCTTCTGCAGGAGCTGAGGCACAGGAGCAGCAGTAGGAGTCCAACAGTCAGTAGGGTAGCAGCTTATTTTTTTCTATTTATGTCAATCTTAGTAGTGGTACCTTTTTATCGGATGTAATCGAATTGGATTGGAATAAGTTTCTATTAGTTAGTTAGTTTGATAAGTGGTAATGTGCCAGCTGAACTTTCTTTGGGTAGGCCTCTCCTCAAGGCCCCAAGCCTAGGTTAGATCACCACAAAAAAATATAAGACGAATAAGTGACCTAATTTGACAAGCCCAGTAGATAGGACCTCCAGAAAGATGCACCGAGTGTTCAGGAGCGGGTGAGATACTCGGCTCGCCGTCGGAGGCTTGAGCCTCGTGCTCCTTTAGAGGATATTATGTCAGTATGTTGTGACCCCGTTGGGTAGCATGTACTGAAAGGATACTCCTTTTAAAGGTCGAGTCTGATCTTTTGTTTCTTCCCCTTCTTTCATTTGCTTGTGTGTGAGCGTAGAAAGAGCCCAGTGAGAATCCTAAATTGGCATAGTTAAGTAACCATACCCATAACCCTCTTCCTTTTCTCACCTCATACCCCAGGAATCAGTCTTCAGATTTCTGGGGCGTGACAGAGTAGACCCCCTCAGTCCCTCATGTAGGGATAGGAAGAACTAGAGATGGAAGAACCGATATGATCGGACTGTGAAGCACATATGGCTTGGTTGGGTGAGAATGAGAAAGCTGGTATCTATCGATTATCGGTCTAGTGACAGATGATTTGATGGTCGGTGACTTCAACGATCAACCCATCAACACTAGTACACCCAACAATTTGATCGTGGGAAGTTCAAAGTTCATTGTTTTCCTTAAGATCGAGCAGTCAACATTATGATCTTTGTTGGCAACGATGGAGTGTTGAAGACATCCTTAACTATACAATTGATCAGCTGCAACAAAGACAATGACCCGTAGTCGATGACATCCTGAAGATACAACCCTATTGATGGTCGTTGTTGGCATACATCATTAATTGATAAAGATCAAGGTTCGGAATATTGATTTCGACCATCATTTCAACACCTTCAAAAACGGCATATTTCACAAAATATTGTGAAATATCTCGATATTTTGTAAAATATACCATTTTGGTGTATGAAAAAAAAAATATTTTATATTTTTTTTGAAAAATATTTTAATTTTTGTACCTTGTTTGAGATCTATCGGCATATGAGACAGATTGCTAAACACGGCACACTAGAATTTCTCATCGGGGTCAAGATTCTTCAATTGAGGGAGAATTTAAGAAAGAGCATTAGAAGGTTCATTATGGTCCATTAGATTTAGAATATAAGGACTCTTAAGTTATTAGTTGTTTCAGGAATTTTCTGGGTTTATCTAGAATTCTTCCATTCTAGATGATGCTTAATTCAATAAGAAATTCCTAAGAATTTTTCTTATTTACTCAGATATCTACTCAGATAAGACTTACAATTTTTTTAGGATTCCTAGTTTACAATAAGTTTCCTTAATGGGTTATGATTCCTCCTTATATTAGAATCGTTTCATCCTTTGAGAGTTCTTAATCTTAGTATATGTGTTAGAAACTAGATTTCTTATTTTGTCATGAGTTTCATACTTTCTGTTTTTTATTTTTTTTTATGTGGCTTTAGAAGTCATAAGTTAGTATCAAAATGTGGTCAAAAATCCTAATTTGATATTACATTTGGGTAGGAAAGTTTTAAGTCTATTTGGATCGAGTTTTGGTTGATATAAACCCATATAAATCGGTAACAAATTTTAACATGTTATGATTATTAAACATTTAATTTTAGCATTTTATTGTAATTTCATCCTCTTTGTCAAAATTGTTATCATCTCTTCCTAATCCTACCATCTTCATGGTACAGTGGGTAGATTTAATTTTTGATGTATGATGTGATGTCATCAAATTAGTATTAGAGCGGGTTCCTGCCCCCAGCCTAATAAGCACTGTATGAACAGTTGCCGATAATTAATCAATCACATGTTAATCATGTCTTCCAAAAAGACCTTGCGAATACAGAATGTTAGATCTATTTGTTCACGTATGCATGATGTTGTAGCGCCCATGGTTTTATTATCTAATTATATCGCTAATTAATTTGTATGCTAACTGATCAATTAGTTATTATATTTGAGAATCATGGATTTAAAGAATAAGAATAGTTATATTGGTCGTTTTGCTAGATTATATCGGTGCAAATTATCGGGCGGTTGCCCAACATTAGAATTGGCAACCGGTTGAAGAGATGGCAATTGGGTGGTCATATTATAACAAATCTCATGACATTAGAACCGCATCAGTGAGAGCTTTCCAACAAGTCCTCCTGAGCAGGAATCCAACTTATGATTTGAAAATTTCACTCGATTCCATTTTTTTGGCATAGTGTGGTTTGAACCAAGATGACACCGAACTACACCCAGGTATATATATCTGGACCCACTCTCCTAACTATGTTGTCTACTTCAAATAGGGCGGCCCAATTCGTTGGCATATTTGGATCACATTTAATGAGATCCATCACATCCCTTGAGTATCGGATCGTGCCGTTGATTTTCTTTCCTCCCGACCACTTGATCTCGCAATTGCCGTACGCAACCAAGAGACTTGAACAAGTTTCATAGTGCATTAAATGCACCCATCACATCCCTTGAGTATCGGATCATGCCGTTGATTTTCTTTCCCCCCGATCACTTGATCTCGCAATCGCCGTAACACACCCAAGAGATTTGAACAAGTTTCATAGTGCATTAAATACACCCATCACTTTAACCGTCAATCCTCTTCCAAGTTCACACCCACCAATCATTCTCTCTTTCCATTATTTAAAGAACCTTACCTTCTTAATTCTTGTTCAAATTGTGTGTGTGTGAGAGAGAGAGAGAGAAAGAGAGAGAGAGAGCAACATATAAGGAAAGTAGCAACACGAGCAGCCATCAAGGTGGGCATTGTTTTCCTTCTCTATTTCTATCTTACAAACATCGCCACCATCCACTAGTCTGCTATGCCGCGAGTGCACCGCACACACCACCATAGCACCACCTCCAACCCATTTTGGATAACCCATTGCCAAGACGACACTGTCGCAACACCCAACGACCACCACTTCCATCGAAACACCTAACTAACCACAGCATTCCCTCAACTCATAATCGGACCGATGGGTTCGATAATTTTTGACGGCACTAGTTGGATGGCCGATAGCTCCGGCATGTGCCAGGAGTTGGGTGTCAGCCCATGGCTCTGGCCGAGGTCACCAAACCTGAACCCCGTAATATATTCCTCTTTGAAATATAAGAGAAGACAATGACCACATGCATGGCTTGGTTACCCCTTGATAAAACCATCCAATTTTATCCATGTGTGCTCCTTTATTTATTTCACCTTTATTTTAACTAATTATACCCCTAGCCTTGTTTAATTTCACCCCTATCAATATTACACCCTTGCTTATATTATATGAGCACCACCCCATTTACTAGCTACTAAAAAGCACTTAGAGATACATTAGTCCAACCAAAACCAAATCGGAATTCTATGCTGAAAAACATGTTGTGCAATATTTTGCACATCCGTTTTCTGACTTGTACAAAAGCGGCGATATTAGAAAGCGGGTTCCGAGCCTCATCACACTGTGTTGCCTTCAATCCTTGGATCTCCCTTGATTTTAAGAGGAGCAACTTTGACCCTTTGGTGCCGATCGCACGCTCCTAGGAAACCTAAACCCCTGCACAGCTCGACTTCCTTGACCCTGATCTAAAGTCTTAAATAATTTTATACTTATACATTTTCTCTTGCATGCATCGAATCAGTTTTAGAGTGTGAGTGCATCGATCGGAGTTCGCATTCTTTCACTTTAGGAGTACGGTACGAGAGACTCGCTACCCCGGCCAAGGTGAGGGACACTCAACCTTTGCGACCCATGTCTGCTCATTACATTCATAGTTATTAAGAAATAAGTTTTGGGGTTCGTGTTCACGATTATGCTCGTAATTTGATCGATCGATGTATATGTGGTATAATCTCCAAAAATCATGGCTACTATGTATGTTAATTTGCTAAAAGGAAAACCTTTGAACTAGCATACATGAAATCAATTTACAGGACTTGTTGAGATTTTATCTTATAAAATGTTATAAACAAACTTTAGTTCTGGAGAATATAAAAGGTTTTGAAAGATCCTAAATCACACTACCAGGGATGAATCTATATAAAGCACCTTAGTGTTATGGTATTAAATATTTGACCGGAAGTCCTGATTCAATCTTTCTTGTACCTATTCTGGTGTCGAGGCAACGTCATTGCCTAGTTGGCTCTCGGTTTAGATCCGGATGCACATCGTAGGTAAGTGAACCCTTAGATGTGTACAGACCGAATAGAGTAGGGAGGATCACGTGGTTAGGTCACTGGTTATTTCCGTAGAAAAATTAAAGTGGAGTGACCTAATCCTGGGGTCATGATAGACCCCGAAGAAAGCAAGTTGGGCGAGAATGCCCCGTGGTGAAAGACCTAGCCCCCTTTTGGCTACTAGGGTAGTTTGTGCATGATGTCGTATCTCGTGTACCGAGAGGAATGGTTCCCCTGGTGCGAAAAAGGAACCCTTAGTAATGCGACCAAGTCGGGAGTTTCGGCTCAAACTTGGGGTTGACACTTGCTCTCCTTATTTTCTTTCTCTCTCTTCTTTTCCTCGTATCCCTATCCGGTTACTTGTGATTTTTAGTAGACTTTGACAAGCTTCTTATTCTTTGACTTACAGCTTTGCAGTTGTACCTTGCAGAGTTGGTGGTACTTAGTTTTGTATAAAACTATTTATTGTAGTTCTTTAAAGATCTATTATATTATTGCATTTAATTTTAGGTAGTCGTGAGTTTCTTAGGTTGGTACTACTCACTGAGTTTATTTTATAAACTCATCCCTCAGGAAATCTTTTTTTTTCAGGACCACAGCAGTAGGAGTAAACCTTGGAGGAGTTGCTTCTCGAGAGGCTATTTGTCGCTTAGAGTGGTAGCGTTTTAGTAGTTCTGTTATCAGTCATTGTAATAATGTATTTGGATATTGTAATAATTAGAATATAAATTATGGTTGTGGTATTAGTTAAATAGATGCTCTGACAAATGCCATGTTAGGGCTCATAACTCTCCCCTTATAAAATTTTGAAAGGGAAAAACTTAGAAGTTTTAAATATAAAATTTTGGAAATACCATTGACAGCCTTGTGAAGGTGCGCACCCATATATAATATGGAATTGAATCCATATTCAACCTTGGTCCCTCGTTGAGGACCTAAGCAATAGAATGATGCTTCCTTGGAAGTCTAGTTCCTTAAAATGGATTATTGTTATCGACCCCCGTGAGTTTTCTTGAGCGGACTCGCTGCTCTAAGATCTTTAAACCCTTAATTTTCACCTGACCCCTCACCCTCGGTATTGGACGCAAATTTATGCTCTCCTGGGATCGAGAGGTGACAGATATGCAATTGCTTGCCCGCGGTAGGTCATCTCAAATGAGAAATACAGAACTTGAGGTGTCATCTTGTGGGAAAACGAGATCAAACCCGTTGTCAACCACAATTCTAATTATTTGTATTCATCGGAAGCGAATACTAAGGATGTGGAAAGAATTTCTTTGTGGATCATCCTAGGTGGAAATCTTCATTTGGTGATTGGAGTTTACAACCAAATTTTTTTTGGGGGTTCGAGCAAGAGCCTTAGGTAGAGTCTTATTGCGGTTCTATACGTTGAAGAATTCTTATGTTTGATCGAATAATTGTCGAATAATTTTTTCTTAGTATCTATTCAATAATTTAGAATCAGATGACTTTTAAGATAATTATAAAGTAACAAAAGTGTGACAACTTCACAAATCTTGAGCGATGATCATTTTCTTGCACCAATTCTGGAATCTATTTAACTACCAGATAACAATCTGCCAAGGATCATCTTGCAGCCATGGTTTGAAATTTTGTTCGAAATGACGAAATTTTGTCGAAATATTTCGGTTTGATTGAGACCGAAACAAAAGATAGGGTCGAAACCGGGAGCCTTACCTATTTTTGTGAAATTTTGCGATTTTTGATGAATTTCATCTCATTTTGCAAAAAATTTGACCAAAATATTGGGGTTGACCAAACCTGGTGGGTTTGGAACTGTACTCCAGTTTCGTTGGCCATTTCATCAAAATCTCATGGTTTTAAGGGCATTTCGATGATTTCGACAAAAAACCATCCCACAAATTTTAAAAAAATTGTGAGCTGGTTTCAATGGGTTTGCGGCTTTTAAATGCATCTAAATTTCGACTGAAACCTGTCGTATTTCGCCCGAAATTATCCAAATTTTGTCCAAAGTCGCCATATTTCGTTGAAATCCGCCTGATTTTGCCCAAAGCCATCGGGTTTCATCGGATCTAGCCATTAGATTTGCTAGATTTCATAGGATCTCGTCGCCGGATTCGCCAAATCTCGCTGTCGGATTCATTGAATCTCGTCGAATTCACTGTATCTTGGTAGATCTCGCAGGATTCGTCGAATCTTGCCAGATCTTACCGCCCTATTCCCCTGATCTCACCACCGAATTTACTTGATTTAGCCGGATCTTATCGGATGTTGTTGTCGGATTCACCGTATTTCGTCGGATCTTGTCGCCAGATACAAAAACTTAGAAAATCATCTGGATTTCAATAACCATCTGTATTCCTGCCTCAATAAAATAAATAAGAAATTCAAAAATATTTTATACTGTATACATACGTTAAGTTAATCTATCAAAACATACATGCATGTGCAATTAAGATAATCAAAGCTTAGAATTCTCATTTGAGAATTATTGCAAGCATCATCTGATACCCACTAATTCACACAATTAATTATATATTAGTTGGCTGACTAGTGTTACGTTTGTGGTAGATGACAATGATGTCTTGAATTGCCCCGTGGATAATTACACATAGGACTCTTATAGTTTAGTCGATTGATTAGTCCATATTCCATATTCAGCCAAATTATATGGTTCTATATTTAACTTATCTCCCTTTGGCGGCGGTGGAATGCCATGGTCTCTAGTAGTTGGTAGTTCTTGGTAAGTTTCATTTCGAAGAATTTCAACAACAGCTTCCATGCATGTTCTGCGGGTATATACTTAGAGAAAGTGGCACTCTCACCCCTAGTCTAACTTGGTGTACTTGGAGAATTGTAGGGAGGTGTTGCCAAAATTTTCTTAGAATGGAACAAGCCAAGGGCTAGCGGCTACTAAGGGATCGTGGTATTCCTGCGCATGGATAAGACATATTGTTCTGTAGATTGAGATTGGAAGCATGCATGCCTATTTACTGTATTGATAAAAAAAACTATAGTACACGAACATTAAGTTAATAGATCGAAACATAAGTGCACAAACTGTTCTTCCGATTGTAAAAAAAAAAGATAACTAAAACAATAGATCTAAAAAAAATTGAGAAAGAGAGAAAGATCAATGTATGTACCAGAAAGAAAAAAAAGATATGTTTAATATTGTATTTATAGAAGTTGGAAGATATATATTTAAAGTCATAGTAATAATTCAAGCTGGAAGCCACACGTTTACAATTTCTATGTAAAAGAAAAAGATATATAATTTTGTCTAATACCTTGATTATATTAATCAAATGCCTGCCCGTCCTCCCCGGATATTGTATTGAATTTTGTCTACTGTAATTATTATGGCAAGAAGATAGGAGGCAGGAGTGTTTCACGGTTGAAACAACACCTCGTTAGTGGGTACAAGGACATAAATGCTTGTCCACTTATTGCACAAGCGATGAGGTTATCTCTATTGGAGTTTATGAGAGACACCGATAAATCTAGGTTGTCAAAGAAGAAGAAGGCCTAGGAATTCAGAGAGGCGGTACTAGAGTATCCACCTACCGAAGAAGAGGATGATTCAGATAACGTATACAAGCACACATCCGGTGTCGATAATGATTTTAGGAGAGCACATTATTGAAAGGCGGTGAAACATTCGAGGTAAGTGGGAGAGGAGGCAAGATGTGGAATTTCATGAAGGTAGTGAAAGATTTAAGGCAGTCGATAAATTTAAAACCTAGTGTCATGAAAAGACGCCTTTAAAGATGAAAAATTTTCACATAAAGGTCATTGAAAGTTGTTATTGATATCTCAAATGCCAAATTATCACACACAATACCTTGTGTTGGAAAGATATAAGAGAAGTATAAGTGGATTAAAAGAAAATACGTAAGAAATGGACGGAGTGCACAAGAGCAGGAGAACTAAGAGGATAAATTGTAGAACCCTATCAAAATTGAAAAATTCAAAATACTGATTCTTGATATTGTCAAAGATGAGCCAAACTCATCCTTCTGTAACTCGACCCAAACTCCAAAGAAAGATGGCGATGGATGAGAGGAGAAATAGAGGTCGTGGGAGGAAAACTTGTGCAAAAAGGGTTCGGTTTGGAACTACGAATGACATATTGAACAAGAAGAAGGGGGCTTTAGTTAGCTCTAATAATTATATATTTGATCTTGATGCATGATATGTTGGTTCTCCCGACTCATAATTAGTTCTATTCATGTCTAATCAGTCATAAAGTGATTATATTTTCAACTCATAAAATCCCAAATACGGTCCAGTGGTCTCCCAAAAACAGATGCAAACCTAGTTAGAAGACTTACTACTATATAGCTAATCGAAAACTAAGAAGCACAACTTACCCAAAAAAAGGGGACCCTAATGTAGATGTGTAGATGACGGGATTGAATGATTGATCACTAAACATGAAGATTTTTAATTTGTTCCTTATTAAAGAAAAACTTATGAAATAATCTTCACCCAAACTTCTCTTGCATTATCAATTAAAGCAAAAAGAAAAAAAAAAAGGAGAAATGAAAGATGGAAAGGCAACAATAGCTTGCTTCTATAACTTCTCATTTAAATTTTTAAAGTTTACTAACCACAATCCGAAATGTCAACACTACAGTGATAACTAACAAGTATCAGACTATATTTTGGACCTGTGGGCAGCTCCCTTATACTTCAAGTGATGCATAATTATACTTTGATCGAACTTTACACGTGAATACAGCAGCCTGCATTAACATGTCAATATATATGTGCTTCTCTTTTGCCATTGTATTATTTTATATCAATGTATGAATGACAATTTAAATCACTGGATGAAGAAGGTGCATGTAGACTATTTGGATTAGTGCATAAATTATTATATCTATTGAAAGACTAACATAAATTGTTCTACATATTTGGGTTCTTTGTTGGTGCGACTTCATTACTGAACATCTCTTTGGAGTTGTACCATTAAGCAACAATATACAAATAGATTTAAACCCTTAAATATGTAGTTCGAGGATAATAACATAGCATCTTCACTAGCAAGGAGAGATAAGGATCTTGAGTCAATATTAGGCAGAGCTAGTGGTATTTAGCAATTCGTTAACTCAATATTTTTATCATCTTATAGGGTTTAAACTATTATCTTCATTCATTCTCTTATAGTTTAAAACTATATACTGACTTTCCTTTTTATTTTGGGATTAACCAATAAGCCTGAGTTGCTAGACAAGGTTGTCAAATAGTTCAGAAAGTTCTGGCACTTCCTTTCTGAATTTAATGCAGCAATTGTTTTCTATTTTTTATTTTTTTTTGCAAAAAAGATTTTTCTTAGTATTTGTATGTTTCTTCTGAAGTGACAATTGTTATTTCTCTTGTTTTGATAATGTGGGAATTATTTGCTTCTCTTGTAGGATTATATATTTATATTTAATGACATATAATATGTGGTTGTACTTGGTTTTATTTTTTCTATACCGAAAGTTTTGTGTTTCATATGATCTAGTGGTGTCGCATGAATGAGTGTTTCTTATTTTGCTTCAGTTAGAAACCAATGCCTCAAGATAGTTGAAAATAACTATTGTGCATCAAAAAGAGGTATGTTATTGCTTGTTTGTTCAGTTTAAGATTTCTCTTTGCAATATGTTTTTGCTAGTTAAAAAGTGGATGTTTATGCTGAAAATATATCTAATATGTATTTAATGCTCTTGGTTTCTTAAGTTTTTTTTGGGTGCAGTTATTTACAATTTTGATTGAACAAGTGTTACTCGCCTTTGTTGAGAGTTTTGGAATTATCATGTATTAGAGCATCTCCAACCGACTCCTTCCCAAGTGGGGCCAACTTTAGCTCCCATCCTCCTCCCATCTACCACATAGGATAATAATTGGTGAGCAAAAACATCTCCTCCAACTGAATCCCATCCTCCTCTCATCTGCCCATAGGATAGCTCTAATTTATTTTGGACCAATGGTTGCCAAGGCCTAATACACCACGTGCAAGCATCTATCGTTGATCTCCAAAGCCAAGGACCGTTGGTTCCCAAGCCCCAACGGCTCTATTTTATTTTGAACTGTTGATCTGCAAAGCGAAATACCAATGTATATTTTTTTACACGTGGGCGGGCTCCACATAGGAACTACTTTTTGGATCCCAATATATCCGAGCCGGTTCCGGCTCCTATCGCCACATAAGATGGGTAGGAGCCGGTTGAAGCAAATTCTCTTCACTACATGACAAAAATCTTTGATGCCACATGGGATGGGAGCTGCTATAGGAGTCGATTAGAAATGCTCTTAGCAAGTTGTGCTAATTGTTTTCAGATATGTTTGATATGTAATGTTGTAATTGGACTAATCACAAAGGTAGGGTATGGATTAATTTGTAATGGGTCACTAGTTAGAGATGATTAGTATTTCTGTAAATCACTAATTAGTGACTGGTTGTCTTTTTTGAAAATAAATAATTAGTGATAGTACCCATTGTTAATAATAAAATTCAGGCATATGAGGAGTCATTCATTGTGATATTTGCCTCATCTCCACCAATATTTACCTTTTCTCTTATCATGTGCCTTTCATTTGATGTCATAACATTGTCTACAAGATTTTGTTATAGGGTCTAACGATCATTATTACTTAATTAAACTTTCATTTGTATTTTTTCCTTATGGAAGGGGGATGGGGGTGCCCTCATGTTCGCTTGAAGGATTTACATATTATATGAAAATATGATCTTGTTTTTTTTTGTATCTTTTTTTTTATGTTACATTTTATGAGGGTATCGATTGCTAGTTTATGAGGGACACCCATGGATATTCTTGTCGTATAATACATTTGGAGCCCTAAGAGGCTCGCTCACATTGTATTCTCCTTCTTCTTGTAAATGAGTCTAGTCCATTGTATGTGTATCGTTTTTTGGAGCAAACCCCTACCCACAAGAACTGGGTAGTGGTACTGCTAGAGGAAGTATTTCTTCTCTTCTATATTCTTTCTGGTGAATGATGTTGATTGTCGATGCTCTAAGAAGGTGCTGAGATGTATTTGCTTTGGCCTTGAGTCGAACTCACGGAAGGATTGAGGCTCCTAGGATGGATTCCCCCAAGTCCTTGACCTAGATGATAAGGAGTAAGCAAAGTAGGAGGTAGAAGGAGGGCAGGAAGAGACTAAAGATCGTAGTAGAAGTATTCTCTTTTATTAGCAAATGTATGATAAGTACTTGTACAAGTTTACAAGGATTTATCAACCATTTCTTCTATGCCACCTCTCTCCCTTTTATAGTAAAATACCCGAGGGTAATGAGAGTCTATCCTCTTATTGAGATGTCTGCTTTCCCACATGGGGTGGTGAAGGCCTTCCAATCCGGCTGTGACACATGTTACCCCACATGGGGTGGTGCGTATTCTTCTAATTGCATCAAGATAATTGTCTACTGTAATTAGGTCGATATGAGCTGATCCGCTCGTTATTGTGGGAGTTAATCTGCTTGTGTGAGGTGGACGAAGGGTAGCCTTTTGTTTTTGGGATAACCGGCATTGATATGTCAATAACGGTGTGTTGACTGTTTAGAAACAAGTCAAGATGATCATTTAGTTTTTTATAGAGAAACATCCAATAGCACTACTATCCTAAATGTCTATATAGATAATATTGCGGTAACTAGGAGAACAAAAAAAGAATTGAGAACCTTAAAGAGATATCTATACATTTTCTTTCAAAAGACTTGAGTCAACTTCGATACTCTAGATACTAGTTTCTCATAGCACAAGCTCATAGCGCAAGTATGTTATGGACCTCACAGAAACTAGAGTCATAGGATGTAGACCCATTGACACTAGGGGTGGCAATGGGTCGGGTCGTGTCGTGTTCGTGTCGTGTCTAGTCGGGTTCGTGTCCAAAAACCCCAGACCCAGACCCGACCCGTTTAACTAATCGTGTCTAGATCCTAAACCCATACCCGACCCACTAATAAACGGGTAGACCCGATAAGACCCGTTTATCACCCGGGACTATTCAGTTGACCTGATCCGACCCAATCTGACTCGACCCAACCTAACCCGAAAGACCCGCTGGTATTATATAGTATAGTATCAGATTGCGGGTAGACCCGACCCGACCCGACCTGACACGACCCGTTGAATACTAAACGGGTCTTCCCGGGTCTACCGTGTCCAGACCCTAAACCCGGACCCGACCCGTTTATTAAACGGGTCTATCGTGTCGACCCGTTTACGACCCGAACCCGTTTAGCCCTGATCCAGACCCGCTAACTTCGTGTCGGGTAGTGTCGGGCCTGCCGCGTCGGGTCCGAAATTGCCAGCCCTAATTAACACCCTCATAGTGTGAATGAGAGAAACTTGAAGACCCTGAGGTATATAGAAGAATAGTTGGAAAAATTACATATTTATCATTAGTCTAGTATCTCTTATGTCATTAGCATGGTAAGCTACCACTTGGAAGCTGCTACTAGAATTCATAAATATCTGAGACCACTTAGAAGTAGTTGGTATTTTCTCTGCTAGTAGAATTTATAATAATCCGAGAGCACTTGGAAGTGGTGTTTTTTACAAGAAGAACAATCATCTAAGGAGTGAAGGATACATAAATCGTGATTGGATTGGATCTTCCTCTTAATAAGAGGTCTATTGTAGGTTATTGTATAGGTGACCTCATCACATTGAGGATAAGAAACAAAGTATAGTGGCTAAATCAAAGAGCTGGAGTAGAGAATTAGGATATGGTGCATACTACATATGAACTTGTGTGCTTAAAAACCCTACTTCAAAAATTCGGAATATATGTTGATCCAGTTTAGTTGTACTACAACAACCAGCCTGTTATATGCATAGCAATACCGTCTTTCATGAGAGTACAAACCATATCGATGTTGACTATCATTTTTAATCAAAGAGAATGTCTATGTTAATGAAATCACTACTATATATGTTTTATAACAAAATTAGTTTATTGACATCTTCATAATGGCATGTCCATAAAAGCTTTAAGATGTCATTTGTTTCAGGTCAGGCACGAACAATACATATGCAGCAGCTTGAGGAGGATTCTTGAAAGGTATGTAAGGGTCATTTTGTGTTTTAGTATATCCAGGGTGTTTTCTACAGTTAGAAGGGTCTATTTGTCACTACAAATTGTAAATGAAGTTTTCTGCAATGTAGTGTCCATGTACTTTCAAATTCAAAATGAAGTGGCTGGCCACCTCTATTTGATCTAAATTCATATATAGAAGTGGATAGGTAGTTTAAGGTGTTGGGTGTTTGGGATTGGTTTCTTATATGCTTTCAATTTTACACCTATGTTAGTCCTTGTTCGTTGACCTAATCCTCCATAAATGTAAATACTTCAACAAACCTCACATACATCTCTCCAAACCCAAAATATACTACAAATTCTCAATTCCATAATGCATGTACTTCTCTTGAAGCTAGGGCTCCTTCTGCATGCCTGTGTCATTGTACAGTCTTTTGCTTCCTCTTCCTACCAATGTGTGTTTCCAGTTCCCTTTTTAATGCTTTCTCGCTTAGAGGTCCTATGTTTCACGGAGTGTGTAACATCCCAAAATAAATTAATAATTTAAATGTCTGTGGGCGCAGAAAAAGATACGAATCGTCTTTATTGCGAACACACGAGATTACAGAGTGCCGGGACCCGGGGGCTCAGGTGTGACGAGTCCGGGTGCGGCGAATATTGATCAGGAGATTGTGGGAGAGATCCTCTGGAGGGTCCCTTTGATCCGTGTCTCCACGTGGTATTCGTGCGAGAGCTCTGAAGGGGTTGCCCAAGACAGAGGTCTTTACAGGGTGAGGGTTTTTGAGAGGCTAAGGAGTATCCGTCGTTTCTTTGGTCCCTTCCGTGCTTCGCGCTTCCTCGGCTAGGGGGGTGTTCGGCTTCGTTCCTTGGTCTTCGTGTATTCCTCGCTCCTTGCTTGACCTCGGCGTCCTTGATCGTCGGTTCACGGCGTCGATCGTGCTTTTGGCATTGGCTTTGGCTTTGGCTTTCGGCTTTGGCTTGGCTTTGGCGTGGCTCTGGCTTTCGCTTTGCTTTGGCGCTTGCGCTTGGACGTAGATGGGGGGAGACTTGCGGTGCTTTCGTTCATCTGGACTTCGCGTCGTATCGGCTAGAACGTGCGGTACTTTTGCTCGTGACCGGCGTAGTCGCTTGGCTTTGGCACTTGCGTTGCTTTAGCGCGGGCTTTACCGGGGCTTTTGCTTCGGCTTCTTGCGTGGGCTTTTGCTTCGGCGTCGACTCGATCTTCTTCTCGGACGACAGTGACAACAATGCTTTAGGCTTCTTTGACGGTCTAGGTGTCGGCTAGACTTTGCTTCTTCTCCGGGCTTCTTTGGCGTGATCGGAGTCGAAAGGTACTCTTGAAGATGGCGGGGGTAGCACCGATCTCTGTGCGACGGTTGTAGCGCCGGCTTTGCTTCGAAGGCGACGGGTGTAGCGACGCTTCGGGTGTCCCTTTCCAAGCTTTCTTCTTCGTGGATGGAGCGAGCGTTTGTCGAAGGTGACGGGGTGATGACGCTTCGGTCTTCTTTTCCGGGCTTTTGGGCTTGATCGAAGTTGAAGGTTTGTTGGAGACGGTAAGGTGGTGCCGCTCAGATCTTCTTCTCCGGCCTTTGCTTCTGGCGTCTTCGGAGTCGAAGGGTTCTTCTTCTTCGAGCTTTCTTCTTCATGCACGGAGTCGAAGGCTTGATCTTCTTGTGCAAGGGTTTTCACGTTGATGAGGGCTTTCAATGGACTAAGCCGGTCCCGAAGGGATAGGCTTGCCCGTGCCTCGTGAAGCCTTGGGTCGATGAAGAAGCGTCTCCTCTTTTGCAGAGCTTTCTCGCTTCGTGTTCAGCTTGCGGCCCCTTTGACCGGCGACGGTTGTGGCGTCGGCTCCTTCTCCGGATGTATTTGGCGTAATCGGAGTTGAAAGCTTTGTTGAAGATGACGGGTGTAGCGCCGCTTCTTTTCTTCTCCGGGCTTTTGGTCTTGATCGGAGTCGAAGGCTTGTTGGAGACGACGGGGTAGTGCCGCTCCGATCTTCTTCTCCGGCCTTTGCTTCTGGCATCTTCGGAGTCGAAGGGTTCTTCTTCTCCGGGCTTTTGCTTCTGGCATCTTCGGAGTTGAAGGTTTCTTCCTCTTCGAGCTTTCTTCTTCGTGCACGGAGTCGAAGGCTTGATCTTCTTGTGCAAGGGTCTTCACTTTGATGAGGGCTTTGAATGGACTAAGCCGGTCCCGAAGGGATAGGCTTGCCCATGCCTCGTGAAGCCTTGGGTCGATGAAGATCGTGTCTCCTCTTCTGTAGAGCTTCTTTGCCTTGCCATCCGACTTTTGAGCCTTCCCCCTCCCTCTCTATTTATAGGTGAAGGGGGGAGGGGAGAGATATTGGAAGTTTATTTGAATCCCTTTAATATCTCTTCCATAACTATCCAAGATTTATTCATCCATTGATGAGGGGAATAAGTCTTTATTCGCTTTCCTTTTATGGCGGAGTAGTTATGGCTCAATCTTTTTTGAATTTATTTTGAATCTTGCACATAAAGTCGATGGCGACCCGGCTTCGTTTCTTGTCCGTCGGATCGAGGGACCGACGCAGATCCACACTTATGTAGACGTCATACGCAACCTCCCCCCACGCATGACGGTATTTGTTTCTTTTTTGATCTTTTCTTTCCTTTTCTTTTCTTTCTTTTCTTCCCTTTTCTTTCTTTTCTTTCCTTTTCTTTTCTTTCTTTTCTTTCCTTTTCTTTTCTTTCTTTTCTTTCCTTTTCTTTCTTTCTTTCTTTTCTTTTCCTTACATGGCCGGCCACCCCATGAGGGGTTCGGATCTCTAGTGGGGGCCGGGTGGGCCCCACTTGAGGATGGGCCCACCCGGCCCTTGTTGGATGCGAGTCGAGTGGGTCCGAGTGTGTGTCGGGTTTGATTCCGAGTCGGTGCATGTGAGTCGGGTCCGAGTGCGCGTCAGGTTTGCCTACAACTTGGTGCATGCGAGTCGGGTCCAGGTCGGAGAGTGTGTCGGTTCGCCTCCAACTTGGTGCATGCGAGTCGGGTCCGGGTCGGAGTGCGCGTCGGGTTTGCCTCCGAATTGGCGCATGCGAGTCGGGTCCGGGTTAAACACAATTTGTGTGTCTACAAATGCCCCCTCAAGGATGAGTGCGCCGGCGGAAACACGGAGTACTTGTGTACGTAGGAAACGCGGAGCACTTGTCCTTGATTCCTTTCTTGGATGGGCTTGGTGGCTTATTTAAGAGCCCCTACCCCTTTCATCCTGTGCCTTGTTTTTTTTGCGAAAGGCTGGAGCTTGGAGACCGTCGTCGGGAGAGTGTTGCCTGGGGTTGCACGCGACTTGCTCTGTCTTCCCAGTGTCGCCTCTTTCGTCAGCGGCGACGATGACGATCGCGGCGAGGACGGAGGAGCGTGGCTGAGGTGTTGTCCGCCTTCGCCGCCTTCTTCTTCCTCTTCCTTCTTATTTTTCTTTTTCTTTTCTTTTCTTTTCTTTTTCTTTTTCTTTCTTTCTTTTCTTTTTCTTTTTCTTTCTTTTCTTTCTTTCTTTCTTCTTCTTCTTCTTCGTCTTCTGCCTCTGGTTCGGGTCTGCGGAGGCAGCAGCGGCGGCGACTGCCGGAGCTGTGGTGGCGGCGTGCGGCGCAGGCGGCCGGTGCTGCGGTGTGCGCGGGGCCGGGGCATGGGTGGCGCAGAGGCGGGAGCAACGCGCAGGCGGCGGCGCGCGAGGAGGGGCCCGGGCGCAGGCTACGGAGGTCAGGCGCGGGCTGTGGCGCGCGCGGAGGGGCGCGGTCGGCAGCGGCCGGGGCGGCGCATGGAGGCGGCGTGCGGCACGGGCATGCGGCGTAGGCGCAGTGGGCGGCATCGCAGGGCGCGGGGCCGGAGGCCGGGGCGCAGTCGCGGTTCTTGAGGGCTTCAGGCGGAGGCTCCGACCGGGGTGGCCGGGGTTGCGGCTCCGACCCGGGCGGGCGCGAGGCCGAGACGGGCGCCCCCTTCTTCCCGGTTACGTAGGAGAAGAAGAAGGGGGGGCTGCGCCCCCCCCCCCCCCCCCCCCCCCCCTATTTTTTTTTCTTCTTCTGGCTATCGGGCGCCGATTGGGGAGAGGGGGCTGCGGGCCCGGCTGCTGCTGCTGTGTCCAACCTTTTTTTCTTTTCTTTTTCTTTTCTTTTTTTTTCCTTTTCTTTTCTGTTTTCCCTTTTTTTTGTCTCTGCCGGTCAGGTGCGGAGGACAACAGTAGCAGTGGTGCATGGCGCAAGAGCTGCGGCGCGGCGGCATCCGGCATGGGCGCGGAGTGCGATATAGGCACGGGTCGTGGCCGGAGCGCAATAGCGGCGTATGGTGCGGCACGAGGCACGGAGGCCAGCTGGTGCGGCGTAGGGCCCGGAGGCCGGGCGCGGACTCCAATGTGCGGGGCGCGGGCGCGGAGCGGCAAGGCGGTGTCAGGCTTGGAGGCCGGGCGCACAGGGTCGAAGTGACGAGGTCGTAGGCAGGTTACAACGTCGGTCGCAGGCGATGGGCGCGTGGAGCGGTGCCGGTGCGAGTGGCGGCGGGACCCAAGTAGCAGTCGGTGCGAGCGGTGGCCAGGAGTGTGGCACAGCAGCGACGCGCAGGAGGGGTCTGGCTGGGCTGGAGGTTGGCGATGAGACGGCAGGCGGTGGTCTAGCGCAAGAGTTGCACGAGTGTGACCGGCTGCGGGCCCAGCACAGGCGGGCCGACGGGGGATCGGGATCCCACCGTGGCCGGGTTCTGGGCTCCTCCCCCTCCATGGGGTCACGGGCTTTCAAGGGGCTGTGGCCCCCTTCGTCAGCTCTTTTTTTTTTTGATCGGCTTCTCCGCCCGATTTGACTTGCTTCCCCTTGTGTCTTTTCAGGATTCGAGCTTCGAAGGTTTGGCTTCGCAGGGGTGAGTTGCTGAGGACTTCTCCTACGGGAGTGGCGCCTTCGCTTCCCCTTGTGCCTTTTCAGGATGCGAGCTTTCGCTTGACCCGGTGGGGTGTCGACTCCTGACCTCGGGGGACGTTTAGTACCTCTGCGGCTTTGATACGAAGAATTCTTCGACGGCTTAAGGCTTGCTTGGCAGCTTGGAGACGAAGAATTCTTCGACGACTCGCGAAGATGAAAGCTTCTTCGATAGCTTAGAGACTAAGGATTCTTTGGTGGCTTGGAGACGAAGGATTCTTCGATGGCTCACGGAGACGAAAGCTTCTTCGACAGCTTGGAGATGAAGCATTCTTCGGTGGCTTGGAGCTGAAGGGTTCTTCAGCGGAGTATCGTCGTCTTTTTAGTACGGGAGCGTGATGACAACGGCACGGTGAGAGGACAGGACGAAGCCGAATGTGGTGACGATCGCTTGGTACGAGGACGAGGCGGAGACTTCGGAGGCCAGGGAAGGTGGCTCCTTAGTCTCCTTTTTTTTTTTCGAAGTCGCGAAGGATGCGGTTGTCGCCGATGTATCCGCCTACCTTTGGGTTACTGCATTTGACTTCAGTGGTAGTTCCAATCCTGCGAGTCTTTGACTTTGAGGGACTGGCGACGTTCGGATGGGCCCGAGCTTTTGCACAAGCTTAGCGGATTTCAAGGTGGACGACTCTTTGTTTGCAGAGTAGATGCATACCTTCTTGGAGGGTAGCGAGCTTCGTTGCTTGTGACGGTCTTCGCTGGAGGATGCTTCCCTGGGGCTTAGCTGCGACCGAGGGAGAGAGACGTCGACTGGAGGGGCTTCACGCTCTTGCTACTGCAGACTTGGTTCGGATGCAGAAGAAGGTGGAGACCGCTCGTGTGTCACTTCAGAAGTCGGAGTTCCGTTTGGGGGATGCTCGAGCGACCGAGAAGGCGTCTGGAGCAGAGCTTGCGAGGCGGCGTGAATAGCTGACAAGATGCCGGATGCTAGAGGAGTGATCGAGAAGGCTTTCGGAACTAACCTTGCGATGCAGTGTGCATAGCTGGCGACGCGTCGGAAGTTGATGGCTTCTCTACCCCCTGGAGTTACAGCGCGTGTAAGCTGCGGGAGACGAGCCGTTTCGGCGCCTTAAGGACTTAGACTTACTACTCGTGCGTCACTTTAGAAGCTGTAGTTCCGTTTGGGGAAAGCTCGAATGACCGAGAAGATGTCTGGAGCAGAGCTCGCGAAGCAGCGTGCATAGCTGGCAATGCGTCGGAAGTTGACGGCTTCTCTACCCCGAGAGTTGCAACGTGTGTAGGCTGCAGGAGGCGAGCTGCTTCAGTGCCTCAAGAATTTTGACTTTCTTGTCAACTTTTGGTTTGCTGACTGGACTTGTGGATCTGCACTTGTTCTTCTCTGGGCTGGCCTTCTGGGACGATGTTAGGATATTTCTCCTTTTTTTTTTTTTGTCTTGACTGAACCTGAAGTGACTTCTCAGACTGCCTACGTACCCCCCTAAGGGGGATCAAGTCGCACGTAGTTCATTTATTCCTTTTTTTTTTTTTGGCAAGGGGGGTAACCTTGCGCTAAGCAAAGTACCTTTTGAGGGACTTGCCGCTGGTAGGCAAAGTCGCCGCTGGTTCGCAGTTGTCGCCTGCCTTCTTCGCTTCAATGTAGTTAGAAGTGAAGATCTTCTTGACTGGAGTTTTGATGATTGCAGGAGTTTGACTGGAGTCGATACCTCGGCGATTTGGAAGGATTTGTTCGTCACTTTTGAAAAGGCGAGCTTGAGTCTTTGTCAGGCGATGTGGTACTACAGCTGTGGGGGAGGATTTCGGCCGTCGTACGTGACCCTCCTCCAACAGTCGATTGAAGGTTTGATCCTTCGGGATGTGGCACGCTTCGAAGCACTGAGTTGTGACTTGCTGGGCTGTCACACAAACACTGTAGAGTAGAAAGGTAGAGGAAAAGGTGACACAGGATATAGTGACGAAGTTCGGCCGAAGCCTACGTCTCCGTGCGGTAAGATGCAACCTTTGAATCCACTATCTCTAAGTAAACAGTAGAGCTACTCTCGACAGGCCGAGGAGTGCTTCTTACAAGTAATCAGAGGATGGAAAAGGAGTCTGAAAACCAGAAAGCTCAGGGAGCTCTGGAAAACAGAAAGTGGGTTTCTGGTCTGGAATTTGGGATCTGGAATCATTTACAGGGTTTGCTATTTATAAGGGCTTAGTTTATCTAGGAAATATTCTAGGAATATTCCCAGAAATATCCGGGGTTTGGTAAATACCCGGGGGGATTTACCAGACCCAAGATAGTGCAAGTGGGCCCCAGGCAGGGCTACGGGTCCCACCGTTGGATTCGTGGGCCCCAGGCAGGGCTACGGGTCCCAGCGTTGGACTTGTGGGCCCCAGGCGGGGCTGTGGGTCCCACCATTGGACGTTAGCCAGATTTTGCACCCACATTTATCCCCTCCCAGCTAGATAGGTATTAACCTAGCTGGTTGGGATTTCCTGGTGCAAAGTCGGTCGCTCGTCTGCCGATCCTCTGTCCGGGGTTGGTCGTCATCTGTCTGTCGACCTGCTACGTGAGGCGACCATTGGACCCGCCGACTCCCTGCCAGGGGTCGGCCGGGTGTGCGTCTGCCGACCCATTGTGCGTGACCAACCATCGTCTGTCTGCTGACCCGTTGTGCGGGGCCGACTGGTGTCTGCCTTCCGACCCCTTGTCCGGGGTTGACAGCTGCATGTCTGCCGACCCCCTGTCGAGGGCCAACTGCTATCTGTCTGCCAACCCCCTGTCTGGGGCTGACCATCGTCTGTCTGTCGACCCCTTGTCGGGGGCCGACTGCTGTGCGTCTGCCGACCCGTTGCGCGGAGCCACCATCGTCTGTCTGTCGACCCGTTGCGCGGGACCGATCGTCGTCTGTTTGCCGACCCGTTGCGTGGGGCCGATCGTCGTCTGTCTACCGACCCTCTGCGAGGGGTCGACCGTCGTCTGCCTGCCGACCCCCTGTCCGGGGCCGACTGTTGTGCGTCTGCCGACTCGTTGGGTGGGACCGACTACTGGTGTGTTACCCCCTCCCAGTTGGGTAGGTGGTAACCTGGTTGACTGGGGTCACAAAAATAGCTGCGCGCAAGTCGGTTCAGGCTAAAAAACCTAGGGGGCGTTGGTCAAAAAATATTAGGGACAGGGGGTTTTGTGCAAAAAGTTATGAGCAGGGGTGGTTCGTGCCAAAAAATCATGGGGCAGGCGGGTTCTGTGCAAAATGTCAGAGGTAGGGGGTTCTGTGCAAAAAGATAGGGGCAGGGGGGGTTCTGTGCAAAAAATCTTAGGTAATGGGTTATGTGTAAAAATTCGGGTCAATTATGTGCAAAAAATCAAGAGCAAAGGGGTTTGGTCAAAGATTCTGGGTGGCAGGAGTTTTTTTATAAAAAATCATGGGCTAGGTTTATTGTCAAAAAGTGATAAAAGGGGTTCTGGGCAGAAATTTTTAGGACTGGGGGGTTTTTTGCAAAAACCCAGGTTGGGTTTTGGGGGGTCGGTATAAGTGTATAGGGAGACTCCCGGGGTGGACCCAAGAGCACCCGAGGTGGTAGGTGGGGTTTTCTCCTAGTGGGGGTCGGTAGAAATGCTAACCATTCGATTACAATGCAATGAAATCAAAACCACACGATGGAGTCATCGTGAGAATACTGTGTACCCAATCCGATTCAAACGGTTGTGATCTGAGCCACCTCAGCCTTTGTCTTTAGTGGGTCGGTAGACAGGGTCTTTTTTTTTTGTCGTGTAGGGGGTCGGGAGAAATGCAGGGGGGGAAGGGGGTTGGGAGAAACTCAAAAAGGGGGGGGGGGGGGTCGTCGGCCGGGGAAGGGGGGTTGAGGTTGGGAGGCGCGCAGGCGAGCGGGGGCGGCTGCGGCGTGGGCGACCGCGGGTGGTTGCGGGCGGGTGCAGGCGGTTGCGGGCGGAGGCGGCCGTCGCGGCCCGGGCGGGCGGGGGTGCAGGCCGGCGGGCGGGCGGGGCGCAGGCGGACGTGGCGCGTGCGGGCGGGGCCGGCTGCGGCGGGCGGGGTGAGGGGGGGTCGGGCTGGTGGCACCCCTCTCTCTCTCTCTCTCTCACTCACTCTCTCTCTCTCTCTCTCACACCCACTCATGCACTCTCTTCTCTCACCCACTCATGCACTCTCACTCTCTCTGTTTCTTTGCAACCGCGGGGGGGGGGGGGGGGGGGGGGGGGGTGTTTGGTGCAAGAGGGCAAAAAGGAAAAGGGAGGGGGGGGGGGGGGTTTGTTTGGGGCAAGAGGGCAAAAAGGAAAATAAGGGGGGGTTGGTGCAAGAGGACAAAAAAGAGAAGGGGGGGGGGGGGTTCTCTTTCCTTAATTCTTACCCCCTCTCACCTTTTCTCTCTAAATCTCACCCCCTCTTCTCACTGGTCTTCTACTAAAGAGAATGACAAACGACCCTCGGGCCTCATCGTTTCTCTTGCTTCGGAGGCTCGAAGCCAGCCTTGAGGCTGTGGTCCCGGTGAACCAATATGATCATAATCCGAAGTGGGCTTAGCTTCAACACCGGATAGATCCCAACACCCGATCCACCAATCCCTCTACCGAAAGGGGTCTGCAGAGCTCGAGGAGGAGGGGCTTGCCGGTCAGGGGGTCGTCGGAGTTGCTCGAT
Organism: Chamaelirium japonicum; assembly: GCA_947650365.1. NCBI lineage: Eukaryota > Viridiplantae > Streptophyta > Magnoliopsida > Liliales > Melanthiaceae > Chamaelirium > Chamaelirium japonicum. Next base: position 1,917,721 of record CANTAL010000026.1, read on the forward strand.
ATAGTCAAGAAATGGCACGTTGTGTACACATGCGATGAGGACGACACGATCGATGTTGCTTGGTGACGATCCATGGCATAAGTTCTGCAGCATCATGAGGAAGATATACATTTACACGTGCGAGGAGGCGAAGAGGCTGTCACCGAAGGCGGGCGAGGCGGCGAGGCCCGGAGCGAGGAATCCGTCTTCCGATGCTGATGCCGGCCGAGTCGAGCATGAGGACTAGGCATCGGTTGGTTGTTGATAAGGACTGCTGCTGACGCCCAGCATGACCACCTTAGTCGAAATAGAGTGGTATATGGTACTGTCCGTGACGTGTTGGTCATGTGGGGACCCTTTCTCCGACCAGCCTGTTGGGTGCAACATGGGCCGTTATTCTCTTTTGTACGCAAGAAAAGCGTGCATTTGCGTCAAATGCCGATCGAAGTGGTTGGATGGAAGCATGGGGCGCGTGCTGCACCCCCACACTGTTTTGGCGGTATCTTTCGTTCTGTTTTGTCATTTGGTTGGGCCGAGTCGTTTCACCACGAGCCGAGATGAGCTGAGCTTTGGCCTATTTGTGCTTGTCTTGTAACCGAACAAACCCGAACAAGCTTGTCGACGCACGTTGTTCGGCGTTGACCGTTATACATGCCGACCCCCTGCCAAGGGTCGGTCAGGGGTGCATTCGTTGTTTGTCGAGGCGAAGGTTTCGACCTTCGTCGTCGCATATCGAGGGCAGGGCCTTGGGCTTCGTCGAATGCTGAGGCGAAGGCAGCCTCGGTCTTCGTCTTCGAATGTCGAGACAGAGGTCACCTTGGGCCGAGACGGTGCTGATATCTCGGGCTTCGTCAGGTGCCGAGGTGGCGAAGCCTGCCTCAAACATTGTCTTCGAATGCCGAGGTGAAAGTCGCCTCGGGCTGAGACGGTGCTGACGTCTCGGGCTTCGTCAGGTGCCGAGGCGGCGAAGCTGGCCTCGGACTTTGTTTTCGAATGCCGAGGCGAGGTCGCCTCGGGCCGAGACGTTGCCGATGTCTAGGGCTTCGTCAGGTGCCGAGGCGGTGAAGCCTGCCTCGGACTTTGTCTTCGAATGCCGAGGCGAACGTCGCCTTGGGCCGAGACGTTGCCGATATCTCGGGCTTCGTCAGGTGCCGAGGCGGCGAAGCTTGCCTCGGACTTTGTCTTCGAATGCCGAGGCGAAGGTCGCCTCGGGCCGAGACGTTGCCGACGTCTCAGGCTTCGTCAGGTACCGAGGCGGTGAAGCCTGCCTCGAACTTTGTTTTCGAATGCCAAGGCGAAGGTCACCTCGGGCCGAGACATTGCCAATGTCTCGGGCTTCGTCAAGTGCTGAGGCGGTGAAGCCTGCCTCGGACTTTATTTTCGAATGTCGAGGCGAAGGTCGCCTCGGGCCGAGACGGTGCTGACGTCTCGGGCTTCGTCAGGTGCCGAGGTGGTGAAACCTGCCTCGGACTTTGTCTTCAAATGCCGAGGTGAAGGTCGCCTTAGGCCGAGACGTTGCCGACATCTCGGGCTACGTCAGGTGCCGAGGCGGTGAAGCCTGCCTCAAATTTTGCTTTTGAATGCCAAGGCTATCACCTTGGGCCGAGACGATATCGCCGTCTCGGGCTTTGTCTTTGTATGCCGAGGGTGGGACCTTGGACTTACTGATTGACGGGGGGTAAGAATTCGGAGTACTCAGTATGGTGCCTTTGTATCGGTTGGACTTAGGCGAAGCGCTTTTCAGTCGAACCAACGTATTGGGACACGTAGCTTTGTACCGTTGCAGGTTAGTCGGCCGTGTCACAACGCGTACCGAACTAACTGTGGCGGGGCACTAGTGCATGTGTCCTTACGTGACAACGGGAGCACGTGCGACGCCAATGATTCAAAGTACTCAGTGTAGCGCCCTTGTATCGGTTAGACTTAGGCGAAGCACCGTTTCAGTCGAACCTACGTATCGAGACACGTAGCTTTGTACCATTGCAGGTTAGTCGGCCGTGTCGCAACGTGAACCGAACTAACTGTGGTGAGGCACTAATGCATGTGTCCTTACGTGACAACGGGAGCATGTGCGACGCCAATGATTCGGAGTACTCAGTGTAGCGCCCTTGTATCGGTTGGACTTAGGCGAAGCTAGCGCCGTTTCAGTCGAACCTACGTATCGGGACACGTAGCTTTATACCGTTGCAGGTTAGTCGGCCGTGTCGCAACGCGACCCGAACTAACTGTGGCGAGGCACTAATGCATGTGTCCTTACGTGACAGCGGGAGCATGTGCGACGCCAATGATTCGGAGTACTCAGCGTAGCACCCTTGTATCGGTTGGACTTAGGCGAAGCGCCGTTTCAGTCAAACCTACGTATCAGGGCACGTAACTTCGTACCGTTGCAGGTTAGTCGGCCATGTCGCAACACGAACCAAACTAACTGTGACGTTGAGTAGAAGTTGAGATAGAATTTGATAGTCTTCGATATAACTTGAAATAACTGTCATTTCATTGATAACTTGGTAGATGTTACATCATGGATTTCAGATGAGGGACCTTCCGAGTTGTTGATAGTCGGTGGTCTTTTACTCTGATCGGTCGACGGGCTACTTTTCTTTGGTATTTGTGGTCTTCTGAGGCTCTGCGGGTCTATCGCCTGCCCGTCTTGACCTCTTGGAGGTTCTATCTTCCTCAGCCTCCGCGTTGTGAGCTTGAGCTGTTGATCTCGTTGGTTCTTTATCAGAAAGACGCTTCTTGAGATCATGTTTCTTGCGAGCGACTTGATCGTCCTCCACCTCGATCTCCTTTTGAATTCGATCGAATAGCACTCCGAGGGAGGCAGGAGGATTACGGATGAGGTCATTGTAGATGTGGAGGTCAAAACGTAGAGCATCCTGGAATGCAAGCATGATGGCTTCATCGTCGAGGTGGTGTCCAGAGAGCACAACATGCTCGTTCTAGAAGCTTCGAGAGAATTCCCGGAGGGTTTCATCTGATCCCATCTTGAGCCAGTAGAGGGAGTCCAGCTTTTTCTCTGGCTTGAGGTTCAGCTGATAGTGTTGAACAAAGAGGTCTGCCAAATCCCTGAATTGACTTACGGAGGCCGTAGGGAGGTTGTGATACCAGTCCAGTGACATATCATCCAGGCTGCCAGCAAAGGTGCGGCATAGAACCTGGTTGTCTCTATCATGTGGCGTTAACGCTTGCCTGAAGGTGAGGATGTGCAGCGTCGGATCTCCAGTCAAGCAGTTGAACTTGGGGAGAGCGGGGGCTTTCCAGCTTCGAGGAAACAGGGCGTAGAGAATATGCCGATGAAGTGGGCCTTCGGAGGCATGATCGTTCCGTCTATTGCCTTTCTGGTCGGAGAGGCGTCTTGGAGGAAGAGGAGGTAGAGAGGGCGTCAGAGTCCATCCTGTCATCCGATGCCCGACTGGGGTTCTATTGCCATTGTAATGTTGCTGAATTTTGGAGCGATGTCGATTATTCTGAACATCTCTCCTGGTGTAAGTATCGAAGGATGACTCGGAGCCCAGAGACTCGGGATGGTGAGCAGACTCATTGAGACGCTCCCAGACAGTCGGCCTGGGAGGAATAGGTGAGGGTCCTCTCGAGAGGGATTTAAGAGAATATTAAGGGATATTGATGGTGGATCGTTTGGAAGGAGCGGAAGATTGGTCGACCGACCGACGGACAATTGCTCCGTCGTTGATGCCGACGGTTGACTGCGGGGGATTGATTCTTGCATTGACGGTGATTTGTCGGAGAGAGTCTCTCTCAACCATAAGAGCAGCATTCTGTTTCATAAGAGTGAGGAGCTGAAAGTCCTCTGTTGTGATTTGGTACGTCGCTTGAGCATCAGTACTAGGAGAGATGTGTGCTTTTCCCAAGCGCTGAGGAATTTGGTCGGCTAGTTGAGGCGACCATCGAAGTTGAGCCTGGGCGGCGCAATCAACTGACGGGCGACTCCTCAAATTGACAGCGAGTTGCTGTTCTGGATGTTGGCTCGTTGCAAACCGATGACTCATTGATCGAGTCATCGGATGTCGAGCGTCTGGGTGCATGCTGCTTTCCTCCGGCTGGTCCATCGGTGTCTTCGCCATTTAGGTGTAACGATGGAGATAGACGGATTGCTCGGGCAACCGGTAGCAGCTACCAAAGGAGTTGGGAGGCTTAGAAGTTGTAAGTTGATAGGATCGTGATCCCACAGACGGTGCCAAACTGTGGGGGAGGATTTCGGCCGTCGTACGTGTCCCTCCTCCAACAGTCGATTGAAGGTTTGACCCTTCGGGATGTGGCGCGCTTCGAAGCACTGAGTTGTGACTTGCTGGGCTGTCACACAAGCACTGTAGAGTAGAAAGGTAGAGGAAAAGGTGACACAGGATATGGTGACGAAGTTCGGCCGAAGCCTACGTCTCCGTGCTGTAAGACGCAACCTTTGAATCCACTATCTCTAAGTAAACAGTAGAGCTACTCTCGACAGGCCGATGAGTGCTTCTTACAAGTAATCAGAGGATGGAAAAGGAGTCTGAAAACCAGAAAGCTCAGGGAGCTCTGGAAAACAGAAAGTGGGTTTCTGGTCTGGAATTTGGGATCTGGAATCATTTACAGGGTTTGCTATTTATAAGGGCTTAGTTTATCTAGGAAATATTCTAGGAATATTCCCAGAAATATCCGGGGTTTGATAAATACCCGGGGGGATTTACCAGACCCAAGATAGTGCAAGTGGGCCCCAGGCAGGACTGCGGGTCCCACCGTTGGATTCGTGGGCCCCAAGCAGGGCTGCGGGTCCCAGCGTTGGACTTGTGGGCCCCAGGCGGGGCTGTGGGTCCCACCATTGGGCGTTAGCCAGATTTTGCACCCACAGCAGCTAAGGGTAGTGAACCCATGTGCACCATACTTTCTTTGTTTTGGCTGGATTTGAACATCAACTCGATGGAGTTTTACCCCCGAGTACCTTCTGGCTTGATTACGAGTTGCTCAGATTTGGTGTACTTGAAAGATTTGGTTGAGCTTAAGACGTGCAGTATGCCATGTAACGGTAGTGTCATCTCTTGCAAAGTGATGAGGTTATCCTTGGAGAATGATGACGCTGGCTCCTTTGCTGGAGTGGATGGCGATTGTCCTGGCTTGCGAAGCCACTGAGGTGCGAGACGCAGGACTGGTGTCACTTGGACGGGCAACGAAACATATCGCATCGAGCTTGATTTGAAGTCGCTGTGAATTTTTCGTCTTGATGCTGGCGCTTCTTTGTCTTTGTGCACCTTCTGGCTGGAAGATGTTACTGGTTTTGCAAGTGGAGAGGTTTTGTCCTTCGCAGCTGCTTTGACTTCCTGGGCTCATGGAGCCTTTGCTGGAGGAGCTTCTGCAATGGGGTCTTTAGCCTGGTGAACCTGGACGTCAGCAAGGTGTGCTTCGGCCTCGTTGAACAGCTTGCCGTTGGCGGTGATGCTTCTTCCCATGCTTTCGATGTTGGTGTCGCTTTCTTCATCGTATTTTCGGAGCACTCGATGAACTTCCATTATGCAGCAGGAGACCTTGAAGTTTTGATCAGCTTCAAGGAGGCAATTGGGAAAGTACTCCTGGAGTGTCACCGACTCTAGAAAGCTTTGCTGGAGGAGATTTTTCGGATTTGCTGGTGGTACTTTGGACGTCTTTCTTCCTGGAGCTTCATTCTTTTCCTTGAAAGACTTTCTTCTGGGAAGTTTTCTTATCACCCAGTTTTTCTTGTGGTTAGTCAGACGTGCTATCCTGTAGCTTGATCGTCGTGGCCTTCTCCTTCGAGGCGCCATAGCCCGTGTGTTTTCATCAGTAAGATCTTCATCGCCAAGGTGAAGAACTAGTGCTGCGACTGAAGGCGCTTCTTTGATCGGAAGGACTTGCTCTTTTGGAGACTGTACTGATTCATCTTCTGATCCCCAGCCAGTTGGCTTGACTTCTTCATTTGGAATCAAAGGAGGCCTGGAGTAGAGGACATAATAGTCAAATTTGCCCGAAGGTTGGCCTAGCATGTTGACTTCGGGGCTTCTTTGTTCGTCTCTCGCTTTGAGCATGTGCCGGAATGTAGCTTTGTTTGGAAAAGGGAGTGCTTGCATGAGAGGTGGTTGCCCCCAAGACAGTAAGGATTTGGCCCTAGGTACTGAAGGAGCATGTCGTCGTCGTCTTCTTGGACTACCCCCCTTCTTTGAGTCATCAACGGTGGACTGCCCCCCTTCTATGAGGACTGGCGGGGCTTCTTGTAACTCGTCGTCCGAAGTAGAAGTATCACCGTTGTCAGTTTCGATGATGGAGATATGGTTGACGACTGCCATGGGTGGGTGGGCGGGTGTTGAAACGACGCCCTCGACTGGCATTCCCAAACGATCAAACACCGACCTCTTCTTTGGTTGCTTGACTGGCCCAAGCCTTTCGAACACGAATGTACGCTTTAGATTCGACTGGCTTTGATTGCTTTTGTTTTGCTTTTGGAGTAAGGCTTGGCACCGAGCTCGTTGCCGCCTTCTCTTACTATCGGGATAGCTGGCGTAGGTGGAGCGTGTATCGAAGATTGTCGATCCTTCAGCTGCTTCGTCTACCATCTTCGCCCCAATGTAGTTGGAGGTGAAGGTCTTCTTCGCTGCAATCCTGACGAACATCGGAGTTTGACTGGAGTCGATGCCTCGGCGGTTCAGGAGGATTTGTTCGCCGCTTTGAAACAGCCGAGCTTGAGTCTTTGTTATCCCATGTGGAGTTGCTGCTGGGGGAAGCGTGCCCATGGCGCTTTCTTTATTGTAGCCGGCTTTGAACAGCAACTTGGCAGCGTTTTGCCCCCAACTTCCTTTTGGCTTGAATTCGAGTTGATTAGGGTCGGCAGATTTGACAGGTCCGCTCGGGTTCAGAGCTTGCGTCAGACTGGGTAATGGCAACGTCATTTCTTGCAGAGTGATGACGTTGGCCTGTGATAATGGCGTAACCATCTTTCTTGCCGGAGTAGAAGGTGGTCGCTCGGGTTTACGAAGCCACTGAGGTGCGAGACGTAGGACTGGCGTCGCTTGGACGGGCAATGGGGTATGTTGCATTGCTCTTGGTTCGGAGCCGATGCGCATCCTTTGTCTTGATTTTGATGCTTCTTGGGCCTCAAGTCTTGCCTTGTCGGAAGGTTGCATCGGATTTGCAGGTGAAGGAGCCTTGTCCTGCTTTACTTCTTCAGCCTTCTGGGCTCGCGGGACTTTAGCTGGAAGGACTTCCGCGACTAGGTCTTTTGCTTGATTGAACTTAGCGTCGGCTAGATGTGCCTCGGCTTCATTGAACGGCTTATCATCAGCAACGATGCATTTCTCCATGCCTTCCTCGTAGTACTTGAAGCATTGATGCCAAGTGGACACTACAACGCCGTTCTCATGTAGCCATGGTCTTCCCAACAGGAGGCGATACGATATCTGGCAATCAATGATGTGGAAGAGGACCGTTGTATCGAGCGGGCCGATGGACAGCTTCAGGTGGATGATTCCGATGGTGGACTGTCCGCCCTGGTTGAACCCTTGAATGACCAGCTGGCTGTGCGAGAGCTGGTCATTGGTGATGCCGAGTTGTCGCATTGTCTGGATGGGCATGATGTTGACGGCGGAGCCACAGTCTAGTAGGATTCGATTCACTGGCTTCTCTTTGATGTATCCAAAAACGTAGACGGACCGGTTGTGCAATCGTGTTCCGAGTTGCAAGTCTTCGTCTGAGAAGGTTATCGCCGCATCACACGAGGCCACAGTCTTGCCCTTTTCGCCGTCCTTCCTTTTCCTCTTGTAGCTGTCCGGGTCTGCCAAGGCTGCCGCCATTGCCAGGCGAGCCTTCTTCGGAAGATACAAAGCTTCCACAAGCGGCAAGTGCAGGATTGCTTCGTCATGAGAGGCGGTGCCCCCTTTGTCGGAATCGTCTTCCTCGTCAGTGGAGTCGCCTTCTTCAGAAGTTTCGATCTCACCCTTTCCTTCCGGGATTTTACGAACTTCAACCATGCAACATGAGACCCTGATGTGCTAATCGACTGGGAGGAAGTGATCGGGAAAGAATTCTTGCAACATCGCTGGTTCTGGAAGGCTTTGCTGGAGGAGATCGTCTGGGCCTGCCGGCGGCACTTTGAATGCCTTTCTTCCTGAAACCTTGCTTTTCTTCTTGTAAGTTTTTCGCTCGGGGAATCTCCTTACCACCAGGTCTTGCTTATTTTGCTTTTCTTGCCGTGGCCTTCGTCGTTGGGGTAGCATGACCCATGCCACTTTATCGGTGGATTCTCCTCCGCTAAGATGATGATTGGCAGTAGCCACTGGTTCTCTTGGAGATACTTGTTCTTCCGGAGGCTCTATTGGCTCGTCTTCCAATCCCCAGCCGGTGGGCTTGATTTCTTCGATCGAAACTGATGGAGGCTTTGAGTAGAGGACGTAATAGTCAAACTTGCCCGAAGGTTGGCCCAGCAGACCGACTTCTGGATCTCCTTGCTCATATCTTTTCCGGAGAGCGCATTGGGACGTAGCTTGACTGGAAGGGATTTACTCTTCCTGAAGCTCCACTGGCTCATCTTCCGAACCCTAGCCGGTGGGCATGATTTCTTCAATCGAAACGGACGGAGGCCTTGAGTAGAGGACGTAATAGTCGAACTTCCCCGAAGGCTGGCCCAGCAGACCCACTTCTGGATCTCCTTGCTCGTATCTCCTTTGGAGCGCTCGTTGGGATGTAGCATTGCTTGGAAGAGGTACTGGCGTGAGTGATGGTTGCCCCCGGGGCAGCGACGTTTCTTCCTCAGTAAGCACAGGAGCATGTTGGTGTCGCTTCAAGACCTTCAGCTGGGAAGTTGTCTTCGCGGTTGGCCTTTGATGGTTGATGCGCAATTTGGGCGTATTTCATCGTGCAACAACGAGTATCGACGAGAAGGAATCGAAGGTGATGGACGTCATGTTGACCGTAGCGACCTCCCCAGAGTCGATTTCTATCTTCCTTTGCTTGGCGAGCGCCATGATTCTTTCCTTGAAGACGAAGCATCTTTCGATAGGATGACTCACCATTCGGTGGTATTTGCAGAAGAGAGGGTCGTCGACGCGGTGCATCTGCTCCGGCCTCTTCGAAGGAGGGAGCTCTATCATCTTCTCCTGTAGCAACTGATCAAACATGGAGGAGACTTCCGAGTCCGAGAAGGGGTATTCCTTTGCTTCGAGCTCCTCGAGAGTCATCCTTTGCCTTTGCGGTGGAGGCGGCGGTATGGCGGCTCCTTTTCTTTGATCCGGCTTGCCATCGATCTTGAGCGGCTTGGCGGTTGAAGTGACGTCGGCGATGTTGACTTGTTTCAGCTTCAGTGCCTGCGGCTTGTCATTCTTCTCCACCTTCAGGAAATCCTTGTTTTTCTAGTCTTCGCGGTTTGCTAGGCTGAGTTCCATATCGTGAGCCCGAGTTGCGAGTTCTTTGAAGGACCGAGGTTTGATACCCTTGAGGATGTAGAGTAGGCCCCAGTGCATGCCTTGGGTGCACATCTCGATGGCCGAGTCTTCAGACAAGCGGTCTCATGAATTCAGCGCGAGGTTCCTCCATCTGTCGATGTAGTCGATCACCGGCTCATCTTTCCTTTGCTTGACGACGGTGAGTTCGGTCATGCTGACGGTGCGTCTGGTGCTGTAGAAGCGATTGAGGAACTCCCTCTCCATCTAATCCCAGCTGTCAATGGTCCCTGGAGGAAGGTCAACGTACCAGTCAAAAGCATTACCTTTGAGGGTGCGAACGAACTGTTTCACCATCTCGTCGCCATATGTGCCGGCGTTGTTGCAAGTTTCGATGAAGTGAGCAACGTGCTGCCTTGGATTTCCCTTTCCGTCGAAGTGCTGGAACTTTGGCGGCTAGAACCCGATGAGGAAACGCAGCTGCTGGATCCTCGCGGTGTAAGGTTTCGAGTATGCTGCGGTGATCAGAGGAAGGCCACTGCCATGAGAGCGCATCATGTCGGCTACCAACGCTTGTATTTACTGAGCATTTATTGTTGATGTTGCCGGAGGTTGTGTAGCCACCGAGGCTGGCGCTAGAGAGAGGACTTCCACCGGGACGAGAGCCGAGGAGAGTGCTGGAGTAATCGCTTGAATCGTCGAAACAACCTCTGCAAGAGCGGGAGTTGAAGACGGTGCTGGAGCGGCTACTGGAGAAGCAAGGGGTTGACCGACTCCTGCAGCGTCCTTTGTGCTTAGCTTTTGAAGCAGAGTATTGATGTAACGATTCTTTTCCTCTATCAGCCGAGTAATCTGCACCATATGCTCGCTCATCTGGATGACTTGGAGCTGAAGAGCGAACGGAGGATGGTGACGGAGGACGTCTCGATGTGGCATGCTAGCATCCTCGCCGTCATCGTCGGAGACGTAGTTGCGCCGACTTGCTTCTGGTTGATGACTAATGTTTGCCCCCTGCAGAGGAGGTGCAATATCCGTTGGAGAATCTGAACGGGCTCGGGGTTGGGGCTGGTCCTCCCCAAACTTCTGGACATGGACTCCAGAATCGAGGCCTGTTTCTTCATGCACCAAGGCCTCGTCGGCGCTTTGGCGAGCATCTTCGGCGGCAATTTCTGGCATGAAGACATCCGCAAGGGTTCGAGTACGCCGAGTGTAGACGCGTACCATCGGGGGAGCATCATCCTCCGGGTTTACTAGACCACCGTGTCGGAGTAGAGGTGACTCGGCGATTGGTGAGAGGCTTGGAGCAAACGCATCGTTGCTTGTCCCGGCCATTGCGAACTTGAAGCAACTTCTTCAGTCGTACGGATGAAAGGAAAAGATGTCCCACCGGGCGTGCCAGAAATCTGTGGGCGCAGAAAAAGATACGGGTCGTCTTTATTGCGAACACACAAGATTACAGAGTGCCAGGACTCGGGAGCTTGGGTGTGACGAGTCCGGGTGCGACGAATATTGATCAGGAGATTGTGGTAGAGATCCTTTGGAGGGTCCCTTTGATCCGCGTCTCCACGTGGTATTCGTGCGAGAGCTCTGAAGGGGTTGCCCAACACAGAGGTCTTTACAGGGTGAGGGTTTTTGAAAGGCTAAGGAGTATCCGTCGTTTCTTTGGTCCCTTCCGTGCTTCGCGCTTCCTCGGCTAGGGGGGTGTTCGGCTTCGTTCCTTGGTCTTCGTGTATTCCTCGCTCCTTGCTTGACCTCGGCGTCCTTGATCGTCGGTTCGCGACGTCGATCGTGCTTTTGGCATTGGCTTTGGCTTTGGCGTGGCTCTGGCTTTCGCTTTGCTTTGGCGCTTGCGCTTGGACGTAGACGGGGAGAGACTTGCAGTGCTTTCGTTCTTCCGGACTTCGCGTCATATATTGGCTAGAACGTGCGGTGCTTTTGCTCATGACCGGCATAGTCGCTTGGCTTTGGCACTTGCGTTGCTTTAGCGCGGGCTTTAGCGGGGCTTTTGCTTCGGCTTCTTGTGTGAGCTTTTGCTTCGGTGTCGACTCGATCTTCTTCTCGGACGATAGTGACAACAATGCTTCAGGCTTCTTTGACGGTCTAGGTGTCGGCTAGACTTTGCTTCTTCTCCGGGCTTCTTTGGCGTGATCGGAGTCGAAAGGTACTCTTGAAGATGGCAGGGGTAGCACCGATCTCCGTGCGACGGTTGTAGCGCCGGCTTTGCTTCGAAGGCGACGGGTGTAGCGACGCTTCGGGTGTCCCTTTCCAAGCTTTCTTCTTCGTGGATGGAGCGGGCGTTTATCGAAGGCGATGGGGTGATGACGCTTCGGTCTTCTTCTCCGGGCTTTTGGGCTTGATCAGAGTTGAAGGTTTGTTGGAGACGACGAGGTGGTGCTACTCAGATCTTCTTCTTCGGCCTTTGCTCCTGGCGTCTTCGGAGTCGAAGGGTTGTTCTTCTTCGAGCTTTCTTCTTCGTGCACGGAGTCGAAGGCTTGATCTTCTTGTGCAAGGGTCTTCACGTTGATGAGGGCTTTCAATGGACTAAGCCGGTCCCGAAGGGATTGGCTTGCCCGTGCCTCGTGAAGCCTTGGGTCGATGAAGAAGTGTCTCCTCTTCTGCAGAGCTTCCTCGCTTCGTGTTCAGCTTGCGGCCCCTTCGACCGACGACGGTTGTGGCGTCGGCTCCTTCTCCAGACGTATTTGGCGTAATCGAAGTTAAAGGCTTTGTTGAAGATGACGGGTGTAGCGCCGCTTCTTTTCTTCTCCGGGCTTTTGGGCTTGATCGGAGTCTAAGGCTTGTTGGAGACGACGGGGTAGTGCCGCTCCGATCTTCTTCTCTGGCCTTTGCTTCTGGCGTTTTCGGAGTCGAAGGGTTCTTCTTCTCCGGCTTTTGCTTATGGCATCTTCGGAGTTGAAGGTTTCTTCCTCTCCGAGCTTTCTTCTTCGTGCACGGAGTCGAAGGCTTGATCTTCTTATGCAAGGGTCTTCACTTTGATAAGGGCTTTCAATGGACTAAGCCGGTCCCGAAGGGATAGGCTTGCTTGTGCCTCGTGAAGCCTTGGGTCGATGAAGAGCGCGTCTCCTCTTCTGTAGAGCTTCTTCGCCTTGCCATCCGACCTTTGAGCCTTCCCCTCTCCCCCTCTCCCCCTCTATTTATAGGTGAAGGGGGGAGGGGAGAGATATGGGAAGTTTATTTGAATCCCTTTAATATCTTTCTCATAACTACCTAAGATTTATTCATCCATTGATGAGGGGAATAAGTCTTTATTCACTTTCCTTTTATGGCGGAGTAGTTATGGCTCAATCTTCGTTGAATTTATTTTGAATCTTGCACATAAAGTCGATGGCGACCCGACTTCGTTTCTTGTCCGTCGGATCGAGGGATCGGCGCAGATCCACACTTACGTAGACGTCAAACGCAACCTCCCCCCGCGCATGGCGGTATTTGTTTCCTTTTTGGTCTTTTCTTTCCTTTTCTTTTCTTTCTTTTCTTCCATTTTCTTTGTTTCTTTCCTTTTCTTTCCTTTCTTTTGTTTCCTTTTCTTTCTTTCTTTTCTTTTCTTTCTTTTCTTTCCTTTTCTTTTCTTTTCTTTTCTTTTCCTTGCATGGATGGCCACCCCATAAGGGGTTTGGATCTCTAGTGGGGGCTGGGTGGGCCCCACTTGAGGATGGGCCCACCCGGCTCCTTGTTGGGTGCGAGTCGAATGGGTCCGAGTGTGTGTCGGGTTTGATTTCGAGTCGGTGCATGCGAGTCGGGTCCGAGTGCGTGTCGGGTTTGCCTCAACTTGGTGCATGCGAGTCGGGTTAAGGTCGGAGAGTGCGTCGGGTTCGCCTCCAACTTGGTGCATGCGAGTCGGGTCCGGGTCGGAGTGCGCGTCGGGTTTGCCTCCGAATTGGCACATGCGAGTCGGGTCTGGGTTAGACACAATTTGTGTGTCTACAAAGTCATTATAAGAATTTTTGATAAAAAAATTCAAAATAAAAATCGGACTACGCTGTTATGTCCATCTCGTCGAAACGATCAAAAAACCTATACAAACTTTTGCGTTTTGAACACATCTAGAGCATTTAAAAATTTAAAGAAAAAATAGCAAATGGAAGGTTTCGAATCAAGGACCTATCAGCAGAATTCTAACTTTTTTCCTCTAACCAGAAAACCCTTTAAACTTTTCTATCAAAACATCAGAAAAGTAATTATTATAGTAAGAGGGGAAGACTAAAAGACGGACTGTTTTGCATTTAAGGCCCTGGGACTTTTGGTATTCCCAAAAGGTCTATATAAACCCCCCCACAACAGATTCCTTCACTCAAGCCCCCACCTCGATATCCGTGCCCAGCCCGCCACCACCTCCGGCCACCACCTTCGCCGGCCGTCACCACCTCCTCCGGCGCCGTCACCGCCACCACCTCCGGCCATCACCACCGGCCACCGCCTCACACCACCTCGGGTTGTCGGGTCGGGTATGGAATTTAAATCCATTTAATTCGGGTTTTAACCCGTTATAAAATGATTGGTGCAAAAAGGCTAGACTTCATTTTAGAACCTACAACCTTCTCAAAACCTAATCTAAAGCCTTTTAGGCTAACCAAGAGATTCCTTTACAATTCATGTTTAAAAATCACCTATCATTAAATATATAGATTATCAAGGTAAACTTTATTGACCATATATTACCCATACGGACTCTGAATTGAGCCCCGTTAGTGACCTTGGACTCGTAATGACAAAATACACCTACTGAGATCATAAAATACCAGAACCGATAATTAAAAAGGAAATTTACTATTTTACCCCTAAGGTAAAATGGTCATAACATTGGTATTTAAACTCGGAATCGAATTCCGTTGGTGACCACATGATTGTGGTTATGATTCGGAACCACCGATATTATAAAACCCCTAAACCTGGTAGGCCACAAATATAGTTTTTTATTTTAAATTTCTGGGCCGAAGCCTAATAAAACCCTTAAACCTTTGGGCCGAATCCCATTAACCATTAAGCCTCTGGGCCGAAGCCTCTCAACCTATTAAACACCGTGGGCCGAAGCCCAATAATCCCAATAAAAAACTATGATAAAACGACTCTACCTTCGTTAAACTGTACCGCTATTACTGAGAGCAACCTAACCTTTTTACTAAAGGCAGACCACCCATTAAATTCCGTCAATACCAGTTATTTTGGCCATACCGGGAGCAAACGAACTCCAAATTGAGTTCCGTCTGTGGTCACGGTTTTAGAATGAAAAACTCTACAAACTGAGTATAAATTCAAAGTATTTTAGAAATGACCAAAATACCCCTATAAGATAAAATGCATTAAATAAATTAGTTTAAAAACCTAAGGAATCCATATTGGAATTTGATTCCATCTTATCCTTAGGAAATTGAATATAAAACTAATAAAAGATAACACTATATTTCAGGTCGTGAGCTTACTAGGTCATCTACATCGGGTAAAGGATTCTACAACACTTTAGGTAGGGGACTAAACCTGGTTAATTCTTGCCAAGTGTATGTTATTGAATTAATGGTAGGATGCTATGGATTAGCTAAATTTTGAGATATGTTGATCACTTATTTGGGTGTGGAGCTAGCCCTGGCTGAGGCCAAAAAGTATCATGGGTATGGGTCTAGCCCTAACTAAGGCCAAAAAGTATCATGGGTGTGGGTCTAGCCCTGGTTGAGGCCAAAAAGTAACCTGGGTGTGGGTCTAGCCCTGGTTGAGGCCAAAAAGTTACCTAGGTGTGGGGCTAGCCTAGTATGGTGACTAAAAGAACCTAGGTGTGGGACTAGCCTTGTTGTGGACAAAAAGTACCCGGGTAAGACTTGAGATTCCTACCCTGACTGAGACCAAAAAGGGAATCGGGTGATCAATGTCTTTTTAATTACTATTCATAGTCATGTTCACTGCTTCTTCAGTACATATATCTTAGCATAAATAAAATAAGCTATTAGGTGAGTCAGTGGATTAGACTCACCCCCCTACAGGTATTGTGGTATCTACAGAGACTGACCCTACAAGTCAAAGAAAGGAGGAAGCACGAATAGAGGATGAACTGGAGGGGATCAAAGATCCGCTCTACACTCCATACTATGAGGATGCAGGAGTAGAGATATGAAGCGTTAATGTTGCAATAAAGCCTTAGGCTTTTATTTTTCAAGAAATGTATCAAACCCTTATATTATTGAATAAGAGGCTCAGTTAATTTCCATATTTGATGGAATTTAATTTATATCAAGTTTTACTTATAATACCCCAGTGTTGTACGGATTGAATTAATCCGTAAAATACCGGGGCGTTACAGAGTGCATCTTTAGTAACATCTCGGACAATTTGGAAATTGGAGGTACCTTGAAAGGTCGTGTTTGCCACTGCAATTCCATAGTCCACAACTTAGAGTCTCAGCTTCTGGATCTTTACTCCATCTTGAACTCCTTCACAGATCCAGATGTTCTTCAAGCTGGAAAAGGAGCTCATCAGGGTAATTCTCAGTGAAGTCTTTCTATAAATTTATCAACTCAGGAGGAGTTTGTCATATTGTTGCTTCACTTTGGAGGACTGCAACACCCTTGAAGATTAGGATATTCATGTGGCTTTCCATCAAGGATAGACTTCTCATGCAATTGCACGTTCGACAAAGGACTCATCCGGACATTTTAGATTTATCGTGCGTGTTATTTTGTCTATAGTGGTCTTTCTAATATCCCTATCTATAACGCTGCTTTGTCAGCACTGTGCAACAACTATGGACCTAAATATGCCTAAGCTTGCACAAGTTTCCAAGCTTGACCACTTTTCTTGGGATCTCTAATAAAACAAACTTTCTTCCCGATTTGGGATGGTTTTGATTTTGGGGAGCAATCAACGGTGTGCAGTGAATTTAGATTCTTCACATGTGTTTTTTTTTTTGGGGCAATATCTTCAGATGCGTTGAACAAACTATGAGCGGTGGTTTTGGAGATCTGAGGATCAATCTTCAGAACCGTTGAACGATCAGTGGGCTGTGATGCACATGCAGCATGAATCGTGCGCTGGGAAATCACCCTCTTACAAAGCAGAGGAGTCAAAGATGTTGGCAACGAACATAACCATGACCTTTCGATGAAATCATGACAGTTGGACCCTGGTTCCTATGTGTAGGAGAAACATAAAGCCGCTTTTATATATTGGTAGGTAGTACTGTAGTAGATATTACCGTACGAATCCTCTCAGAGATGTATTGTTCTTTCCAGTAAAGATCTCTAATCAAATGTGGACAACATCTGGTAACAACTTAGACTCATTATTACTGTAAAACTAATTTACATTAGTTTTCCACTCGCGGAGCACGGGGGGGGGGGGGGGGGGGGGGGATGACCTTTATCTAACAATTTCATATCATATATTGAGTTCATGATCTTTGTAGTGTTTGAGAGCACAACTGTAATAAGCTACATTTCAGCATGACCATGCATGGGAGGATATTTTGGTTGCGAGCAAATGAGAATTTGTATCGGATAGTTAACTAATAGATGCTCTAATTAGGCCTATGAAATAATAAAATGTTTGTAACCCTGCAACTTACTAAGGTTGTGTAACTAGTGTTTGGACAAGCTTTTACAATTTTCGTCCAGGTAGCTCACCCGTCAGTAAGCGACGACGTGGAAAGTCGGGGAGAGAGAAAGGGCAGCACTTCGTATGCGTTTTAAAAAACAGTGATAAAAGGGAATATCATGAACGGCTCACTGCAGACTAGCCGGACGCTCCCCATTTTGCTTCGCCAAACTTAGAGGCGCTCATAAGTGCAGGCCACAAAAGCAATAAGCAGTGGTAGCCTGGGCACAACCACTAAGCCAAACACAACATCGATATGAGATTTGAGATCTGAGCCATATGTTTAATTGAATGAGTATTAAGGAGCATATTCCAAGCAGGCAACATGATTCATGTTCTTTAGTGCATTAATGATGCAGTTTTGTTCCTTTTGAATCAATGAAGTATGTAACTATGCAGCTTAAGAAATATGATTCACATGTTCATAGAGATCAACACAATGCAAATGTTGTCACTAAAGTTTAAGTTGGTGATATACTCACTATTATTCTTCTCACATTCTGTCACAACATTCTTGTTTGGCTTGTTTAGTAATCATTGCTTGTGATTGGGGATGCAATTTTGATTAAAAATAATCTAGGGTAAATTACACTTTACCCCCCTAAAGTTTAGCCCAAAATCACTTAACCCCCCTTATAGTTAATAAACTACATTTTGGCCCCTTCAACTCTGTTTTGATTAGATGGAGATTGCCAAAAGAGGAAATTTAGTAGTTGACAAAAGGTCCACATTTGGAACTTAATGGACCGATTTAGAACAAAAAAATCATTTTGGGCTAAACTTTAGGGGTGTAAAGTTTAATTTACCCTATAGTCTATCTGGTAGGGTCACAGTTGGAATCTACAAAATTTTATTGTACTTCCCTTTTAAACTTTAATTTCCATGTTACTCTGTAGGCGGTGTATGCTGTCTTTCGATTCTCAATCTTGTGTTTGCGGTGGCCTTCGGTCTCATGGCGCTGTTCCTCGGATCGAGCCTCCTCACACTAGGGAGCAGGTGCTCCCTCCCCTTCTTTTGGTGCTACGAGATCGCATCGTGGGGTCTGGTGATCCTGTACGGTCGCACCGCCTTCCTCCTAAAAAGGAAAGCTGTGTCCGTCCTTGACGAGGGGGGCTTTGCCGGACGGAACCTGGGCGTGGAAATGTCAGAATCGACCATATAAGTGACGCCTGATGTGGCGAGGCGTGTGTCCGAAGGCTTCAAGGCGTGGATGGGACCTTCCCTTCTTTATTCCGACGAAGAAGAAGAGGGTCCTGATGACTATTTGGAGGAAGGGTCACAAAACCCTGGTGCCCGGCTCTTAACAGTCAGAGGGTGATCTGTTCTGGTTGTAGCTGTTGAACGTACAATTTCTTCGTAGAAAGATGGACATGTGTTCTCGAATATCTGCGATAAGATTAGGATGATGGGATACCGATGAAATCAACACACATCGAGCTTTGCTCCTTGTAACCATTCTTTGTCTTTGATCTTGTCGATGAGGATTCGATATTATTTGCGCTCTGATGACTTGGCTGGGAGTAGGCTAGTCTTGAATTATGTGATTGGATTGCGATTGAAAGGTTAGGTTTTGGAGTGGGTACATATGTTTTGTAGAATTTGATTGTGAACTCATGAGAGCATCTCCAACCGGCTGGTAGGTCTCTCTCTGTAGAATAGAAAGCTAGGTTTTGGAAGCATCTCCAACGGATTCCTAAAATATCTTCTTATTTCTTGAAAGGTCTAAATGCTTCTTGGGAACATATGACAAATGATCAAAAGCCCTTGATATTATCAAATATTATAATTGAATTAAAATTTTGTTAAAAATTGCTAATATTTAATATATTTAAATAAAATAATCAAAATTAATTTTAAAAACAATTAAAATTTATGAATAATTAGCAAAAATAAGAAAATATTAAATAAAAATCAATTGGCACGTATTATAAGGAAGTTTAGATTTTCACCAACTATAATATTTTTGCTTGTTGGGCATGTATTCCAAGGGATCTTGAATTTTCATCACCGGTCATATTTTTGACCGTTGGACGCATATTCCATGGAGGCTATTCTGGAACGTTTTAGAAACCTATGGAACCATCCTATGTTCTCTAGAATGTTCTGGATAAATCTCACCCATTGGATTTGTCACAAGTGACATAATCCTGACCACTCATGTACATTCTTGTAGCCTATAAATTGGGGGAGGTCTTATTAGCACCTCAACTCAAGGAAATGTAATTCTCGAACCAATTGAAAGCACTCTTCCACACATCTATTCTCTTGGTTTTGCGTGAGAACGAGTGAGGTGTGTGCTATGAGGAAAAGCTGACTCGATTACGAGGAGTTAAGGAAAATCTCTCTTAAGCCCATTTCCTCTTGTCTTCACCAACGTTATGGCGTGGCAATTTAACTGACATATTTCTTGATGAATTTAGCTTTGATAATAATATGGATGTGTTGGCAATAGTTGTCGTGGAGCAACGACAATGCGCTAAGCGGAGACGCGAGCGGTCAAGTGGGGATTCTATTCAAGGTCATGCAATCATTTGGCGTGATCGACTTCAAGGCCACAACAGACTCTTCTAGGATTACTTTGTTGAAGAACCTGTCTATCATTTGCATCTTTTTTCGTAGGAGATTTCACATGCGTCATGAGGCATTTATTTGAATTCAAATTGTAGTTGAACAGTATGATCCATACCTTATCCAAAAAATATAATGTTGGAATCTTGGGTAGGTCTTCTCTTCAAAAGGTCACCGCCATTATGAAAATGTCACCTGCGGAATAACGACATATTTCATAGACGATTACGTATGAATATAATAATCCATTATAATTGAGAGCTTAAAGAGGTTTGTTAAGGCGATAACTGTGGTTTTCTCGGACACCTAACAACACTTTGTATGATCGTTATTAGTATGGGAAAGTCAAAGCTTCCTAGTTATGTTGGGAAGTATCGACTGTACTCGCGTTCGACAATGGATGACTGCTGGCACAATTAATGACCAATTGTTTATTCAACAGGTGGGGCATAAAGCAACATAGGTGGGGGGGCGGGGGGGGGGGGGGGGGGGGGGGGGGGGTTGTTCGGGTAATTAACGAAGGCAAGGATGTTTGTTTTATTCAAATTGGGGGACCCACGATCCTGAATCTACGCTACTCCTCTCGCCAGCTCTAGTGAAATGCTATTGTGGCAAACGACTTCAGAGCCCGTTGGAGGACCGTTGCATCGTTTGTTTCAGGACCATACTAAATAATGAAAGACCTAGGAGCCCGTTGGAGATGCTCCAGTGGGTGTTTCATCATGAGGGAGGTGCAATACCATATCACCATCGTACTTCTCCCACTTTTTTCCTAGCACGGTTTCCCTCACCTCCAAGTCTTTTGATTAGGCAACATTCAGAGAGAGAGAGAGAGAGAGAGAGAGAGAGAGAGAGAGAGAGAGAGAGAGAGAGAGAGAGAGAGAGAGAGAGAGAGAGAGAGAGAGAGAGAGAGAGAGAGAGAGAGAGAGAGAGAGAGAGATTCATGTCTCACGTCTTTATCGATCTCTGTTTCTCCTCCCATCACTGACCCCAACCTTGGATTCTCCTCCCGCTACCGGCCTTGACCTCTTATCCCCATCCCGCCTCTATCCCCAACCTAGCTATTTTTTCAAAACATATAAGATGGCAAGAAAAAAATAAAATCTCCCATTTGAAGTTTTCATGGAAAATAAATGTTTTGTGTTCTTGAAAAAAAATTGAGAATGCAAGTTCATTTTCAATAATCAATTCCCAAATTTTTAAACTTAAAATACACTCTCTTATTCCACTTGAATGGTACCCTCACATGTCACTTTAGGGTTTTTGAGTATCAAATGTTTCTTGGGAAGCATACATCAAAATTGAGAAGCCACACTTCCATACAATATAGATACAATTAAACAATGGGGTTATTAGCCTAAGACTCTTCTAACTACTTGTAGTATGATAAACCCTTGGCTCGAGATCATATAGCCTTAAGTCTCATGTGATTTTATATTTTTTAAAATATCCATTTTACCTCTCTAGTTATAGTGCTATATAGTGCCCGCTACATGATTTTGGTAATAGTGCCTATAGAGTGCCGCTACAGGATTTTATTGTAGAGCTACAATGAGTTCACTAGCAGTGATTTCAATTCGGTTGCTATAGTGAAATCACTCTAGCTGCTACAATGATTTTCACTGTAGCAGCAGAGTTATCACTTTACTGCTAGAATTGATACTCCAAAATCATTGTAGCTACTACAATAATTTATGGAGTATCAATTAGGGCAGTAGAGTAACAATTCAATTGCTACAGTTAAATCATTGTAGTAGCTACAAAGATTTCACTGTAGCAACCAAATTGTTACTCTACCGCACAAATTGATACTCTAAAATCACTGTAGCAGATCAATAATTCTGGAGTATCAATTTGGTTGCTATAGTGATTTCACAGTATATGCTACAGTTAAGTCATTGTAGCAACCGATTGAAATCACTGCTACAATGAAATCACCGTAGCGTTACATTAAAATCACTATAGCAATCATTGAACAAACACTATTGATTCTTTGTTACACGTGCGGTAAAGAAGGGGCATTTTTTTTTAATTTGATAGGGACTGAAAAAGTCAACAAAAATTTAATATAAAAATATCTTTTCAGAAGGCGTTCGAGCTCAAATGAATAAGTTGTCCAAAATAAAGCTTAAACGCATCTCTTTAAGGGGCTATTTGGGTTGCAAAATTGAGGTCATTGCTGAGGAATATGAACTGAATTATGCCCTCTGGGGTGTTTGGTTCGCAGAATTGAGCGTAAAAATCGTTGCTAGGGGAAGATGAATTATGCATTAGGGGGAAATGAGGGGGCAATCAATTCATCCCGAGGTTCGGGGGAAATGAATTCCTCCCTCAGGGGTTCCCCAAAAGATGACATGGTAATTTTTTGGATCTCTACTTTACAGAATTTCCCCCCTCATTTCTTGTGTGAACCCCCCATGATTTCCCTCCTCATTTCCTGCACAAACCAAACGACGACAATCAATTATATTTCCGTGGTAATCAATTCCGTGAAATTCAATTCCAACTCTGCGAAAATGGTCTCAATTTTGTGAACCAAAAAACCCCCTCGCGGGTGTTTGGTTTGCAAAATTGAGGATGAAAATTATTGCCGGGGGAAGATGAATTCTGTCCTCAGAGGTTTCCCCAGAAGATGACATTGTAATATTTTTGAATCTCTAATTTCAAGAATTTTTTTTAATTTTCTATACGAATCAAACAATTTTAGGTAATATCCACCAAACAAAATCCAACCGTTTTTGAGAGAGAGATCGCTCAATGGTGTCCATACCGAGAGTCGAACAGGGGACCCTTCGAGAGAGGAAGTACCGCCAGGCGAAGAGCCCGTGGTGACTTCCTTCGTCCCTTGAAAACCCTAGAAAAGCTTCCCCTCTCCGTTACCCACTTACCCCCATTTTGTCCTAGTGCCCCCCCCAACGGCAGTGCAGCAGAGCAAAACCCTAGATCGAATCCATCTCGCAGCCCTAACCCCCTTCCACACCCACCGGTGAGCCCCTCGCCGAAACCCTAGAGCTCCCCTCGCCTCGCCATGGCGTCCTCCTACGACTACGACGACGGCTCCTACGAGCAGCGCGGTCCGCAGCAGACGCCGGCGGACCCTGCGTACGACCCCAACTTCGTGCCGGACTCGGTGAAGACGTTCGTCGTTCACCTGTACCGCCACATCCGGGAGAAGAACGTGTACGAGATCCACCAGATGTACGAGGGGAGCTTCCAGCGGCTGAGCGAGCGGATGTTCCGCGAGAGCCCGTGGCCGTCCGTCGACGCCGTCGCCCCCTACGTCGACAACGACCACGTCTTCTGCCTCCTCTACCGCGAGATGTGGTACCGCCATGTGTACGCCCGCCTCTCCCCCACCGGGCGGCAGCGCGTCGAGTCCTGGGACAACTACTGCAGCCTCTTTGGCGTCGTGCTGCACGGCGTCGTCAACATGCAGCTCCCCAACCAGTGGCTCTGGGACATGGTCGACGAATTTGTCTACCAGTTCCAGTCCCACTGCCAGTACCGTGCCAAGCTCAAGACCAAGACTGAGGAGGAGCTCCAGCTCCTCCGCCAGCACGACCAGGTATCGCATTACACAAAGACCAAACTTGTTTTCTTTTTCTCCCTTGCAATTTGATTTGAAATCAGTAGAATATATCCGTACAAGACATGGGTATTGTATACTATTTCCTTCCACTTGACAAAATCTAGACTTTAATGCATATTTGGGGTGATCTTCGTTTCTATTTAACAATGTCCTTTTAATCGTACAGAGAATATGGATTTTGATTCTATTTGTCTCTTCGGTGTGTAGGTTGTGATGAATTTAGTTATCTAGATCAAAGCTGGCCTTCTCTTCCCCCTTCATTTATTCTCTCTCCAAATCTATGCAAAATTTTGCGGTGTTGTTTCTTGGTTTCATGAACTTTAATTGTGGTACCAATAAGAAATGTTTATGTTGCTGTCAAAATGGTCTTGTGAGATTCATGGTAGGACCACATCTTGCCCAAAGTTGTCTTTGCGATGGATCCCAAAAGGTTTACGGAGTATTGGTTTTGGGTTATGAGCTGTTCATAGAAAATTATTAGAATTTGATGGACCATAACCCAGCACCTTATACACCAGACGAGCTTGTAAGCTCAAGATAGCAAGGTTACATCGAGAATTTTGCATGTTGCTACCTTCCTTATTGGAAATACTAGAATATATGATGCCTTTTACTAGTTCTCCTAATTTAGAAGTTCAATTTCATCTGTGGTTTGCTACTTGACTTGCTGAAGCAGTTTATGATATGCTTCAGTTGCCAAAATCTTCTATGTAGAAGTGTACCCTTCATACTAGAGGATAAGGGTAGTAGAGGATATCTGTTCTTATTCTCTTATCTGTTTTTGCTTAGCATCATCTTATGCCTTTATTAGAAAGAATGCTTTAGTCTTTAGCTTTGACAAATTTTAGTAAACCTTTTGGTTCCTAACACTCCATTGGCCAAGTTGGATAAAGAAAGAGTACATTTAATTGAAGGATTCTAGTTTTGTGTGATTAATTAATCTAATTTGATTTCTAATATCGAGCACTAGATGAGTAGATAGAAAATGCTGATCTTTTAGTAGAGTGGAGGTGATGTATAGAATTGCATATCGTGCAATTAAACTTGTAAGGCTCGCCATGACGTTATTGAATGTATTCTTGAAAAGCATTGACAAGCGACAATGAACTTTGGGAGTCAGTTTAGCTTTATGTGAGGAATTCCAAATGTCGAAATATATTTCTTGCGTATCTTAGGAAGATACATTTGTGCTTGTTATCTCTTCCATATCTCTCGGTTCATCAATCTCGATTCTCAAATTAGTTAAGTTTCTTTGAGAATCATATGCATTTACCAGGCTTTTGGTTGGTCTGTCTAGACAGGGAATGTTTATATTGTATGATTCTAGTTTGTACTAGTGGGAATTACTCAATTATCGATGCCTGCTTACCCCATGGTCCCACCCGACCTGATTCAATAACTCATCAAATTAAACGTACAATATTTATTGTCCTTGTATTCGTAGACAAGTATTAACTCTTTGGCGAATTGAATAGGTATGTATTTGGGAGGCTGATCCATATTGGTGATGATACTCGACGGACTATAAATTTGTGTGTTACTCTTCATCATTTCACTGTGTATAACTATTGTAGAAACCTTTAGATTGTTTAACTTCACATCACCACCCTGAAAAAATTTAATTCCACATCCCATACTCTATTCTCTCAAATACATTAGTTTATACTGAAAAGGGTATCATATTTTTTGAATATGTTGTATTGGTAGGTAATTTTTATTGTTCCTTTATATTTGATTTGTTGCTTATTTTAGCTTCTTCAAAATGCAAATATTTACTAAAATCATAAAGCCATGAACAAGTACTGTGGTGGTATGGGTCGATTTTTCTGAACCCGCTAGCGGTTATGGGGCAGGCATGATGATACACTAGCAGGTGTTAATCATGCTTCAGTCACTTGAAAGTAGAGGGCAAGCAGAAAAACACCAAATTTGATCGACCTCTTGCCAAGTTGCCATAACTTCCTGTATGTTTATATGGATTTATTATGGCTGATACCAGTTGTATTTAGTGTGCATTTATTAATGTTCTTGTTAAATCTTGGTAGGCATGGAATGTGTATGGTGTCCTCAATTACTTGCAAGCTCTCGTGGAGAAATCCATGATTATTCAGATCTTGGAACGGGAGAAAGAAGGACTGGAGCAGTTCACTGCTACTGATGGGTATGATTATGAAGGTGGAAGCAATGTTTTGAAAATGTTGGGCTATTATAGTATGGTGGGGTTGCTGAGAGTTCATTGCCTTTTGGGCGATTATCACACTGGGCTAAAGTGTTTAGCTCCCATTGACATTAGTCAACAAGGTGTATACACCATAGTTATTGGAAGCCATATATCGACGATATATCACTACGGATTTGCGAATTTAATGTTGCGACGGTATGCGTCCTTCTAACCCTTTTTTTTTCTTATTATGCTACAATAGGTTAAGACTGTTAAGTCTTCCCTACAGACTTTCATTTATTTTTTGGTTATCTTCTGTTGTACCTTTTTGGGTCTTCATGCCAGTATTTGCTTCTTAAGAATGCCGAAGGCCATATGTTAAACAGTTTAGCCATATATTGTGTCATAAGACTCATAACTCTTCTTCAGCCTTACTATGTGTTGGGCGTTTGGAAGCCATCTGGACATTTAGAGTCATGTCCTTGTCTATTAGGTATGCAAGAGCATATAACTTGGATTGTTTTTATGACATCACATAACTCAAATGCTTTTATAGACAATAATTTTGAGTTTTTTTTTTTGCAATGCATTATTTTAGTATTCTGTGCATTACATAATCTTCTCTATTCATTTTGCTATCTATCCTTCTTGACATGGAGGAACAGTAAAGGCTATATCTAGCTTTTTTATTAATGCTCATGTGAAATCATACTTACCATCATAATCAGCATAAGCATCCACGTCTTCTCCCATTACGATGGGTCCACTATAGTGCACAACTTTAAGAATAATTTATTGGGAATTTTCTGATTGGCTCTCAACTTGAAGTCAATCTTCCAAGGTTCGTGCTGAAAATCCAACCGAGACAACTTGGCAAGTGTGGGGCCTGTCTAGAAATTTAGAAAGCCGGTTGGAGGCTAGTAGGGCTGCAACTCGAGTGGGTTGGGCAGGTTGAGGGTTCAACTCATGTCCAACCCAAGAGGTTGAATCCGCTACCCAAGCCCAACCCAATCTTTCTTAGCCCAAGCCCAACCCGTCGGGTTGTGCGGGCCGGTTGGCCGGTTTCAACATGGTAGAGGAGAAATAATCAACATATAACAGTTCCTTTACGATAATAAAATACATAAAACAATTCTTTGCATTCTTATATAGGTGATGGTCCATCGTTGGATGGATAAATGCCCATCCAACAATGGCCATTAGAAGCGGGATAAATATCTATCGAAGTTCCACCAAAGTGCCATCTCAACTTGTATTCAATGGGTGATCCGATATATGGATTCTGATCGGAGCTATTCGATATTATATTATATTAAATATCATTTACTAAATGGCCGGGTTCCTCGAAGCCTCTGCCCAAGCTCAACCTGAATTAAGGTCGGGTTGGGATTTTTCAACCCAAGCACAACACATACAAGTAAAATCCCAACTCAAGGCCCGCCCAAATTCGGGTTGGGCTCGGGTTGGCCCGCCCAAGTTGCAGCCTTAGCGGCTAGGGGGGTAATTTATTGGTTATCTAGTGCGAGCTCCTGCAATGAGCGAACATGGAGTCTTAACATGAATGACAAAAAAGTTGTAGAGGGGTGGGGGGGTTGCTAAAATATTTCAAGTTTTCAACACAACTATTTGTTTCATCAAATATTAGAATATTATATTATTTAAGAAACTTCATCAATGATTTTGTTACTGGTACTATATTCTAAGAACAAGATATGATGATTTGTGTAAACTTTGTGAAGAGCAGGTTCATGTTCTTTTGCTATTTGAACAGTTTGCTTGCTCTCAATTGAAGGGTTAGTTGCATTTAGTAATATACCTTGGAGATCAATTATTCTTATTTGGATGCAATCTAGTGCTGGGGGGGGGGGGGGGGGGGGGAGGGGGGTTGCTAAAATATTTCAAGTTTTCAACACAATTATTTGTTTCATCAAATATTAGAATATTATATTATTTAAGAAACTTCATCAATGATTTTGTTGGTACTATATTCTAAGAACAAGATATGATGATTTGTGTAAACTTTGTGAAGCAGCAGGTTCATGTTCTTTTGCTATTTGAACAGTTTGCTTGCTCTCAATTGAAGGGTTAGTTGCATTTAGTAATATACCTTGGAGATCAATTATTCTTATTAGGATGCAATCTAGTGCTATCATCATTGTCACAACTTTAAAGGGATGATAGATCAAAACTACATGCTTGAGATTCAGGCTAGGACTTAAATTACCCTTGTAATTGGGAACTTCTTTGAAGTGTTAATGCTAACATTGAAAACTTCAAACTGATTTTATATTGAATGGATGATATTTTGACTATTGCTAGAGGCCACCACTCACCAGTATCTGGAACTGGAAGGAAAGTTCATTGTAACTAATTGAAAAGGCGTTGTTTGTTGTAGATGGTGATCAACCCTTGACCGAAGTGCTTCGCCATATAATATAGAAAAGAGTAGCCAATGAGTCTTCTTCCAATGCATGGGTTGCCTGTACTTTAATTTGCTCAGAGGTTCATGTAATTTGATCCCCTGTTAGCGATGCTGCTGCTAGGAGCAATTCCTTGGTATCTTTCATGCTTGTCAATTTTCTTTAATTCTGTTTTTTGGAAATTATCTGGTTCAGTGTTAGGGGTCCCTTTATAGCAAATAAGGCAACAATTACTAAATTATTTTTGGATATATTGCTTCGGACATTGTTTCCATTTTAATCTAGAGGCTTTAGTTCATGATTTAAAATGATAGAACTCTTCTTCGAACTGTTTATCATATTTACAAACTTTTAATTCCACCCTCTAAATGTAAGTAATAGAAGGTGGTATGTGAGTCCCCTCAAAATGCTTCTTCTTTTGGAAATAGTGTCTTCCCTTTGAACAATGAAGTTCTATCCTATGAAAGATATGCTTTCCTTGCACAGTTTCTATGTTACATTCATTACTCTTAAAGTTAAGATAGAATGCTTTAAGAAATTGTTGGTGGCAATCATCTCTTGCATCATGTGATGAATCATTATACAGTTTCTTATTCTTTAAGAATTGGCCAAATGTCTAATCCCAAAAGTGCTTTATGCCATATGTCTTGTACCAAGTTCTTAACTCATTTGTTCAATACCTAGGAATGCATGTTTCTCACTTTATTTTGATGACAATATGCTATGTCAATGTAGACACTTAAAATTTCCCAAGTAGACAAGGCTCGAAAATTTTCTAAATGTAGCGCAAAATCTATGAAACATGGAAATAAAGAAAGAAGGAAAGAAAGAATCCCAGAACACGGGGTGGCTGGCTCTAGTACACCATGTGTCTCCAAAAACCGAATGCTGGGCACTCTCATGTAAGCGGGACTATATTACAATTTCCAAAACTTCATCTGTTTTCTTTGATGTCATTGAATGGATGTAAATTCAACACTTCAGGATCTTTCACTAGGACTCCAGATCATTAATTTCAACTGCAAGAACTTTGATAGAGACCGGGCTTAGTAAATGTAGGGGTGCAACTGATTAAGGTATCTCTGAGCTCATATCGAATAATATTTAATCTCTAATCTAAAGACAATTGATCTCACATGTTGCCATCTGTTCATGAATCACTACCTTTTTATGGTGTCAACCGTGCCATACCCTCTTTATTTAATTTCATTGGCGTCACTCTTTTGTTGCTTCCAATTCATTTGTGGTCCCATTTTTTGCAACATTGAAGTTTTTGTCTGGATGCATGACAGATGAAGTTTTGAAAATTGTAATATAGTCCCATTTACAGCAAAGCAATCCTTAACATTCAGTTTTTGGAGGCACTTCTGCTGCTTGTGCCCTTCAATTACAGAGATTTATCCAGATGAGGTCAATTTTCACATCGTGGAGAGATTCAATTGAGTTTTTGAAGTCATGTTTTGAACATGAAGCAAAAACAAAATAACATAAAAAAAATATTTTATTAAACATGAGATACATGAATGTTAATGTGAAATTCGTAAGTATAGTGGACAACTGTAATAAGACTTCCATGATTTTAAATTACAAACTAAAGATTTGTGAAACGTAAAACACATGAAAAATACTAGTGTGAAGTTCGTGAATATAACAAATTATTGCAAGAAGAGTTTCAACATTTGATCAATACGTAAGAATATTTAGGTATATCATGATTCTGTCACCTACCAAAGAAACCGAGCATTGCTTTAGTGATGCCAAATCCTACATAGGAATGAGATACAATTGAATCGCAAAATCTTCATGAGACGCAAAACTCCGTCACAAAATCTTTATGAGACATGAGACAGATGGAAGGGCACAAAATCTTTATGAGTCATGACAATCAACATATTTGTTCTTTCGATTCCTCAAAAAGGTTGCAAATATTATTTTAAGACGCCATAAACTTCTTGTTCCCATTAATCACTATCTTATCAACTGAGTAATACCCTAGTCTCTTAATCCAGAGAGAAGTAGTATTTGAAGTTAAGAGCATCACATATAGAGTTCCCGCTAAGAAGATAATGACGTGGTTCATCTTATGGTTGCTTTACACATCGAAAGAGTTATTTTCCTTGCCTTCCTTGCTATTCACTGGGGAAACCACCAATTAGTTTGACATCATGGTTCAAAGGTACTAACTTAGACCAACTCACATGGAAAGAATAGTAAAGTGGGCATCGCCCATTTACTGGGAGACTACTTAGTTGGAAAGTAACATTCTAGGTGCATAAGTGCATAATTGCTGTTTGACTCATGCTTGGTGTTGATCTTAATTGTATATGCTATCCAGATTAAGTCAACACTAATAGCTACTGCACACCAGAATCTACCTTTCTTCTCATATCTCATTGCTTGTATCCTCTCATACTATTTTTGTAGCTATGGGTTCTTTCATTTAAACAATTGTTACTATCATCCCATGATGTGGCATGGTTCATACATCGTGAACACCACATGAATCTTAACAATAAGAATTGGAATATCTTATTGGATGTCTGATTAACCTGCATGGAAATATATTAGATGGCCTTTTTATGCAATATTGGTGCGAGAACAAGCGTCGCTTTGTTTGGAAGTCCAACTAAGAAAAGGAATTTGAAAGTCGCACTAAGAAAAGGAAGAAAGAGTGGAAAGGAAGGAGGGTAGGATGAAGGAAGCCAGAGGAGGCAAGGAAGTCTGAGACATTAAGAAGATGAGACAACAAGCTCTTGGATTGTCTAAAATACACATGCTCAATCTATGTTTCTTGGACCAGGTTTAATGAACTGCCACTAAATCAAAAAGGAAAAAGAGAAATAACTGGGAGTTGGTGCCTACTTCACAAATCACAGTTGCTTGCTTACCAAGCCTTCCTGCCAAACTCCAGTTCATTTGTATATGGTAGCATGCTTTCTGACACTTTTCATTGTTAGATTATCTTAGTTCCACTTATGGTCAGGAAAGTTTGCTATTTAAGGGTAAACCGTGAATTCTTAATTTTAAACAGTATTTACTTGTTTTGTGAGGTAGTTCCTTAGCTATAGGATTTTATAGAGTCCTAATCTTATTTGATTTTCAGTACTTTGTTACTTTATTTTTATTAGTTTTGAGTCTTGTGGAAACATTTATTGTTTTAAGGGGTTTTATGTGAAAGGAACATGGGGCCTATATGGGAAGATACAAAGTAGAGAAGACACTTTGACTAAATGCTTGCATGCTACGGAAGAGAAACCAAGGGCCATGCTTCAAATCCTAATTTTAGGATCTATTAGCGTGGTAGGTTGTGATATCCTATTATTAGGATCAATAATGTGCTGGCCTTTATGAGTTCATATAATCCCATTCACAATTCTATGGGTCCCACATAAGCCGCATGAGAAAGGAGGCAGCAATGAATAGTACGAGACTTATCTCACACGTAAGAACACACTCCTCTTGTGGTTGTGGGGCCTTTTGGGAAAAAAGAAGTTAAATAAAATAAAAAGGAGTATTTAGGGAAGTAGGTCTCTTTGGGAAGTAGTTTTGAGTTTTCTTGTGTGTATATGGTTGCGTCCTAGTCTAAGTATAGGGATGTGTTGTAAATGTGATTTATAGTGAATGAGAAGTCTAGTTTCTTCCTTTGGTATTAAATGATTGATTAGTTTTGCTCGTGGATGTTGAACCAGACCGTGAACTGTTCTGTACCTTCTATCTCTGTAGATTGTTTTTTCAGGAGCCAGTGTGTGAATACAACGACAAATATTGATGCTAGTTTATGTTTGGCACATCCCCAGCATAATAGGCTGGAGAAAGTTCACCTATATGTTGTCAATTTTCCCATTGATTCACCAACTTAGACTTGAATATCCTATTCTGAATTTCTGATTGTATGTCTTCATGTGGTGACATGTTAGCCTGTTGTTTATAAATTCATTTGGAATATTCTATAGGGTTTATCTTTTTATGTTTATGTTTGGAATATTCTCAAGGGTTTATGTCTGTTGTTTATAAATTCATTTGGAATATTCTCTAGGGTTTATCTGTTTATGTTTGGGTTACCTTAATGTATTCTGCCAAGCATGTCTCTTTTCGATGACCTTTTTTTTTAGAGGTAATTTTGTGAGCTCTTGGATGTTTTTTTGTTGGGAATTGATTGAATTCAGCACCCTCAGAAATAGGTGGCTTGTTTTATATGAAAAATGCACTCAGAAATACCTTGAAATGCTTTTCATGTTTTTTGTTACATACCTGAAGGTTTACAATAACATTTTTTCATTTTTTGAATGGCCTGCACTTCATCTATAAGTTTCCCTCTTTTTTTGTATCACTCCTAATACTCATGACTGCTTTCCTAGTCTTGCAACTGTGAGAAATCATTGCAACACTTGAACATGTTCCACTTTGTTCTTTGGCTTAAGTATTCTCTGTTTGTATGCTTTTATGTGACTTAATTCATTGAAGTTATATAGTGTTGTCTTAGTTGCCTTGAATCAAACAACATTGTAATATGTTTTATATGATCACTGGACTTATTGATCTACTTCTTGGAAAGGTATGTTGTGGCAGTCCGTGAGTTCAATAAGATGCTTTTGTATATTTTGAAGTACAAGCAAGTTTTTCAAAAATCACCACAGTATGATCAGATACTGAAGAAAAATGAGCAGATGTATGCTTTGTTGGCACTTAGCCTTTCTTTGTGCCCCCAAACAAAACTCATTGAGGAAAATGTTAGTGTTCAATTAAAGGACAAGTACGGTGAGAAGATGTCTAAGATGCAGAGGTATGATGATGAAGCTTATGCTTTATACGATGAGCTTTTCTCCTATGCCTGCCCCAAATTCATCACTCCGTCTGCTCCTGTTCTAGAGGAGCCTCTTGCAAACTACAACCAGGTAGATGTTTCCTTCATAACATTGCATTATGTAAACTTTGGTTTCTCATTTTAGTTGTCAAACTATATGAAAACTGCATTTAGTGTCGTCACTTCATTTTGGAACCACGGTCAGCACTATCAATTTTACGTTATGGGAAGGTGTGTATAGCTTTTTGGATTCTGACATATCTTGCACTGAAATAGTTCTTGAAGGTACTCCTAATGGCTGTAAGTGAATGATAGGCATATATTTCACCAATATTTTCTTGTTAAAGGGGTTCTTCAAAGTTGAAGAGACCTGCCCATGGAGTGTTAATGCTATCTCACTACAACTTTGTTGAATAACTGTGCTTGATATAATCATTATAATTATTGGTATTCACAAATAAGGGTTTTTATCCTTGTGGGTACTTCTCATCATTTTAACTGTTTAAGAGCCAGCGGTTACTGATCAGTACTCTGGTATACTGCAGGACGCTTATAGGCTGCAGTTGAAGCTGTTCTTGTATGAAGTGAAGCAACAACAGTTGCTCTCTGGTGTACGCAGTTTCCTGAAATTGTACTCTACCATATCAATTCCCAAGCTTGCAACATATATGGAGGTCGACGAACCAACTTTGAGGTCAGTTTTTTCCCCCTTACTTTTTTTCCTATTTACGGTCAATCAAGATTGATACTACAAGGTGGTACTTTGCATTTCCACCCCCAATCCCAGCCAACTAAAATCCATCTCCCCTGACAGGGACGGGAACAGCCTTCGTGCTTTCTTGTTACCCCATGCGGTTAAGACTACCCGCTGCGTCGGATCTTACCCAGTTTTTTTTTTATGTATAAAAAAAAAATCGCTCGATCCTTTCCATATAGAACTGTATTTGAGCCATATCTAATTTGTTCTGTGTTGCAGGACAATATTGATGACATTCAAGCATAAAATGCATGCAGTTGATAATGATGGAAAAATCACCTCCAATGCAGATGTTGACTTCTACATTAGTGACGTAAGTACTTATTTCAAATTTCATACCATGCGAGATTTCTGTACGGATTCCTTGGCGCCATGTAGAATTCATTGTTTATATATTATGATTACAGTAATTTACTTCTTATGTAAAACAGCATTGTTTATATATTATGATTGCAGTAATTTACTTCATATGTAAAACAACATTGTCAAGGGATGTTGCCACCTATGAGCGCTTAGTCTGTTAGATGACAGTTGCCACCTATCATGTGTTCCATCTCTCTCTCTCTCTCTCTCTCTCTCTCTCTCTCTCTCTCTCTCTATATATATATATATATATATATATATATATATATATATATATATATATATATATATATATATATATATATATATATAGAGAGAGAGAGAGAGAGAGAGAGAGAGAGAGAGAGAGAGAGAGAGAGAGAGAGAGAGATGGAACACATGATAGTAGACTTAAAAAGACCTAGTAATCTTATTTTTCTTGTTTGGCATTGAGAGAATGAGGGCACATGATTGCTAAACTATGTTGGAATTGTGCAACTCTAACTTTACTTCTAGATACCTGCCTATGAAATTTGAAACAGATGTATGAATTTAATTGCTAGCTTTGTATTTTTTGTTATCTTTTGGTTAGTTTTGGTGGATGATCTTCTATCTTTTTTTGTTCGGGTAAATAAGGTGTTTGTAAATGTTCTTTAGCCAATAAGAAAATGTGATTTTCTGATTTCTGCAAAATTTCTTGTTTTTTATATTTTTTTTGGAGGCTTTGTGAAAGTGTTTTGGGACATGGATTTCTTAGTGATTCGAGGCCTATCTAATTCTTGCTTGATCTCTTTGTCTAATCAAATTGGGTCCTTATGATCTAATATGGGGGTGTGTAAACTGGATAATTTTTTTTTGCTTCTTGGTAATTAAAGATTCAATAAGATTGGTAGGAAGAAAGATAAGGCGGAAAAGCTCTTTAGTGTTGGCAGTAAGGTATTTATACACGAAGCCGAGGGAAAGAAAGGTAAAGTTTGGGTTCCTTCATATGGATTTTGACCAAGTTGTCATCTTTTCTAATTCTTTTGTAAGAAGATTCAAAGAATAAAAAAGGGCAAGTTTTTGAGAATCAAGCATTTCGATCCATGTGCTTCCAGGTCGTTAGTAACTACTGTTCTCAATGGCTCATCCTCTTTACCTTCTCATTTTCATTTGCTCAGGCCACTCTAGAAGTTGGCCTCCTTATCACCTTGATTAAGTTCTGGTTAATCAAGGGAAGAGGTATTGGAAATCAAGATCCATGCTGCTTCCTTAGGATGACTCTTCCTCTCTACCTCCTCATCTTCCTTTGCTCAGAGCACTTTATAAGTTGGCCTCCTTATCAGCTTGATTAAGTTCTGGTTAATCTAGGGAAGAGA
Source organism: Chamaelirium japonicum (assembly GCA_947650365.1). Taxonomy (NCBI): domain Eukaryota; kingdom Viridiplantae; phylum Streptophyta; class Magnoliopsida; order Liliales; family Melanthiaceae; genus Chamaelirium; species Chamaelirium japonicum. The sequence goes on from CANTAL010000026.1 coordinate 1,952,669, forward strand.
TCGTGGCAATCAAGATCCATGCTTCTTCCATAGGATGCTGTTTAAAACCCAAATATATATTTTTTCTTGCTTATTTCGTATTAAAATCTCTTATCCTATGTGGTTAGAAACTTCAAATTTCTAATTTAGAAATTCTTGGATGTATTGTCATGTCGACCTCCTTAGTGATCTCTTTTGATCATTAAGGCTTTGAGAGACCTGATTTGACATTTTATTTGAAAGATTATATTCAAATAATATGTGAAGAAAGATTAATTGAAAGAACATATGACAAACGGTTAAGTGGGAATGGGACTGACAACAACACAAATGATAGTCTATTCGAGGCATGAAAGGAGAACAACACAAAGAGATCCTTAGTGATCTCTTTTGAAAGAACATATCTACAAGCTTTGTCTGTTTGAAAGGAGAACCACCACCACCACCCCCCACCCCCCCACCCACCCGCCACAAATTAGAGGGAGAGAAGGAGAGAAAGGTCGACAGAAACAATGTGTAAAAAGAAAGCCAGAAATACAAGAAGTATAGTGAGAAGTAATGTCTTGACCAATGGACTAATTGGTAAAAATATAAATAAATTATGTTAGAAATTATCAACAGGTATAAATTAGAGAGAGGCTCACTTAAGTAATCTAGGACTTCAAACTTCAAAAAAGCAATATATACCTAGGAAAGGGATAAAAGGCTTGGAAGGTGGAAATGAATCTTGAACATCTTCCACCTCTTCGATAACTAACTTCTAGTTAAAAAGGTGTTGGATAATTTGGAGTAGATATAGATGATAGATCCCACTTTCGAACAAATCTTGATCAATATGATTTTTGATTCAACAAGGTATGGAACTGCCTGAAAATGTGAGGCCATGTAATCCTTTACACAGCACAAATTTTTCTGGCAATTGGATTAGCCCAATTGTTTTTAATCTATAGTGCTTGTGTTACATGCTCAAACTATCTCTAGATATACTTTTGCATAAATCAATTGGGCTACCTTCAATTGATTCACGTTGCACCATATTCCACATCTAATTGGACGTCAAGGGGGTGTTTGGCATCGTTACACCGTTCTGGCCTACGATTTTTTTGGAATAGCGGAACGATCCCGAGGAATGATGGCAAACATAGGCAGGAACAACGAAACTATCCTGGGGAATAGTGGGATCACTGGGATAGGCAGGAATAGCGGAACGATCCCCGGGGAATGATGCCAAACACCCCACAAATAACTGATTTATTGAAATGCGTCATGAGGAAGGCAATAAGAATTCCCCTTTTTATTTCCCTAACGGTAAGCATCGAATATAAACAATCATATACTTTTCTTCTTTGGAATCTGTCAAAATGAATTGTCCTTGACTAAGTATTAGATACTTCCAAAGAGTATCGATGAGAAGCGAAGCCACTTTGAACCTCCACCCTGTTTATAATTTGTTGAAATGCAGGACATTATACATGTTGTTGAATCCAAGACAGAGAAGCGGTATGGTGACTATTTCTTGCGTCAGATCTTGAAGGTTTGTTATCTATATTCACTCCATGCTACTGATGTTTGTTGTGGGTGACCGACTGTTGTTCATACTTACGATCGATGGTCCTTCATAATCTCTCTCTGACCCCTTTGTTGAAAGTACAGTTTGAGGAGGTAATCGGCGAGATGGACAGAGTAAAACTGGACTGAGCCTCCGCCCGTCGTCTGAGGAGAAATCCATGCTGCTGATGAGTTTGGATGGTGGGTCTTGGTTTTGTATCTTCATTTCTAGAGAGGTAGAGATGCTTCTGTTTTTGATGTGATGGCATTTTTTTGATTTTAGAGGCCAGGATGCCTCTGTTATCATGTACTTGTGGGAAGATGGTGAGCTTTTATTATTGGTATTTTATGGTCAAAGAAAATACTTTCAGCTGTAACTTTATTATGTTACATTGGTAGCTTTAGTCTGGGTTCTTTTCCTGGGAGCTGGAATTCCTGGGAAATGAAGTCCCACAAAAGGTGGGCTTTTATTTTCCGGGGAACAAGCAAACATACAAGCCATGTTATGGAAAGAACATGGGAATGGGCCCATTTCCATGGAGCCTCCGCTTCCCCCCTTCCCCTACCCCCTCTCCTCCCACACTGCTGTCACCTCATTTTTTTGGTATTGCAGGGCTGAACGTACCATACAGCATTCCGTCGAATCCTGATGAATGTTCTTTCAGTATGTTCGATAGGATGCTATTGAATATTCTGAACTCTATTCAATGGTGAGACGGTGGAAGCTCAGATGGTGGAGGGGAAGGGGAGGCGATGAAGACTGATGATGGGGAAGCAGGGGAAATAGAGGAAGGAGAGGGGAAGGAGATACGGCGAGGGCTCTGGCAATGGGGAAGGAGGGAAAGGTAGGAAGAAGGGGGAAGGGGCGGTGAAGAAGGGGACGTGAGGTGGCGGAGATGCTGGCATCAGAAGCTGTGGAGATGCCCGCATCGGGGAAGTAGGAGGATGAAGGGGTGGAGTATTGCTTTTCATTAGAAAAAGAAATTGAGAAACTCAGGGGGTGTTTGGCATGCAGAACAGCTGTTCTGCTGGAATCTAATCCGAGGTATGAGGGTATTTCTATAAATTATTATTTTTAGTGTTAATTTAGTGGTTTGGCGTAGGGGTGTGCATCGGTTCGAAACCGACCTATTTAGGCAAAACCCAAACCGATCCAACCTAGGTCGGTTTTGAGAATTTGCAATCCGATCCAAACCGATTGAGACTGGAATCCAATCCAATCCAATCCAATTAAAGTTGGTTTGGATTGGATTGGATGGTCGGTTTGGGCTTTAGCCCATATGTTTACTAGTTTTTTTTTTTTTAATTTGGACATAGTTTCAACTTTAAAATGATTATTTCAAAAATTACAAAATGATACTACATTACTTACCAAAATACCAAGTTATCAACAACAATACCATTATGTCCACAATATTCATATCCATTAAATATTAAAAACTACAAAGTACAGTTTTAACAATTAAACAAAAGTTCACAACAGTTACCACGAAATTAGTAAATTATAAACCGGAGTCCGGTTCGGTTCGGTTCGGTTTAGGTCGGTTTTTAATTGATAATTCCGATAACCGATCCAATCATATCGGTTTTGAGAAATCCTGATCCAATCCGATCTGTTGAGTGTGTCGAAACCGATCAAATTCGGTCGGTTTGGTTTGGTTCGGTCGGTTTGGTCGGTTTGGTTTGGATCCTGCACACCCCTAGTTTGGCGACCAGTTGGCAGAGAAACTGACAGAACTATAAAATATTTTTCCCAAATCTTCAGTCCATCGGGAGTAAAAATGGGCGGTTCCGGATTGATGCCAAACACCCCTTGAAAGAATCAGATGATGCGTTATGATGAAAAAATTTGATGACCACTAACTATGACCGACTAGTGGCATTGCGCCACACAAGGGTAAGGAGGTAATTTGAATCCCGATAAAAACTACCTCCTAAGTCTCTTCAAAATACCTCCTTGCCCTTATGTGGTGCTACGCCACACAGAAGCATTCCTCCGCAAACATGAATGAGATCAAGAGATAACCAAATGTTAGGCCTTGCTTGTATTTTCCAGCAGCAGTAAAGTAAAAGTACATTTGAGTGAAACTTCAAAGAGCTCATCAAATGTAGGGTTACAACTCCGGCGGGTTGGGTCAGGTTAGAAGTCCACCCAAGCTCAACCAGTGGTAGAATCCTCAAACCACAACCCAACCAAGCCTAACCTTAAGCCCATGTTGCCCAGCTCAAATCCAAACCCAACCCGAGAAAAATATCCAAGCTCGGCGTATGCTTGACTGTTACCAACCTGAACCCAACCTGGTCTTTGAATAAATGAGCCCAAACCCGATCCATAGTCAGGTTGGATCAGGTTCAGTTGCAGCCCTAATCAATTGTGTAGCTCTGGTTCTGTCCAATACATCTGCAGCTTTCACCCTAAGCAATATACCTTTTAATTTAAATAAAAGGGTATGCTACATTTGGGTGAAATTCTAAAAGCATACCCTAGATTTACTATTTTTATTTTGGGTTCCACTACTATACCGAATTGGAACTGAACGCATCTCCACCATCCATCTCATTTTCGATGCATCCTAGCGGTGGGAGCATTATTCTAGGGGCCATGGGATGAACCCTAGAGGGATGCCTGAGATCCACCATAGGGCCATCAGACGATCCCTATGAATTTCAGCACGGTACAAAGTGGGTACCATAGAATTTCCCTTATATTTTCTTGTTTTTTTTTGATCGTGTGTTTTAAAGGGTAGTTCTTCCGACTCTTACTTTTGCGGAATGCCTTGATTTTTGAGTACATACCAAAAGCACTGTATTTTTTTTAGAATGCCCCAATGTGGGGGAGTAGGCATTGACCCCAACCTCCACTTTAGAATACGAGGAATGTACAAAGGCCCCCCATCGATAGAATACGAGGAATGTACAAAGAATACAAGTTGGTGATAAATCACATTCCCAAAGTTGGAAACAAGTTCATTTCTCGCGAGCACAAGTCCATACCTAGCAACTTCAATCAATTTATTAGCTATATACCAACAAGATGCTACCGGCTACCGCAATGGTGGAGGTCGGACGCCTCGGGTTTTCTTTGAAGGCAAATGGGAGTTGGTAATTCCACGAGAAAAGGAAGAAGATCATCCCAATGGTGGAGGTCGGACGCCTCGGGTTTTCTTTGAAGGCAAATGGGAGATTGATACCCACTCCTTTTGTTTCACCAATGCAAACTTTTCATCCAAGCATACGCTAACCGCAACTTCCCATCAACTAAGTTTGTTACTATGATTTTCTAAAATTTAAATGCTATTAGTTGTGTGAAAAAAAAAATGCTATTTTACTATGAAATATGTCGATCCGCTAGTAGCGATACTTGCATATTCAGGGCATGTTTGGTTCCTGTGCGATGGCGCAAGCATCTGTTTGCAGATAGAGTTTAATCTGAAGAGGGGTGTTTTCAACTGCACAACCATTTCATAACTTTATATATCCACATGTCACACCCCCTTAACCAAATAACTTCAATCTGAGTGCACATATACAATTGGAAGAACAAGTCAATTGCACGTGTCCTAGTATTAAGTCGAGCTCGCAATCTCTGAGGTCACAACCTCAGGTTATTTTTTTTTTTGAAAGGTTACAACCTCAGGTTATAGATATAGGTGAAAGCTACAGCTATTCATTGCATGCGGTTGGGGTCGAGTACACCATTTGGGGGATGGGTGTAATGGACGGTTATGATTCAGATTTGGCTGCTAGCAACCATGGATATTCAGGGCACGTTTGGTTTCTGTGCAATCGAGTGAAGTTTGCACATGTGATATGTGTGAATAAAGTTTCATCTAAATATGTGTGTTTTCAATTGCACAACATTGCATAGATTTATATGTATTAAAAATAAACATCTACATCCGCAAGCACATGACACAACCCCTTAACCAAACAACTTCAATCTGAGTGCACATGTGCAATTGGAAAAACAAGTCAATTGCGCATGAACCAAACTTGGTGCATTAAACTTCCACAACCAACAAGATAGCCTTTGTGAGTACAGATTATACACGTATGCTACTGTTCTATCAACAGAAGCAAGTTCTATGATCTCTCAAATATTTTACAAAGGATGATCTCTATAATTTAAACTGGGAATTGTCATTCATGGATCCGTAGATTTCTCAGATACTTCTCTTTAGCAAAACATAAGAATAAATTACGAGAAACTAAGATTGCAATACAGGTACAAAGATTCAGAATAACAACCCCCAGGTTAGGTTACATCAGAGGCAACACAGCATATATTTGGATGATAATCTTCATCAAGGCCCATATTGGCTGTGTTTGTGATGGAAAAAGTCTGGACCAAAATGCAATGGAAAAACCAATAAAGTTGACGCAATAATCCGATTGATGAATCACAGTAAGGGGCATGTACATCTACGATTTTGATGAGATCAACACATATTTTACTCCAAGATTAAACCACAACCTGTTATCGGCAACCCTTCATGAGATGGGAGGATGGGCTTGAGAAGCTTACTGGAGCCCCAGCATCGCCAGTTTTACGACCATTCTCTATTCTTCTGCCCGGCGTTGCACATCCACTGAAATCAAGAACACGCCCCTCCTTCTGGAAATACATCAGATTGTTAGTACTGATAAATCTTAGACCGCACCTCCCAAAAAAAGAGAGGTTAAACTACACTTAACCCCCTTGAAGTTTAGCCCAAAATGACTTAACCCTCAAATAGTTAATAAATTTCATCTTGCCCGCTTCAATTCAGTTTTGATTAGACAGAAAATGACCAAACTAGGAAATTTAGCAGTTGACAAAAGGGGGTATTGTGCTTTCATCTAAAACTATAGAGTCCGGTTTGGAACAAAAAAAAAAAACTTCAGGGGGGTCAAGTGATTTTGGGCTAAACGTCAGGAGGTAAAATGAAATTTACCCCCCCCCCCCCCCCCCCCCTTCCCACCCCCCAAAAAAAAACTTGGCCCTAAAATCGCATGAGTGAGTTATTTCATCTCTTGACCAAACCTACTGCACCTCTCCTAAGTTCTCCGGAAGTTGCATGCTAATTTAGATTGCCAAAAAAATGATAGGAATAGGAGTGCAATGTGTTCTAGATCTCACCCAATTTGGGCTGAGACAGGTCAGAATCAATACCCATGAGTCGGTCATGGGTCCAAAACCTAGAGCTACCAAATCAAACTCGACCAAGTTCAGCGAAACCCAATTATAGTTAGAAAGTCTGAGTCTGGATATAAGACTCAGATCCGACCAGTGGCCCCTAAAGCAATGCAGGATCTGATTCATCTGATGAATGTTCTCAATCCTGGACTAAATCCTAAATCCGAACCCAGCCAGAAACAATAATACATAAGTTTTGAAAAAGTCTAATTAAATGTATACTAGTAATAAGAGAAAAACAAGTAACTAAACAACGGGGACTTACTGCAGTCACATTTGGTGGCATAGGACTAAGACTTTCCAGTTCTTTTCCTAGCTGGTGGTTTTTCGTCGAGGATTTCACTTTACCAGTGTGTCCATCGAAAGCCACTTCAGCATTTCCACTTGCCAATACCTCATGGGCCTCGGCCACAGCAGCTGCACTGTGCTCACTTAACTGCTTCATTAGCCCAAAAGCATCATAAGTTCTGTCACCAGGACTCATGTAGTATCCAATTTCCTGGAAAAAGTAGAAACCAAAATTAAATGTACACTAAATCAAAAGAAAAATTAGAGCGCATCAAGAGCAGATTTGACAAATTTTGCGAGATTAAAATGGAGTGAATCCAAAGGGATGTTTTATGGTACAAACCAAATCTTCATTCCTTTTGGTTTGCACAACCAAAAATTTTTCTGGGGGACTACACGAAGATGAAAAAATACAATCTTGTATCAAGAATATGTAAAAAAAAAAAGAAGAGAATATCCTCACGGTAGCAATAGAACCAGGGAAAGTATACAAAAAAGACAGTTCTTTTATTGTATCTATTATATTATTATTAGTCAGTTATCTCGGCTCAGTGAGTCCTTTCTTCCGTGATGAACTGTTGGCTTCAGTCCTACATTTTGTCTCTATGGCCTGTGGAGAAAGGGGCTCAGTCGTAAGAGGGTTGTACCATGAGAGAAGTAAAGAGGTCAATCTACTTCAAATATACAACATGGATTCTGGCAATACGATGGAGTTGGACCCTCATGTCGATCTGAATGAATCAATATTTTCACAGAGGTCAATCTCTACATGCTAGGCAAGAGGATAGCAAGTTATAATTTTATTTAGCTAGGACATGTATGACGCAGGACGCTCGTGGCGATAGCGTAGGGAGGGGATGGAAGGGTGAAGGAGGTTGTCGGCCTCGCACCGACGGTAATCCGACCTCACGCCGGCGAGCTTCTTGCTCTTCGATCCTCTCTCAGGAACGCAATACGAAACCTCTCACAGGAATCAAAGCAAATAATTGCCATTTTTTTTTATTCATCATTCAATCAATAATATTACAATGGGGGGCTTCATGGCCTTTAAATAAATAAAAAAAAAACTCTAACAGATAAGATCATAAGAGATAAACTCATATGATTTAACAGAATAACAAAAATAACAACTTCCTAAAATAAAGATAAAGATGATAACCATTGATGACATAAAGATCTCACCTAATTAACTTCCTAATCCATCATATCCCTAATCTTTAAAATTATTCATAAATAAAGATAACTACTACTAAATTTAAAATACCTAAATCTATCCAAATCTTTCATAAAAGATATTTTTAAAACTACCATATTTAATAAATCCGAAAATAACATATTTTCGGATTAAATAATAATTTCGGAATAAAATAATTATTTTATTCCGAATTTTATATTTTATTCCGAAAATACTATTTTCAAGAATTATTAAAACCGAAAATAATTATATTATTCTTATTCAAGCCTCGAAACACGTGCTTGTTGAATCTGCTCCCGCATCAAACTCCTCAGCTATGAAAGAACTCGACCTCGAGTTCTGTGAGGCCCAGGCAGGAATCAAAGTCAGTAGCTGATGGTGGAGACCCTGTAGTGGATGTCGTATCATCAAACAATCGCCTCCCAGATCCCATACAAGCAGTCTGCTGGAGTAGTGGCTGAAGTAGTCCGGTCCGGAGGAAGGCACACACAAGTGAAACTGGAGGAATACTCGAGTCGAGGGTGGAAGGTCTAACTCGAGGAAGTCAACTGTCGGGACTAGTGTGCTGAAGTCGACACCCAATAAGTGATAACGGCTCTGCAGGTAGTGAATGCTCCACTGGAAGGAAAAACAGAGATAAAAGATCCACTGGAGGTGCTGCAGAACATGAAGACTTGACCGGAGGTACTGTAGCAGGTAGAAGATCATCAACTGTCGAACTCGGAAACTCGTCCGGATGTAGAATGTTGTCAGGAATCTCCACTGGTGGCACTGCTGGAGGTGGCGCCACTGGTGCGGGTGGAGCCGGCGGTGCAGGCACCGCAGGTGGTGGCACGAGCGGTGAAGAATACTCATCTATGTGTGGTGACTTCACGACAGGCTCTGGTACAGGTGGAGGCATCGGAACGGGAGACTCCGTAGGAGACATGGACTTCTTACTGGATAAGGAGTGGAAGAACTCGGTTCGACTCCGACGTCTGACAAGTTCCTTGTTCTACAATCGTCGTCGCGCCAACTCATTCTCTATGTCGTCGAGAACAGAATGTGCCTCGATCTCTGTGATCTCTGGTCGCAGGTGCATACGCAAAGCCCAGTCGGTAAATGGTTTCTTTGGGAGGCCGAGAGAGATAGCTCGTTCTCCAACAAGGGAATGAATGGTGAACTCCAAATTGGATGATGGAGGGCGAAAGTAAACAAACGGATATTTTTGGAGTTGTTGGACGAAGCGTTTGTACACTTTAGTCTCAATTGCATGAAGAGAATGGAGGGACTTATTGGCATGGTTAGATCGAATATAGGGGGATTGATCATGATGATAGGACATCATGACGGGGCTCTGATACCAAATTTGACGCAGGACGATCATGGCGACACCGTAGGGGAGGGGATGGAAGGGCGAAGGGGGTTGTCGGCCTCGCACCGACGGTAATCCGACCTCACGCCGGCGAGCTTCTCGCTCTTCGATCCTCTCTCAGGAACGCAATACGAAACCTCTCACAGGAATCAAAGCAAATAATTGTCATTTTTTTTTATTCATCATTCAATCAATAATATTACAATGGGGGGCTTCATGGCCTTTAAATAAATAAAAAAAAAACTCTAACAGATAAGATCATAAGAGATAAACTCATATGATTTAACAGAATAACAAAAATAACAACTTCCTAAAATAAAGATAAAGATGATAACCACTGATGAGATAAAGATCTCACCTAATTAACTTCCTAATCCATCATATCCCTATCTTTAAAATTATTCATAAATAAAGATAACTACTACTAAATTTAAAATACCTAACTCTATCCAAATCTTTCATAAAAGATATTTTTAAAACTACCATATTTAATAAATCCGAAAATAACATATTTTCGGATTAAATAATAATTTCGGAATAAAATAATTATTTTATTCCGAATTTTATATTTTATTCCGAAAATACTATTTTCAAGAATTATTAAAACCGAAAATAATTATATTATTCTTATTCAAGCCTCGAAACACGTGCTTGTCGAATCTGCTCCCGCATCAATGTATTTCTATTTCTATTACTTTTTTTTTTTGAGAAATCACTCTAGATGTAGGAGAGGGGATTGACCTAGACCACAATTATATTAATATAATAATAAAGTTGAGATAACAAAAAAGGAGAAAGCAAAACAAAACAATCCCACAATCCACGTCAGTAGAAAGCAATAATGTCGAGTAGATTATCCTCCACATGTCTTGTGATGGCGGCAGACCAAAGCGTCACTGTCTCTTTGATTCTCTTGGTCGGCTCTGTATGTGGTGAGGATGTTTGTTGAAACTCATTTATTTCTTTCCAACAAAATGCTCCATATAGTTGTTGTAACTATGATGTCCCAAGGCTTCCTCATCTCTTTCGGGATATGTTTCCTCCGCCATAGAGTTAGAAAGATAGAAGAGAAGCTGGGTGCCCCTTAATACCAGACAAGATTTCCAATGCTGCCAAAAGGGTTTAACAAAACTACAGGAAAGAAATAAATGTCCAACTGTTTCATCCTCCATATTGCATAGTGGACTCTACAACTATTGCTATTAAATTAATAAATGAAAATGAAGTAGTTAATGGTGTGGGGTGGAGTCAGGTTGAAACTTCCTCAATTTCGCATTATCTTCAATGTAAAGCATTAGGTATCAACTTATATCGTGCTCATGAAAATCAGTTATTTTATTAGAAAAACAAACCAAATATTCCAACGATAGTGCTTTAATCAAGTGAAACTTGAAAGTTCAATTTAAAAAAAAAGTGAAATTAACTAAACTACCATAAGCACTGAATAACTGAACTACCTCATAAGTTAAATCTGTACTAATCCTATGGCCCGGAAGAAGAGAGTTCATGAACCACGGTGATTTCCATGCTGAAGGAGATTCTATCCCTGTTTTAATTCCAGGGGTATCAGCAAAACTGTAAGAAAATAAAATAGTAAAAAGGATTAGAAATTATAAGAAGAACAAAGCTTAGACCATTTTAGAAATTTTTAAGGAATGCAAGAATAATATGTGTAAATTAACATCTAGTCCTACTATATTTGTTAAATACCCTCACAACCCAAAACCCGGGTTTGTAAGGGGAGGTCCACAGTGGGTATATTAAGCGGGTGATGGGTGCCTCCCTCACCGATGTGGGACTATCCGCTAACACTTCCCCTCACGCAGAGCACGCGTGGCAAGGATCCTCCCACGCGGAGCACGTGTGGCAAGGCACGATCGGTGGGGAGCACCCGGAGCAGGAGACGGAGACAGGCCAGCTCTGATACCATGTTAGATACCAGCACAATTGGGGTGTGAGGGTATCTAACATGGTATCAGAGCTGGCCCGTCTCCGTCTCCTGCTCCTGCTCCGGGTGCTCCGCACCAATCGTGCCTTGCCACGCGTGCTCCGATCCTTGCCACGCGTTCTCTGCGTGAGAGGGAGTGTTAGCGGATAGTCCGACATTGGTGAGGGAGGCACCCATCACCCGCTTAATATACCCACTGTGAACCTCCCCTTACAACCCGAGTTTTGGGTCGTGAGGGTATCTAACATACTATCCGCTAACAATATTAAATAACTTATTAAGTTCCAACACACATGGATGAAGAATATTGCACACTTGTAAGTTCAAAAGGAAACTTGTAATATTTATATTCAGTGATTTTTGCCTTATAGAAGCCCCAAAAGACAGGATAATCTAGTAATAGCAAGACAAAGGAACTTTGAGAGAATGATACAGAAAATAGCTGATTCACATAAAAAGATCTCCACCCATAGCAAGATAATGTAGTGATGAGCTAAGTGCAAATGACATGTATCACATAAACCAACCCTAGAAGACAAAAATTATAGAGGTGATTCCATGCAAAAGAGGTAAAATCTTGAACAGAATCGATCGGAATATTGACCATATGACAGGCCACTATAAAAACAAAGAAAAGGAAGACTGGTGAAGGCCAATTAAACCAACTCTAACCGACTAGTCCATCTTAATGTCATTCTAATGCTAAATGAACGGGAGTGTGCCAGCTAACTTTGTTTGGTTTGGCAGCCCATGACTTCGGCCCAACTCCGACGCGGCCTGTTAGGGTTACTTGGCACGCAAGCAAGGGTTTCTTGGAGGTGAAATAACCCACCTCTATAAAGAAGAGGTAACACCTCAAAAGCTAGAAGTAGTGGACGGATCAAAACCTATGAGTGGCTTATAGAAAAAGAGGAGGCCAAGAGTCATCGGAGGAGAAGCCGGGGTGCGGCGACTCTTGGTGATCGGCATGGCGGCCGATGGACAACATGGACAGGATCCCACCCACGGCTAGTTGGTAGAGCGTTGTCGATGACTAGAGGCTGGAGTCGATGACAAGGTTCCAAGAGGAGCGGAGCTGCATGGTTGGCCCTCGGGCGAACTGCGCGCAAGCAGGGGCTGACGGCTCCGGCGCTCGGGCAAAATCTGAACCAAAGGGTTGGGGGAGGTCGCGGTGGCAGTGACTCGACTCCCCCCTAGGTGGTTAGAATCGGTTCGACGACATCGATGGTTAGGATCTTCAAAAGATATCCTAGTTAGGAGGCTTATGATGAAGTCCCCCTAAGGGCTGGTCCGAGATAGAAGGATCGCGATTGAATGCTGCGATGACATTGCATTGTCCGAGTGCCGGATCGAGGGGGAGCACCTCGATGGGGAATGTAGTCATCGACGCACAACTTGTTCAGGCACCGACGGGTGGGCCTGATGGAGGAGCCGGCGGATGGATGATGGAGGAGCTAACTGGTGCTGTAGTAGAAAGCTCAGCCGCTGGCACACCTGTTGTGTTGCAAGGGTGCGTAAAACTTGTGCTAAGTGTTGGCCGATAGGCGACAATTTGAAGTATTGGCTGTTGTGGTTGAAGCGGCGTCGATAGACGCTGAACCAGAAGGTTGTATCCGTGAATGACCCCGGTTGTGGGCGAATCACGTTAAAAGAAATTGCTATTGATTATGTTTATTTTCTCTTCTATCATTGATTGTACCGCACAACAGAGCTCTGGGTTCCGGCCAGGGAACATGTGGTAGTAGAGCGAGATAAAAGGGAGAGCAGTCAAAGGCCATGAATCTGAAGATCTCCCTCATGGTTGGGGTAGATTGTTGGGCTTGGCAGCCTATGAGTTCGGCCCAACTCTGTCACGGTCCGTTAGGGTTACTTGACGTGCAATCAAAGGTTCCTTGGAGGTGAAGTAACTTACCTCTATAAAGAGGGGACAACACCTCAAGAGTTAGAAGTGGTAGACGGATCAAGACCTATTATCGGCACATAGGAGAGGAGGAGGCCGGGAGGCCTGAGCAGAGGCCATAGCGCCTCCCCCTCCCTGGGTGGTTCGAGTCACAGGAGGAGAAGCAGGGGTGCGACGACTCTTGATGATCGGCATGGCGGTCGATGGACAACATGGTCGGGAACCCACCCACAACAGCCGGTGGAGCGTCGAAGGCCGGGGGACCACTCCTGCCAACTAGAGGTCGAAGTCGACGAGAAGGTCCCAGGAGGAGCGGAGCTGCACGGTCGGTGCCCAAGCGAATTGCTCGCAAGCAGGGGCTGACGGCTCTGGCACCCAAGTGAAATCTAAATCAGAGGGTCAGGGGAGGTTGCAACGATTCCCCCAGGGTGTTGGATCTTCGGAGGAGGGCTTGGGGGGAGGTTGTGTTGTACTCTCTCCCTCCGGGCTGGTTCGACGACACCGACATGTCAGATCTTTGAAAGATGTTCTAGTTGGGGGGCTTGTGATGAAGTCTCCCTGAAGGGCTGTTTTAAGATCGATGGATCGCGGCGGAAAGCTATGATGGTACTGTTTTGTGTGAGTGTCGGATCGAGGGGGAGCACATAGTCACTGATGTTCAACTGGTTCAGTCATCGACGGGTGGGCCTGATGGAGGAGCCGTAGCGGCAAGCTCAGCCACTGGCACACCTACTGTGTTGCAAGGGTGTGGAAGGCTGGTGCTAAATGATGGCCGACGGGTGACAACTTAAACAATTGATTGATGTGGTTGCAGCAGGCGTCGACGGGCGCCGAACCGGAAGGTGTATCAGTTAATGAGCCTGGTTGTGTGTGAATTACATTAAAAGAGATTACCATTGGCTATCTCTGTTTTCTCCCCTATCATGTGTATTCAACACAACAATTGTAAATGGTAAAGTCTCCTTGTGGTTGTACAAAAGACCTAGGGTCGAAGTCTACCTTCATTGAATAGGAAACTGGGAGGGGGATCCCACCTTAACCCACCTCATATGTGATGCTGATCAATTCTCAAAAAAAGAAAGAACTACTTGAATGGGAAAGAAAGCCACCAATAAATTTTTAGACGTAAATGGCATCCATGGAATTAAACTGTGTACATTTGTTATATATAAATATGATTAAATTCCTGTCGATGACATATGTTTTCTATGCTTGTGTGCACATCATTAAAGACATGCATATTGTCAAGCAACATTAACATGCATTATATCAAAACAATAGATTCAGAAGCAATGCCACAGTGACCCCAATTGTCAGATTGCCCATCTAACTCATTGGATCATTCCGTTGTAACTGATAGATGGTATGGCAGATCACATGGTTAGACGAGAAAAACTTTAGGTCAAAAAGGCATATTCCATAAAACTGTCAAAGATGTAACTAGATATGAAAAAGAAACTTTAGGTAACCAGGCCATGGGACCATATTGTTAACTTAGAGTAAGCCACAAAATATGATCAAATGTGAAGAGAACTTTCCTATTAGTCAAAATACCGCTATAAAATGCACAACTATTTAATCAAAGTCGAAGTTGTAGACTGCCATTCAATTGATCTATAGAAGAGATTGGAAAGCCCAGAAACATATGAAGGACTAATTTACATGGAGTATTAATTCACAACTTTAAAATACAGGGAAACCTAAATAGAACAAACAAATATATAGAATAGCATTGTGAACACTATCAATGATTCAGGGGAGAACCAGCACTCTGCAATTGGTGATGTGCCATCATTACCTATTCTCAAAACCTCAAATGGTACTATACAATTGCATTAATACACAGAAAAAATCCAGAACTATAAGAGTGTCAACAATCATAATTGCTTCCATTAGACTTACATGTTCAAGTACTCACGATCCATGTCAATGGCCGAACCACATTTTTCAACTGTAAGATGAGACAGATGCATTGAAGGGGGACACTTTACTGACGTAACTTGAACTGAATGCTGGACCTGCTTACTTTCAGCAACAATAGGGGAAGAGAGAGATGAGATATCAGACAAATTTTCAAGATGTGCATTGGAGGGACTCTGGTTTGATGTGCTCCCCATGTTTCTGATGATTTGTTCTTTCGAAAACCTGACACCAGAACTTGGATGTCCATTTGTATGGTGTCTATCTTGATCAAGAAATAACATGTCATTGACATTATGTTCAACAAGTACTCCACCAGGTTGCTGCATGAAAGCCAAGTAAATGATGCAATTTGTCATTAATCTATATTTCTGAAAAAGGAGGCATGCGGAACTACTGTGGTTACCTTGAAACCCTTGTCTATTAACCATATCATTCCCATTTATTTTCTACGAATATTTCTAAGTAATTGTCTATAAAATGAAAATCTTTTTCTATATTACAATGATGAGATACACAAACATGCATTGTTAAAGAGTTAAGGTTTACAAAAAAAATGTAATGTAAGGGACAGCCTTGTGATGCAAGTATTTAGGAATTGAGGTGGTCCACGTCATAACTACAGATAATGACCAGTAATGGTAAAAGGTAATTAAACTAAGTAGTGAAAGCAAATAAAGTTAACCCTAAAAATATTAGTGGACAAACGGAGAGCATGCCAGTTCAATGAAATCAGACGAAAGCTTCCTAGAGGGCGAGGAGATTAAAACTTAAAAGAGATTGCTAATCAGGAAATTTAAGGAGGAGGCAACAAAAAGGAGGCCTCAGGCTTAGAAGAACAAGCAACATGAGATGTACACCAATGGAAGAAGTGTAGGAAGGGATGGGAAACCTATTGTCGCTAATAACTAGACATGCCAATCCTAAACATTACCAAGACTACTCTGGCATGTCTGGCATGATTCAGGTTAATCTTGTTATGCTGAAAAAATCTGGAGTGCTTAGCTAACGAAACAGAAACTATCTTAGTTCTTCTAAATGCATGCCAATATTTAAAGACTTTTTTTTTCAGTGTCTTCTATAATCCAGATGATTTTTCACTTTGGTTAAAAGTAGTCGATTTGAAGGATGGGCTCAGCTCACTAGAAGAAAAAAATGAGCTCACGCTTCACTCATACTAAGCCAAGCAGCTTGATGAAATGAGATCAGGGATATTATGTTACAGAATTTGTCTTCCAGCTTGATGAAATGAGCTTGAATTTTTAACTAAAATATATTAAGACTTTCAACAAGTAGAAGTAGAAACAATCACAAAAAGAGCTTACCGTCATCCTTTTTGTACCATCTGCATCCATTTTGGTTGACACACTAGCACTAGTTGCACATTGTCCCATCCTATCTTGAAGGTTACAGGTATTGGAACCTTTGCTTGAAATATTGGTTTCCATAAAAACAATCCCATCCATTCGATATTTAGGAGCAGGGTCCAAATTTTCTTTTTGATCAGGAGAAATTTCAGATTTAGGTTTCTGACATTGAGAAGGGGAAAGGACTGCCTCAGTAGAACACAAAGAGATTCCGTGAACAATGTTTTCATTGATTATAGAATCCATGCAATTACAATTGTTTATATCTGTCCCAGCTTTCTTGTCAGTTCTCTTTTTCTGTATAGGTGACAACAAGTCATGCTGCCGTTTCTTCATAATGGATGGTGTACTTACAAAGGTCTTGGCAGCACTCTTCAGAACAACATCAGGATTGTCATCATGAGATGGCGAATTCCATAAGCTGCATGGTGTCATAGAGGACATCATAAGTTGCCGAATACCAAGAGGACTATATTCCTGCTGAAGATCACCAGAAGATACAAGATCACAGCTGAGAAATGGAATTTCCAAGTTCGACAAACAAGGAGGTTCGTAAAATAGAGCTCCTGCGTCCTGACGTTCGTCTGCCTGTGTGTTTACATCTAAAAAAGTAAGATTTTCTGTGGCGGTTGTAGGTCCAAATCCCATCATTTCCATATAAGACTGATTTGGAGCATCATCTTCATGCCCCTGATTTGCAGGCAGACAAAAGTTAGATCTAGCACAACCATAGGGAGACATTGCAGAGCATCTGGAATAAGCAAAGCCATCATACGAGTATGTAAGGAGGTCTGAATCTTGAGTACCAACAGAAATGCCTCTGGTTGCAACATTTTCACCTCCATGTGTAACTTTTCCATCACTTGGACAAATAAATGATGAAGGAACAACAGTCGTCAGACTCTGAGCATATGAAATTCCTAGAATATTTGATGAATTGACTGGTAACAGTGGTTGCGAACAAGATGAAACAAGATTTCTTGAAGTTCCAGAACTGTGAATGTCTGATTGCCAATTTTGAGAACCCGTGAAACAATCCTTATCTTTAATATTTGAGGCAGTAACAAAATTTCCAGAAGGAAAACCTGGCTGCACCTCTACCTCCAGAAATTTACCGCTATAGCAATCAGCTTCAGGCACCACAATTTTACCCTTTTTCTGAGAGACTGAAATAGTTTTTTCCATGGAACTACTGTCCTTCAATTTTACAGAGTCTGGAAACAAAACTGTCCCGCTTTCTTGATTTTCCTTGACACTGTGTTGATTATATTCTGATGCCTTCATTAGCTCCAGTGATTCCTGCGTAATTCCTAATAAAGAATGATTAGATGATTCCTCATATTCGCCATGGTCAACCACTCTTTTGCATTGTTCAACCTTACACGGCAAATAATGTTCAGAAGCAATTATGGAAATGACACCTCCACATTGAATAGCGGGGACAAGACATGCAAGCTCTTCCATGGAACCGCAGTATTCTTTGGGGCACACTGATGAATGAGAATCTTGACCCTCAATTTTACAGGAAACCTTCTCCGGTTTTGAGTCTTCATGTAACAAAACATCATTAGCCATCTTAGAATCTGATTGAGAACAACCAGCCCTTACTGAATCTTGGCTATATTCGGATGAATCTTCAACTTCTCGCCTGTCCTTGGAGACGCTGTCTTCACTATTTTGTTGATTCGTTGAAGATGAAGAAATGAGTTGGACAGAACTTTCCACATGAGGAAGGCTCTGGTACTGTGAAAGTAAACCTGATGCCAAGTATGATTCCAACTTCTTCTTAACTGAACTGTTCCAATGATTTTTTATTGCATTGTCTGTCCTGATAGGATAAAGGATAATAGCATCTCAAAAGTCATGTTGGCAAAAGACAAATGTATAAATAAATATTACACGACATTCTAGTGAATAAAGAGTTATGTGAAGCAACAATGTCCTTTACAGAGTGAAAACGTAAAATTTAACCAGTTCAAATTGAAATGTGTACATGGACATAAAATACCTATAAACCTATCCAAACAACATAAACCTTTGGTTCTAATGAAAATAACCGTTTTGTATATTAAACACATGTTTCCGTTTGATCACACACACAAGCACACACTTGCACGCACGTGCACACGTGCTCAGAGACACCTAGAGAAGCATTAATTTCTTGCAGAACAGAATTTACTGGGTAACAAATAATGCTAGTTGACTTTATAATCCAAATCACAAGCATAAAAAATGGCATTATTAAACATTAATATTTACAAGAAGCCTTCGGGTTAGAAATTTCATGTGCTACATTTTAAGCACTTAATTTTATGGAGAACTTGTTGCTACATGTCCAATACAGGTACAGCAACTGATGCTACAATCCACCCAAAAGGCGGAGAATAGGTGGATTGGTATCATCATAAATTTAGAAAACCTTCTCCATAAGATGTTGGTCATCATCGTTAGAGAGCAGAAACCTCCAATTCTAACCTGCCTGGTAAAAATTTCATCAATTCTGCCCACTTGTTTCCATAGATTTGATGAGCACAAATCAGTGCTATCTCCTCTTCTTGAGTCCATGCCTGCTTGTTTATAGCAGGGTTTAGATGATGATGCCACCTGAAATATACATTTCCAGATTAGTAGCATTTATCTGATCCCATCAAATCCAAAAGGTACTAGACCTCAAATAAGAAGGGGCATATAGCAACAGCAGTTTACTTAGACATGAATGTTCACAGCTTTATATTCACTTGATGAAAATTTACACTCTTAAAGAACAAAGAGGTTTTCAGTCAAAGACGTCAAGCAGATCAATGTGTAGCTTCCATATATCACCATAGCATTAGGAAGAATGTGACATCAGTGAATTGTTACATCAACTGAAAGTACAAGATGTTTGTGCATCTCAAATTTTCTCTCCACGTCGGATACAGGGCCAACCCCTTTTTTCCTTATTTGGTTTCCATCAGGAGATATAACTAAGTAGCCATCCCACTTCAGTTCCAATACTTCAAATGAGGTTGTGTACTCCCAGTTCAGCTTGGTTATGATTCCCGTGCCCCTTCAAAACCTGTGATTAGAGGGAGGGGGCAACAATATATAAAGATGTGGAACTCCCACCCCTTTACCGATGTGGGACTATTCTCAACTCCCACCCGCACATAGAGCGCCTCTCGATCGGAGGGAGGTAGAAGATCTCGATCAGAGGTAGAAAGAGGTGCGGCAGGACCACATAGAGGGGAGACGGGGTGGGGCCTAGCTCTGATACCATGTTACGATTCTTGTGCCCCCTCAAAACAGGTGATGAGAGGGAGGGGGCAACATTATATAAAGATGTGGAACTCCCACCCCATTACCGATGTGGGACTATTCTCAACAAGCTCATTTCCGAACTAGGAAATCATATGATGATTAGTTCTATGGATTACATAATCCTAAGCATTGTTTAAAGCTCATAAAAACTCAACTGCCTTGGACCAAGTCGACTTTGTTGAAAATGTGGCTCCAAACAAGCCGCATACAACTCCAGTGTTCGTGCGTGAAGAAGCGACGGAAGACGGAGCTTCGGGAGCAAGGAAGGGTCGGCCAGGAAGAGTCGTGCGCACGACTAGCATCGATAGAAAAGTCGGGAGAGAAGACGGGTCGGGTCGTACGCACGACCTCCCTAGGTCGTGCGCACGACTGTGGCTGGTAGCACGCGGGTGACGCATTTTGGCCTGCATTTTCTCATGGGACTCCTTCCCCAAGTCGGATACGAATGTAACCCTATAAAAGGGAGATCCTAAAACGAACCAAGGGTATCATGGATTATCTTAAAGGCACAAGAGAGACTTAAGGGAGAGATTAGAAGGTGGCCATCACCAAGGTGAGATCTCTTTGTGGGTGTTCGGGAAGAGGTTTCTTCTTGTCTTTGGGGTGTAGGGCTGTGGGTTCTCTTCTCTCAAGGTGAGATCTCTTTGTGGGTGTAGGAGGGATTGGGTAGAGGCAATTGTAATTGTACTCGGGTTTTTCCCATACTAGTGAATCCATCAATCAGTCGTTGTTGGAAATTTTTTGGGTGTTTTGCTTGTTCTTCTCCATTGCTCGGTTTTGTCGGTGCTCGTCTCCACCGTGGTGATTCTACGCTCGTCGTGTTCCGCTGCGCGAGGGCCTCGAATCTCAATAAATTGGTATTAGAACTATTATTGGGGATCCGGGGAGGCTCTAGTTCGATGGCGTAGATCAAGATAGACCGAGAAAAAGGGGGCCGAGACGCACGTGTGGCACGTGGTGCGATGGAAGACCCAGGAGCGACACTCAAGAGGGAAGTTGGAGGCTCGGGGAGAGGTTGCGGTATAGCACCTCCCCCCCGGGAAGCTTGTTGGCAATGACGGCTGGCGCCCTAGGCGATGGGTACGGCAGGGAGAAGCACGATCTGCTCTCCGAGAGGTTCGGGTCTTCGGAGGAGTCTTCGAGGGGGAGGTTGCGATCAAGCGCCTCTTCCCTCGGGGCGGTTCGAGACACCGAAGGCGTTAGCTGGGAGGCGGGTGCGGTCAAGGCACCTACTCCCCTGCTTGACGGATCGTGGCAGCTAGTTGTGATGGCACGATATGTGTGGGTGCTAGAATCGAGGGAGAGCACCTCGATGGTACGAGAGTCGTCGATGGCATCGTGTTCAGCCGCTGACGAGCGAACTGATGTGGGTTGCTGACGAGAGACTGATGGAGGTGCCAACGGGCACCGGTGTGGATCGCTGACGGGTGATGTGGGCGCTGACGGGCGCGGTTGTGGCAGGCACAACCGCGGGCACACCTGCGGTCTAGCAGGGTGCGGTGGCTGTCGACAGATGGCGGGAAAAACGCCACGACGGTCGTGGTGGCGATGGACTCAACTGCGGGCACACCTGTGATGCATCAGGGTACAAAAGATATTCGAGCGTTAGCCGATGGGCAACGACTCGGGAGCAATGGGCGCGGGCAGCATCACAGAGCAAATCAAGGGTCGTGGTTCACGGCGGAGTCGTCGATGGGCGATTGTTGGAACTTCCAGGATCATGGCGGTATCAGGGAGAGCGGCGGTACATGCACGGTGTTCGGTAAAGAACAAGGGTGTAGATGGAGCATGCTCAAGGGCAAGGTTGATCAGGAGGTCGGCCAAGTCAAAAGACTTTGGCAATCACTAAGTTTGGTGATTGGGCTCTCAGTGCGGGGGCAAAGGCGGTGATGGCGATCAAGAAAAGGATTTACGGTGCAAAGAGATGGTGATTCGGTTCGTGGAGATGCTCACGTCTTGTTATGAAGCCAAAGTGGAGATTGTTGAAGATGTAGCTCCAAACAAACCGCATACAACTCCAAGGTTCGTGCGCGAAAAAGCGACGAAAGACGTAGCTTCGGGAGCAAGGAAGGTCAGCCAGAAAGCGTCGTGCGCACGACTGGTATCGACTAAAAAAGTCGGGCAAGAAGACGGGTCGGGTCGCGCGCACGACCTCCCCAGGTCGTGTGCTGGCAGCACACGGGTGACGCGTTTTGGCCTACGTTTTCTCGTGGGATTCCTTCCCTAAGTCGGATACGAATATAACCCTATAAAAGGGAGGTCCTAGGACGAACCTAGGGTATCATGAATTATCTCAAAGGCACAAAAAAGACCTAAGGGAGATATTAGAAGGTGGCCATCACCAAGGGAGAGGGAGAGGAAACCATTGGAGACTGGTGGGGTTTCGGGAATAGGTTTCTTCTTGTCTTTGGGGTATAGGGCTGCGGGTTCTCTTCTCTCAAGGTGGGATCTCTTTGTGGGTGTGTGAGGAGTTGGGTAGAGGCAATTGTAATTGTACTCGGTTTTTTTCCATACTAGTGAATCCATCGATCGGTCGTTATCAAATTTTCTTGGGTGTTCTGCTTGTTCTTTCTATACTCTCGGTCTTGCCGGTAGTCGTCTCCGCCATGGTGCTTCTGCGCTCGTCGTGTTCCGCTGCGCGAGGGCCTCGGATCTCAATAGACTTGACTCAGGCAGATTTCGAGTCAAGTTATTCGTTCGAGTCGGAACGAGTTTGGATAAAACTCGACCGAGTCGGACCGAGTTTACTCGACTTGGCTGACTTTCGAGTCGAGTTATTTGTCCGAGTCGAAACGAGTTCGGATAAAACTCGGCCGTGTCGAACCAAGTTTACTTGACTTGGCTGACAATCGAGTCAAGTCCGAGTTTTGAGTTTTTGAACCATGATCCTAAGTAATTTCTTTGGTTTATAGTTGCCACATTATCCACCATTTATTTAAATCTAAACAGATGATTGTGATTGATTCCTTGGAAGACCTTTTTGGGTCTATTTATACCCTTATACTAAGGTTTTGTGGTTAAATCTCCTGTTGAGGGGCTTTCTAGACCATGGCTTCATGTCATGTGGAACCCTTATGTGTATTTTCTAGATCCTAAGTAATTTCTCTAGTTTACGGTTGCCACATTATCCACCATTTATTTAAAGCCAAACAGATGATTGTGATTAATTCCTTGGAAGAGCTTTTTGGGTGTATTTATACCCTTCTACTAAGGTTTTGTGGTTAAATCTCCAATTGGGGGGCTTTCTAGACCATGGTTTCATGTCACGTGGAACCCCTCTTGTAATGGAGGTCTTGGAGAGACCTTTTGCATATCTTGGTAGTACCTTGTTGAATTTCTTCATCAATGCTTCTGTATATTCTACATTATTAGTGGAATCTCTCGGATAGCATTTACCAATGGAGACCAATTAGAGTTAAACCACGTAAAACCTGTTGCTATTATGTTTCTGTATAATTGCTTTGTTTTTCACATGATCATAAGCAACTTGATCTCAATCACGTACTGAGTTGTTACGGGTTTGATTTGGGGTTCTTTGGACAACAAACTGGTAGCATAGCCAGTCGTTGTGTCACTAGAGAACATTGAGATGGTGTTGAAGATACTGACCACCACGTTTTAGGTGGAGAAAAGGTTACAAAAATAACAAGAATATAAGAGAACCAATTTGGATTTATGCCAGGAAGGTTGATAATGGAGCCCATTTTCTTGATAAGGCAACTAATGGAAAGATCTAGAGAGGAGAAAAAAATAATAGCAGTAATTAAAATCAATGAAACTGATGGACATTATACAGCTCAAAGACATATTCAAAAAACCAACAATTCAGACCAAGTAACTACCCAAGCATTGATAGAGGACCCTGCAAAGTCGATAGAAGTTTCTTTATTTCATTACCTTTCCCGGCATTGCTTCCCTATTCGTCCAGGTAATTCTGCAGCAATGGTTGACCACTTCTTTGGTCCGTATTTATTTACCAGTTCGATCATTTTATCATCTTCCTATTAAAGAAATTGCCAATAAAAAATGTTAACATATCATTGATGGGTTCAAGCATTTTATGGGTAACTTCAGCCAAAGACAAAAGCTACAGTCTCAAGAGAGGAACAAGTGACAAATGATACTAATCTGTATCTAGAATTCTTTACCTCTTTTGACCATGGTCCTTTCACAAGCTCAGGATTCAAAACTTTCTGCCACCTGTGCAAACACTGAACATCAGTCCGATCTGGAAAACATTCGGCTGCAACGCAGAAAAACAGAAGTAGTAATCAATCTATGAGAGCAAATATGTAACAGCTGGATTGGCAAATCCAGCATAACTTGTAATTGTAATAACCATAAAACTCAAAAATTTAATCAAAACAAAAGTTCAAAGTATCTGATGCCTAATATGAAAGGTTTATGTTGTACAAAACAAAAAGCATAGTATTGAGGGTGCAGCAAACAGGAATAATAAACAAGTGATCGGGAAATGTTTCATCTCCAGAAACATAAAATACACAAATAAAGTAATTCATCATGGAGCAGGTTTTCAAACAAATATATATACAAATCTACACAATCTCCTACTATAGTTGTACAACATAATATAAAGTTCAATCCTTTGTAGCAAACGACACCACAGAGAGCCACCTATGCATGTCACAGTACATATATGTTTACAAATTATGGTCAAAACAACATATATGCATCAATAATTCTAGCTAAATTGTCCATTTAATTATGAACAATGATATCAATTCTATAGTTTTGTGTACATGTTGTGAGGCAAAAGCAACTTTAGGTTCAATGGTATGAAAAGGCAACACTGGATTCTCAATGCACAACGGAAGGCCTTTTTTTGTTGTTGTTGTAAAAAAACATTTTAACAATGGGTTATATGACACATGACATGATTTGAACAATACGTAAAACATCCTTGTGTCATGGACTCATGGAAACAGAGTAGAACAAGATGATTAGTACATCTACTTATCATTTTATCTATACATCTGTATGAGCAAATATTTGATTTTTCACTCAAGTACAAATTTCAAAGGACTCGCTTCGAGGGAGCGGAGTACAATATGTATATCAGGAGATTGCGGGGAAATCCGTCTTTGATCCTTTGATACTCGATTTCGAAGTACAAAGATTACAACAAGTGAGGAAATGAAAAGAGAAGAGCGTTGCGGTGCTTGATCCTTCCGGGCTTCGCGCGTGATCGGCTAGGGGCTTTGCTTTACTCTTCTTCTCCTAGAATCTTCACTTGTTCTTCGCTTGTTCTTCGACTTGCTTGGACTTGATTCTTCAATTTTCCATCTTCTTCTTCGATCTTTGGTCTTCGATTTTCTTTGGTTTGCTTCGATCTTCGATTCTTCTTCTCCGGGATTTCTTGGAGCTTTGAAGTATCTTCAGTCGGGAGCTTTGTAGGATCTTGTTGCTATAGCCAAAGATCCCTTCTTCTCTTCTTGTCCCTCCTTTTATAAGGGTCGAAGTAGTTATTGTAGAGAATAACTACTTCGGGTGGTTGAAGCAACCTCCTGGTGGTTTTTATAACTTCCCTTGGATGGTTAGAGAAACTTCCAGGTGGTTTACATAACTTCCTTGATGGTTAGGATCATATTCGAGTGGTTTTGTAACTTCCACTGGTAGCTTAATCCTTTTGAGCTTGAGTGAACCAGTCTGATTAAAACGACTTGTGGTTCGGGTCTTAAATCCGAATCGACTTACTGCGACTTAGATTTTGACCAAGTTAACTCTTGATCCGGTCCTTTCTGACTTGGTAGGTTCAATGAGTTTGTCAAAATCTAGCGTAAGCTTACTTGTAGGAGCTTAAGCTTGATTATTCTTCGGCCTTGTATATCGGCTTGTCGAAGGATGCTCATCTCTAAGTATCATTCTATTGACTTAGATATAGCCTTTGGACGATAGGGATATAGTACTTTCCTTACTCTCAGACTTGGTCAAATTTCAGAGCGTAAGGAAGCAAGAAAAATTTCCTTGGTCATCAAGGAAATAAAGTATAAGGAAGCAAAATTTCCCTGGTCATCAGGGAAATAAAGTCTTCCAGACTTAGCCAAATTTCTGAGTGTAGGCAAAAATTTTCCTGGTCATCAGGGAAATAAAGTGTAAGGAAACAAAAATTTCCCTGGTCATCAGGGAAATAAAGTGTAAGGAAACAAAAATCTCCCTGGTCATCAGGGAAATAAAGTCTTCCAGACTTAGCCAAATTTTGAGTGTAAAGCAAAATTTCCCTGGTCATCAGGGAAATAAAGTCTTCCAGACTTAGCCAAATTTCTGAGTGTAGACAAAAATTTCCCTAGTTATCAGGGAAATAAAGTGTAAGGAAACAAAAATTTCCCTGGTCATCAGGGAAATAAAGTCTTCCAGACTTAGCCAAATTTTTGAGTGTAAAACAAAATTTCCTTGGTCATCAGGGAAATAAAGTCTTCCAGACTTAGTCAAATTTCTGAGTGGAGAGAAAAATTTCCCTGGTCATCAGGGAAATAAAGTGTAAGGAAGTAAAAATTTCCCTGGTCATCAGGGAAATAAAGTCTTCCAGACTTAGTCAAATTTCTGAGTGTGAAGCAAAATTTCCCTGGTCATCAGGGAAATGAAGTATAAGGAAGCAAAATTTCCCTGGTCATCAGGGAAATAAAGTCTTCCAGACTTAGCCAAATTTCAGAATGTAAGGAAGTAAAATTTCCCTGATCATCAGGGAAATAAAGTCTTCCAGACTTAGCCAAATTTCTGATTCTCTAGCTTTAGGCAATCTTTCAATGTCTACAAATTGCCCCCTCAAGGATTGACGTTTCAAGCGAAAAGCGAAAAAGGTCAATCTTTGATTTTTTTTTTTTTTTTTTTTTTTTTTTTTTTTTTTGCCAGGGCCGGCCAGGTTTGATTAGGGCCGGCCAGAAACCTCCAGGGCCGGCCAAAATTTTTTTTTTTTTTTTTTTTTTTTTTTTTTTTTTTTTTTTTTTTTTTTAGGACGGCGGTACAGCTCGTCCTTTGACCCCCCTTTGTCTATAAAAAGGGGTCTCCTCTCCTTTTCTAACTTATTTTTCGGTATTTCTTGAAGCTAGGTCTAAAAACCCTACTTCAAGGTATTTTGCAAAAACCATCTCGCAAACTTGATTCCTTCGGCAAGTAGACGACCAAATCATCCAAGGTAATCATAATCTCGATCTTTTCCTTTGCTTTGCTTTCTCTCTGATCTTCGTTTCTCCTTTTGCAATGATCTTTGTGGGCCCCTTTTAAAAAAAAAACGAAACCCTAGTTCAAGGTTTTGCAAGAATGATCTTTGATCTCCTCCTTTACCTTTTTGAATCATATGATATTTGATTCTTGGATCATCTTTCATGCATCTAGATGATCTTTGACTACCCATCTACTTGAATCGACTAGGTTTTTTAGAAACCCTAGTTCAAGATTTCGTAATAACGATTTTTTTTTGCTCTCATTTTTACCCTTTTTTTTTTTTTATTTTTTTTTTTATGTATATCTCGTGCATGATGTTAGATAATCTTTGACTATTCATCTACCCGAATTGACCAGGTTTGACCAGGTCAATTTTTTTTTTTTTTTTTTGCCAGGGCCGGCCAGGTTTGACCAGGGCCGGCCAGGCAATCCCCAGGTTCGGCCAAATTTTTTTTTTTTTTTTTTTTTTTTTTTTAAGGACAGCGGTACTTATGACGGTACAGCTCGTCCTTTGACTCCCCTTTTACATGAAACGGGATTCTTTTCTTTATTTTGCTTGTTCCTTGATCTCCTTTCCTTCTTTTGCAATGATCTTCGATCTTTGATGTTTTTCGATGGTCAACTTTTGCAAAATGTATTCTAACTTTTAACTCAATCTTCTGTGTGTAGGTATGAGTACTTCAGAGAAATACATTGCTATGCCAGAAGATGGTTGGTTAGAAGAAGAAGAAGAACGAGGGGTCACTTATCTTGTTTTTCCTCATGCGAAAGTCAAGCAGCATGGGGCAACTCTGAAAAAGAATGGCCCAAACTCTTTGACTACCTTGAGAATCGTTGAGCACGAGAGTTGTGACAACGATAGTCATGGAGCTGAGAAGAGCGCTGGACCCATCAGCCGTTTTGAAAAGGCTCCGATTCTTTCTTTTCCGTATCATCATACAACGGCTGAAATGGTTCCCATTCCTCAAATTGCTTCAAAAATTGCTTCAAGATTCACTCGATGGGGGGACGAAATACGAGGTCGTGGCGATGTCCAGTATCTCAATGGTTTCGGTGAATGGATGCACGAAGTCTTCGAAGCCTTGCGCGGCCGAGAGGCTACTAGAAACATATCTGTTATGCTGGAACCTGCTTGTTATGAATATTGTAGGCCTGATGGAATGTATAGAGCTTTGTGTGAGCTCTGGTGTCCGGAAACGAATACATTCCTTACTTCTATTGGGGAAATAGGGATTTCCTTGTCGGAGATCTATCAGGTATATTCATACTTGAAATTGAATTTGAGCGACATTCATACGTGTGACTTACTTTCTTCATTTTTCTTCTTCCAGATATCAGGTTGTCTCATGAGTGGAGAATATTACCAAGAGAGAGTCCCTAATCTCTTTGAGCTTTTCGACTGTGTATATACTCCTTCAGCACTTTCCTATCTTTTCAAAGCTTTTGCAATTATTGCTGCATCTTGCCGTAGTGACCGAGTTCGGCATTGTGACTGGATTGATTTTTGGTTTCGTGGGTACCCTCGAGCTGTTAATTCTCAGAAAACTGATATCATAAGGAAAGCCAAAGCTAAACTTGACCAATCAGGAGATATTGATAGGCCAATCAGTCTTATGCCTCCAGAGAAACGACCTTCTGGCTCGAAACCCAGCCCTTACGTTTTGCTAGGATTGTCAGCCAATAGCACTCTGGGGAAGATTGTCTATAGGTCTGCGGCGATTGTTCTTTTTCTTTGTAAGTTCGCCCTGCCTTGGAGTGGTGACTTGATTCGTCCTGGTACTTTCATCCCAGCTGTAAATATGGTGAAAGGTACCGAATACAATTTGGCTGTTCCCATATTATGCTTACTCTACAATGGTCTGACGCGGACTTACAGCAGCCTGTCTACAAGCCCCAAGTTCAGTGGTGAGCTAGGTCGGGCTAGTTCTTTTTGTCCCCTTCACTACTTATATGGGTGGATTGGACTTCACTTTCCGAGAGGGATATTTGCCAAGAATCTTCGGCAAAAGAGATTTCCTTTTCTCATATCAGTATCTGGTGCTCTGGCAGCTTATCAGCCTTGGGAAGGGTCAGCTCAAGACGCTAGGATGATTCTTCGTACTATGGGAGAAGCTGATTTTCGTTTTGCCCATGAAGCTTGGAAGCCGATCCCTGATAGAGAAAAGGGTATCTTTTATGATAATGGCAAGATGCCATACCCCATCTTCCTCTCAATGTTGAGTTGTAAACCAGGGTTTCTTGTATTCCGTCGGGGTAATACAGTACAGATAGCACAGTATAGCCCTCATCGGTTTTCTCGTCAACAAGGTTTTATGCAAACGATACCTGGAACACCTATCCCTTATAAGGAAGAAGTGTCTCCAAAGTTGGCGTTTGGTTATTGGTTAGCATTCAGTGAGAGGCATACTGGAGTTAGTTTTGCTCTTCCGTTACAAGGAGTAAACCTCAGAGACTGCGTATCTTCAGCATATTCAAGTTTAGTAAGAGGGGGAATCAAGAATCGATTGGCTATGTATCCTTCTTCTATGCTGAAATCGAGTGAGAAAAGCTCGTTTGAGTTCAAAAAAGATGAAGGCATGAGAGATAGGACGGAGATTCGATTCCAAAAGAACTCTCGTCCTGGTTCTTCACGAGCGTGCCATCGCCGAACAGAATCTGACAGAGAAGTTGAGTCTTCTTGTTCTGGCACTTCTGAGCGTCCGGTTCCTCCAGCCATGCCTTCCGAGCGACAGGGAGATGAAAGAGGTGCCAGGAAGAGGGCGAGAACATCAGAGGATAGTTCTTCTGTTCGGGAGATCATTAATCCTCTTGCGACGTCCCCTACTGGATCGAGGCATCAAATATTGGAGACTGCTCTTGTTGCAGCTTCTCCTGCTGAGATGGCAACTCAAGGTGTTGATATTACTACTTCAGGTATGAGTTGTCCCCTTTGTAATCCTTTGAATATTAATGATTGCTGTATGTTTTACCCTATCGCTTTGTTGTATAGGATATTCAGCTGGCGGCCTTTGCATTCCTAATGATGATCTAACTGAAGTGATTGGCAAAGGATTATTGGAGGATGATGCCTTTGAAGCGACATACCCATTTTTCCAGGATTTGCAAGATGAGGGTGTTGGAAAAAATCACGAGGCATCAGTAACCGTTGAGATGACCAGAAAAGAAATAGTGGGTGACTCTATGTTTGAGGAGCTTGCAGGTCCTTCCACAACACCAGTGGATCATGAAGTTCAATCTTCTTTGGTATGCCAGAAAGCTCAGGCAGAAGTCCCTGTTTTTAAGAAGCCGAGATCGATTGCTGGGATGAGTCCAACTATGTCTGAGGCAACTGGATTTGTGCATGGTTCAGTTGAGGAGATGGACCGTTCTTTGGCTGCTATTATGCTGGTTCCCTGCAGGTCATTCATAGACTGCTCACTGAAGCCTTTTCATCAAGCGGGATTCTCAGCACTAGAGAAGTGGTGGGCCAGTATGGGTGTTATCTTTTGTGATCGTCTTCGAAAATTCGGAGTGAACGATTCTGTCTTTGTTGAAAAGATCGAATCGCTTCTTCAAGACAGCCATACTTATCATAACCGACGTTCATCGTTTGTCAAGGAAAAGGCTGTTGTTAGTCCGGACCATATAGCGAAGATAGAAGAGACTTTGAAGTCGTTCTCCCAGTTCTTGGATGAGGGTGATTCTGTACTGTCAACAGCAAAGTCAGAGGAAACTTCTGCTCGTTTAGCATTGGAGGAGGCTAAAGCGTTGGTTATTTCTTGCGAAAAGCGTTTGGCTGCAGCTTCTGATGCCGTGACTTTACAAAATGATTACCTCAACTCCCTGAAGGCACAAAAGACTGAAAAAGAGAAAGAACTGACCGAACTCAAGGGTCAAGAGGAAGCTGGGGCATCTTCTGTCTTAGCTATTGATGGCGCACGAGAGGAACTTATGCAGCGTCTTCGTGACTTAAGCTCGATATATTGATTAATAAGCTTTGTACTTTTTCCTTTTAGACTTCATTAAGATTTATGCAATATGAATTCTCCTGGTATTTCCTTCTTGATTGTTCTACTGAATATGGGTTATTATTTTTTTGTTTGGACTGAACCTGAGGGGTTTCCTCAGGCTGCCTACGTACCCTTTTTCAAGGGATCAAGTCGCACGTAGTTCCCTTGGATTTTTTTTTTTTTTTGCTTGCATCACCCTGATCGATATGCATCCCAACTAGGTTGGCACCCACATCTATCAGGACTATCATTTGCAATATAGAGTGATTTTCTTCATGCATAATATCGCTTGAGGAACTTGCCGTTGATTGGGCCAAGTTGTCCTCCTTCTGGTGTCATAAGTAGATATGCTCCATTAGTATAGACTTCTCTGACGACATGAGGGCCATCCCACTTAGCATCAAATTTTTTTCCTGCTCTGTGAGACAAGATGATGGGACGTCGCACTGCTAGGACCAAGTCCCCTTCTTGGAAAGAGCGAGGCTTAACTTTTTTATTGAACGCTCGAGAAATACGAGCTTGATAGCATTCAAGTCGTTGCTGAGCCTCAAGTCTTTTCTCGTCTAGAGCTTCCAATTCCACAAGTCGGAGTTGAGCATTTTCATCAGTAGTAAGACCTTCTTGGATGGCAATTCTTAGAGAAGGAATTTGAAGTTCTAGAGGTAGAATCGCCTCTACTCCATACACAAGGGAATATGGTGTTGCTTGAGTCGGAGTGCGAAACGATGTTCGATAAGCCCATAGAGCCTCGTGCATACGCTCGTGCCAGTCTCTTTTAGATTTAGAAACCACCTTCTCCAAGAGTTTGCATAAGGTCTTATTGAAAGCTTCTGCTAAACCATTGGCGGGAGCATTATACATTGTAGAACATCTCTGTTTGATTTTATACTTAGCACAGAAATTATCCATAGCAGCGTTTTTGAATTGCTTGCCATTATCAGTAACGATGCAACGAGGAACTCCATATCGGAAGATGATATCATTTTGAATAAAATTCATGACTGAATTTCGGTTCACTTCTCTGAGAGGGACTGCCTCTGCCCATTTGGAAAAGTAGTCTGTCGCCGCTAGAATATAAAGGTGCTGCTTAGAAGATTTGGGTAATGGACCGACTATGTCAAGTCCCCAAGAGTCAAATGGCCATGAAGCGACTGTAGGATGAAGTGGTTCTGGCGGCTGACGAATATAATCACCATGGATTTGGCATGCATGACACTTTTTGGAGAAGTTTAAGCAATCTTTAACCATGGTAGGCCAGTAGTATCCCATTCTTTTGATACGAAAGTGAAGTTTCGGCCCTGACTGATGAGTACCACATATACCTGAATGTGACTCCTGGAGAGCAAACTTGATGTCTTCTCCGGTCAAGCATCTCATAAGTGTACCATCATAGCTTCGACGATATAATTCGCCATTGAAATGCAAGAACTTGGGGGCTCGTCTTCTTATCTCAGTTCTGTGTTTAACTTCTTTAGGGAGTTTGCCACTCTCGAGGTAATCAATAAGGGGTTGTCTCCAGTCTTGTTCTTCTATGACATAGGAATGATCTTCATTTTTCTGACCTATAGCCTGATTGAATTGATCTTCCAGAGTGAGTATCCACCTTCGACAAACCGGAATATTTAATTGCTCAAGGTCTTGAATAGCAAGCGATGCTGCTAGATTCGCCAATGCATCAGCTTGTTGATTCGAACTTCTTGGTACATGTTGAATGCTTGCTGCTTCGATGCTGTTGAATAAAGTAAGAGCATATTCATGATAAAACTTGAGGTCTTCCTTATTGACTTCATAATCTCCCAAGACTTGATGAATGATGAGTTTGGAGTCACCATAAATTCGTAGCCCTTGAAGTTTCATGTCCCGAGCGAGTTCAAGACCAATAATTAATGCCTGGTATTCGGCTTTGTTGTTTGAACAAGGCTCTGCCAATGAGAAAGAGTATGGGAGAGTTTCGGAGTTTGGCGAGACGAAAACAATCCCTGCCCCCGCAGCTTGTCGTTTTGCAGCTCCATCAAAGAACATTTCCCAAGAAGGGATTATGTTTACAAAGAAGACCTCCTCATCTGGTAATTCCTCAGTTAACTCCCAATCCGCAGGAATAGAGTGATGAGCCAAGAAATCTGCTAAGGCTTGCCCTTTGACTGCTCTCTGGGGGGTGAAGATGATATCAAATTCTGACAGGAGTAGAGCCCATTTTGCTAGTCTTCCTGATAGAACAGGTCTTGACATAATATATTTGAGGGGATCTGCTTTAGATACAAGTTTAATAGTATGAGCCAACATATAATGCCTTAACTTTTTTGTGGCAAAAATAAGGGATAAGCATATCTTTTCTATAGGAGCATACTGTAATTCTGCCCCCACAAGAGTACGACTCAAATAGTAACAAGCCACTTCCTTTCCGAATTCATTTTCTTGTGCAAGCAATGCCCCCAGAGAGTGTTCTTGTGCGCTTATGTAAAGTATCAAGGATATCCCTGGAATGGGTGCTGTCAGAACTGGTGGTTTCAAGAGATAGTCCTTAATATCTTGGAAAGCCTTTTGACATGCTTCATCCCATTTGAAAATAGCATCCTTTTTCATGAGCTGGTGAAAAGGGTGACATCTCCCGGAGAGGTTGGCGATAAATCGCCTGATATAAGCCAAGTGACCTTGTAAGCTTCTAAGGTCATGAAGTGACTTAGGGTCGGGCATGTTGAGAATAGCATCAATTTTAGATTGGTCTATCTCAATGCCTCGATGCCTTACGATGAAACCGAGGAATTTTCCGGATGTAACTCCAAAGGCGCATTTAAGCGGATTCATTCGTAGTTGATACCTTCTTAATCTATCAAAGATAGCACGCAAATCATCCAGATGTGAAGACCTTTGTTTGGACTTCACGACTAGATCATCAACATAGCATTCTACATTTTGGTGAAGAATGTCATCAAAAATCCGCTGCATGGCTCGTTGGTAGGTAGCTCCTGCGTTCTTCAGTCCAAAAGGCATTACTTTATAACAAAAGATGCCCTTAGGCGTGCGGAAAGCTGTGAGTTCTTCATCCTTCGGTGCCATTCGGATTTGATTGTATCCTGAAGAGCCATCCATGAAGGATAGAGCTTCATATCCCATTGTAGCATCCACCATAAGTTCGGTGATTGGTAAAGGAAAATCGTCTTTGGGGCATGCATTATTCAAATCTCTGAAGTCGACACATACTCTAATTTGCCCATTCTTCTTCTTCACGGGTACAACACTAGAGATCCAAGTAGGATACTTAACTTCTCTAATGAACCCTGCTTCAATCAGTTTGTTCACTTCGGCTTCAATTTGTGGAATAAGTTCTGGGCGGTATCTTCTTTGGCCTTGCTTGATAGGATTAGCACCACGTTTCACGGCAAGCTGATGAACAGCAATTTTGGGGTCTAAACCTGGCATTTCTTTATAAGACCAAGCGAAGACGTCCTTGTATTCTTGGAGAAGCTTGACATACTCGACTTCTTCGTTCGTTGTTAGGAGAGAACTGACGAATGTCGGTCGTGGTTCTTCTTCAGTGCCAAGATTAATTTCTTTTAAATCATCCACAGTGGACTGCCCCCCTTCTTCAAGGACTGGAGGTGCATCAGCTAAGTCACTGTCCGAAGAAGAAGACGAGCAATCGATGTACTCAGTAGAAATATGATTGACAGATACAACGATTTTCTTTTTCGACCCAGAGGAAGAAGATGCGTTCAAACATGCTGAATTGGTAGTAGAGTCAGAAGTAGCATCGATACTGATTGTCAAAGGAGCATCCTGAAGAGGCGGAACTCGATGCCAGGTGAGACTGTGTCGCTGAAAAGACCCGCTGTGATCATAGGAGATTTTGGCATGTCGAGAATGAGCAAACCTGGGTGGGCGGGAGGGCTTTGCGAAACCAAGTTCAAGTCTGTCAAAGACTGATTGTCGTGGATGATTATTTTTGACGATTTCAGATCTGATTCTTGGTTTCTTTATCCTCTCAAAGACTGAAGTTTGATTTGGCTTTAACTGGTGATGTACATCGGGCATCTCATATTGTGCCATGAGTATTTCTTTCTTCTTTGCACGTCGTCGCCTTCTTTTTGCTGACTTAGACAATGTCTGAAAGTCTTCATCTGTGTTACCGAGATACTTCTTTTCTACTGTGTCATCATCTGCATCATATAAAGCTTTTGTATAGTCTTCTTCATCTTGGGCTTCAATGAAGTTTGCGGACATAGTTTCTTTTGCGCTTGTTTTGAGCACAATGGGGATTTGCTTGGCTCCAATGCCAGGTCGAGTTTGTGGTATATTTTCTCCAGCCAAGAAGAGCCGCTCTTGGGTTTTAGTTAAACCGTAAGGGGCTGTTCGTGGTGGTAATGTACCTAAACGTTCAACATTTTTTGGAGTGAATCCAGCTTTGCTCAGGAGACTTGATGCTTCGCTTCCCCATGTTCCTTCTGGTTTGAATGTAGAGTTGCCCTTACTTTAGTTAGTAGCTGATGTTAGGCTGTGCAGCGGCAATACCAAGTCTTCTTTTAAAGTGACCAAATTAGCATCTGTAAAAGAGGTGGATGGCTTTGTATGCATAGGAGTGAATGGTGGCTGTCCTATCTTTCGGCCTCTCTGTGGTACGAAACTTAACACCGGAGCAGATTCAGCCATTTTTGTAGGATATTTATTAACCTTCTGTTTTCCTTTTATACTCTTCATTTGAACTGGCACCGCTTGCTGGTTTGATTTCTTCGGATAAAGGACATAAAAATCGAATTTCCCTGAAGGTTGGCCAAGTAAACCTACTTCTGGGTCACCGTTCTCATATCTTTGTTTGAGAGATTGTTGTGATGACTTCTTGTTTTTCCTTCGCCGATCTTCATCATCTTCGTATTCCAATTCCAGAGCCTCTTCAAGGCATTCGTCACATTCGCAATCACCAAACGTCGTATGACGTTGGGTTGGAGGATTTGGAGAGACCCTGACTGATGGAGTCACTTCTTTTGCCTCTGTTTCTTGGAGAGAATTTGTAGCTTTGTTGGGTGACGTTTCCTTGATAACGGAGCCTTTACTGTGGTAGAATTTGGCGTCGGCGAGATAAGCTTCTGCTTCATTAAATGGTCTATCATCTGCCAGAACGCACTTCTCAATGCCCCCTTGGTGATATTTGAAACATTGATGTAATGTTGAAGGCATTATTTTATTCATATGTAGCCAAGGTCTTCCAAGTAAGAGTCGATAAGAGGTTTGACAGTCTATGACATGGAACAGAGTCATAGTATCAAGTTCTCCGATTGACAACTTCAAGCGTATGATGCCGACAGCTGACTGTGCCCCTTGGTTGAAGCCTTGAATGACCAATTTGCTTCTGGAAAGTTGATCACTTTTTATGCTCAAGTCCTTCATGGTTTGACTAGGCATGATATTGACAGCCGATCCGCCATCTATCAATATGCGAGTTACTGGTTTTTCATTGATATAACCAGAAACATAAAGAGGTCGGTTGTGCAACCGTGCTCCCAGCTGCAAATCTTCGTCAGAGAAGGAGATAGTCATATCACATTGGACTGATTTTTCTTCATTAGTCTTCACTTGATGACTTTCTGGGTCAGTTAATGCCGCAGCCATAGCGTGGCGTGCATCTTCCGAAAGATGGAAAGCCTCTATAAGTGGCAAATGTAATATAGCTTCATCATAAGTAGCTGCAAGGTTTCCTTCGATCGGCTCAACAGGAGGTATATTATCTGACATTTCTGGAGGCTGAAGAGTTAGTTCCTCATTTGATTCTTTCTCATGGACTTCTGCCGTATAGCAAGTTGACGAAGAGGATAAATCATTTTCGAAGAAATCTTCAGGAATGAAGTCTTTTAGTGTAAGAGGTCGCCGGACGGCTTGATGGAGTATTTCTTCATCATTGACTGTAAGAACTTTAGGCATACTTTTCTTTTGGCCTTTCTTCTTTAAAGACTTCTTGACGTAAGTCTTTTCTCTCTTTCCCTTAGACTTATCAGAGATTATGGGAGAGACTTTACGGAGAGGGGCTCGAGGGGTTCTTTTATTTCGAACCACCAAGGTCCATCCGTCCTTCTGTTCCGAATTCTCTTTTTCAAGGGAATAGTCATTCTCTTTTGGAGGCAAGGGGGCTTCTTTCGTTGGTAGACTTTCACAACTCTTGATCTGATTTTTGCGCATCTGGATTCTGAGTTCTGGTGCCCCCAAGCTTGCAACCTGAGTAACATGCATATGCCTCCTTACTGAAGAATGTTGCTTGTTGAGGAGGGCTGAAGTTTTTATCTTGAAAACTAGCCTCTTCCTTGCTGCTGGAATTTGAACTGGTGGGAGAGAACCGAAAACAATGGATGTCATGTTAGTTGCGACTATCTCATCTGAAGGCAACTCAATCTTTCCTTGACGTGCCAACGACATGATTTTCTCTTTGAACACGAAACATTTTTCGATAGGGTGACTCACGACCCTATGATATTTGCAATATAAAGGATCATCAACTTTATTTGCTTCTTCTGGTCTCTTGGATAAAGGTATTTCAATCATCTTCTCCTCCAAGAGTTGGTCAAACATGGCTGAAACTTCTGAGTCTGGAAAGGGATACTTCTTCGCTTGGAGCTCTTCTAAGGTCATCCGGGGTGGCCTTTGCTGTGAAGACTCAGGAGTAGGCTTGGTGTTGTCTGGTCTATCTTTCATCTTCAAGGGTTTTGAAGAAGAAGCGATGTTTACAACATTTGTTTGTTTTGCTTTTGGGGCTGACATTTTTTCTTTGCCATCTGCCTTAGACTTCGAAAAGTCCCTTGGCTTGGAATCTCCGTGAGTAGCCAAGCTAAGCTCCATATCGTGAGCTCGTGTGGCCAATTCTTCAAAGGAGCTGGGTTTGATTCCCTGGAGAATATAGAGTAATCCCCAATGCATTCCTTGAATGCACATCTCTATTGCTGAAGACTCAGAGAGTCGATCCCGTGAGTTGAGAGCAAGGTTTCTCCATCGATCGATATAGTCTATGACTTTCTCATCTTTGCGTTGCTTGACAGCAGTAAGTTCCACCATACTCACCACACGCCGAGTGCTGTAGAACCGAGTGAGAAACTCTCGTTCTAATTGTTCCCAGCTATCGATAGACCCCGGAGTGAGGTCTACATACCATTCGAATGCGGTCCCTTTGATAGACCGAACGAATTGTTTGACCATTTCATCATCATAAGTGCCAGCATTGTTACAAGTTTCTATGAAGTGGGCAATATGTTGCTTTGGATTGCCTTTTCCTTCGAATTGCTGGAACTTGGGTGGGTTGTATCCTGCCGGAAAGCGTAAGTCTTGGATACGTTGGGAGTAAGGCTTGGTGTACCCTACTGTGGACTTAGAAAATCCGTCTCCCCTTGCTTGGATCATACTTGCGACCATAGACTGTAATTGTTCAACAGTCATAGGTGAAGATGTAGGCATGATTGCACCTATCTCTGGAGAAGTGATCATCGGCGGCATCAAAGTCCGAGTAGTCGTGGGGAGGGCCTTGGTTGTTGCAGGAACCAAAGCCTCTTCCTTAGTATCTATTTTTTTGAGAAGACTGTTGATTTGACGATCCTTTTCTGCCATTGTCTGAACCATCTGAGCCATGAGTTGGCTCATTTGTCGTACTTCCTCCTCAAGTTTAGTCATTGTGGAGTTAGTAGAATTTGGGCGAACTTCCGGGCGTGCCTCGAGAGTCTCAACGTCGTCTTCCGAGACATAGTCATGATGAACAACAGCGTCCACATTACCATCTGGATTGAAGATTACTTCGTCTCTCACCCCGAGTTCCTTTGTGTATAGGATATCTCCCTCGGTTTCGACTTCAGGTAGAACTGAAGAAGTAGTCTTCTTGCGCCTAGTGTAGACACGTAGTGCAGGGGCCTCCTCGGATGCTGAAACATTAGCATTCGTGGTGACATTCTCCTGGTTGCCTTGTTGGAGTGTATTTGACTCAACAACGGGCATAGTGACGGGAACGACCATAGCATCGCCGATACCGACCATGTTGAAAACTTGAATTAGAAGAATTCTTCGTAAGGAAGAAAACTTCGAGTATGAGAACCAACGAAATGGAGGGATGAAAGGAGACGGAGGTCCCACCGGGCGTGCCAAAATATTTGTATGAGCAAATATTTGATTTTTCACTCAAGTACAAATTTCAAAGGACTCGCTTCGAGGGAGCGGAGTACAATATGTATATCAGGAGATTGCGGGGAAATCCGTCTTTGATCCTTTGATACTCGATTTCGAAGTACAAAGATTACAACAAGTGAGGAAATGAAAAGAGAAGAGCGTTGCGGTGCTTGATCCTTCCGGGCTTCGCGCGTGATCGGCTAGGGGCTTTGCTTTACTCTTCTTCTCCTAGAATCTTCACTTGTTCTTCGCTTGTTCTTCGACTTGCTTGGACTTGATTCTTCAATTTTCCATCTTCTTCTTCGATCTTTGGTCTTCGATTTTCTTTGGTTTGCTTCGATCTTCGATTCTTCTTCTCCGGGATTTCTTGGAGCTTTGAAGTATCTTCAGTCGGGAGCTTTGTAGGATCTTGTTGCTATAGCCAAAGATCCCTTCTTCTCTTCTTGTCCCTCCTTTTATAAGGGTCGAAGTAGTTATTGTAGAGAATAACTACTTCGGGTGGTTGAAGCAACCTCCTGGTGGTTTTTATAACTTCCCTTGGATGGTTAGAGAAACTTCCAGGTGGTTTACATAACTTCCTTGATGGTTAGGATCATATTCGAGTGGTTTTGTAACTTCCACTGGTAGCTTAATCCTTTTGAGCTTGAGTGAACCAGTCTGATTAAAACGACTTGTGGTTCGGGTCTTAAATCCGAATCGACTTACTGCGACTTAGATTTTGACCAAGTTAACTCTTGATCCGGTCCTTTCTGACTTGGTAGGTTCAATGAGTTTGTCAAAATCTAGCGTAAGCTTACTTGTAGGAGCTTAAGCTTGATTATTCTTCGGCCTTGTATATCGGCTTGTCTAAGGATGCTCATCTCTAAGTATCATTCTATTGACTTAGATATAGCCTTTGGACGATAGGGATATAGTACTTTCCTTACTCTCAGACTTGGTCAAATTTCAGAGCGTAAGGAAGCAAGAAAAATTTCCTTGGTCATCAAGGAAATAAAGTATAAGGAAGCAAAATTTCCCTGGTCATCAGGGAAATAA
Source organism: Chamaelirium japonicum (assembly GCA_947650365.1). NCBI lineage: Eukaryota > Viridiplantae > Streptophyta > Magnoliopsida > Liliales > Melanthiaceae > Chamaelirium > Chamaelirium japonicum. The sequence continues at coordinate 1,992,980 of CANTAL010000026.1, forward strand.
AGTCTTCCAGACTTAGCCAAATTTCTGAGTGTAGGCAAAAAATTTCCTGGTCATCAGGGAAATAAAGTGTAAGGAAACAAAAATTTCCCTGGTCATCAGGGAAATAAAGTGTAAGGAAACAAAAATCTCCCTGGTCATCAGGGAAATAAAGTCTTCCAGACTTAGCCAAATTTTGAGTGTAAAGCAAAATTTCCCTGGTCATCAGGGAAATAAAGTCTTCCAGACTTAGCCAAATTTCTGAGTGTAGACAAAAATTTCCCTAGTTATCAGGGAAATAAAGTGTAAGGAAACAAAAATTTCCCTGGTCATCAGGGAAATAAAGTCTTCCAGACTTAGCCAAATTTTTGAGTGTAAAACAAAATTTCCTTGGTCATCAGGGAAATAAAGTCTTCCAGACTTAGTCAAATTTCTGAGTGGAGAGAAAAATTTCCCTGGTCATCAGGGAAATAAAGTGTAAGGAAGTAAAAATTTCCCTGGTCATCAGGGAAATAAAGTCTTCCAGACTTAGTCAAATTTCTGAGTGTGAAGCAAAATTTCCCTGGTCATCAGGGAAATAAAGTCTTCCAGACTTAGCCAAATTTCTGAGTGCAGAGAGAAATTTCCCTGGTCATCAGGGAAATGAAGTATAAGGAAGCAAAATTTCCCTGGTCATCAGGGAAATAAAGTCTTCCAGACTTAGCCAAATTTCAGAATGTAAGGAAGTAAAATTTCCCTGATCATCAGGGAAATAAAGTCTTCCAGACTTAGCCAAATTTCTGATTCTCTAGCTTTAGGCAATCTTTCAATGTCTACAACATCTATAATTAAGAAAATTTCCAGAATAAAAAGACTTCAATATGATATAGAGTACTACATCGAAGATCCGGACTATTGTTGCTTCACCCTTGAGAAAGAAGTCAAGAGTATGAACATAACAACTCAGCATAGGGATGAATCCAAGGGGGGCGTGTGGGGGCGATCGCCCCCCCTAAATTCGAAAGAGAACCTCTTATTATAGTAGTGTTAGCTTGGATTATTTTAAAATTATGTAAGTTTGTGATGCGATGCGGAATGCTTAAATTAATCCAAGTGCAGAATTTAACAACTAAATTCAGATTTCAGCATGTATAAATAAATTTCAGCAAAGACCTATGATCATAATTCACCATTCATTCACTACCAATCAGATTTAATGCAACGAAACAATAAAAGGGACAAGATGAACAGTAATTTCAGATTATAATACTGAATTTCAGCAATAAGAACAAGAACACTTTCAAATTAATAATCCAATGTCTCAAGAACATGCAAAGATCTAATCGAATAAACCCTAATGGATGAGACTCTCGAGAAAACAGAATTCTAGGGATCCTACGGTGAAAACAGCAATAAGGCCGGTTACAGAAGGCAGGTTATCACATGAAGATTATCGAGGATCGATCTCACCGTGCTCTGGTCAATGCCGGCAGCTTTCCGATGCTCCGAGGTTGCAGATGAATGGCGCGGAAGGGGAGGCGTGGCTCAGAAGACGGGGTGAAGAAGCCGAGACGATGATCTTGAAGAAGAAGAAACTCCACGTCGATCTTCCGTGAAGCCGAGGATGAATAGCGAGGCGACGGGGTAGAAGCGTGCGGAAGGAAGAAGTAGACAAGAAGCAGAGAGGATTTCTTCGGAAGGGATAACCGAACAAGCGCACACGCTTCTTCAATCTAGGGTTTCAATTTCAATTTCATCTCCCCTTCCTCTCAATTAGGGTTTAGACTTTATAGGGAATGAAAGCACAAAGGCACAAAAGGCAAGAAAGAGAAAGGGGGGCCGGTCGGGTAGAGAGAGAGAGGGGAACGCGCGGAAGAGAGAGGGGGATCGGTGGGTGTCCGCGGGAGAGAGAGAGAGGGCCGGTCGGGTGGGGGATTAGGCTAGGGTTTTGGGTTTTTACTTTTCCTTCGAATCTCATCCATTGAGATCTAATCTCACTTAAGATCCTACGGCCTAAAACCTAACACAGAAATGAGTCAGTTCGGCATCTGTGGCTCGAACCGGATGCGAACATGGCTCGCACCTACCCAAACCAGAAATAAAAACTGAAATAACTAAATATCCGTTGGTCGGATCGAAAGAAAGTAAAAACCAAAACTGTGGGGCTTCGATTAAGCTTTCCACTGATGCAGACGGATCGACGATCGGGTTCCTGGATCTCCGTCGCGGATGGAAATACGCCATCAGCTGTAAAAAACTGCACGTAGTAGGTTCGTCTGCATCAAGTCCCCCGGACTCAAAAGAACTCGACTCCTGTCGAGCACGGTCCTGGATCCGGCGGGGGCTCTCCTGGTAGCAACCGCAACCACTGAATCTGCTCGAACTGCCCTCCCGGGTCCGGTGGCCAAGTAACCCGCCTCAAGTATGCAGCAACTCCATCTAGCATCCTTCGCCCCTCGACGCCAAGCGAAGACCTGAAGGCCAAAACCAACATCCTCCGCGGCACGATAAGATCATCAAAAGACTCAGATAATTTCATGTGATAATAGGAGTTTGGGTTGACATGAAATTCAAATGACATATAAAAAGAAAGGCCGCGGGAGCATAATGTGCTGCGGGTCATCGGCTTGCGCGATTGGCAATGGTGCATTTGGAAGGCCATGGGTTGCGGGTGCATTATGTGTTGCTCAATGTGGCCTGCGCACGATGCAAAACAAGGGGGTTCTAAACCAAGAAGATATGTCATGTCATCATTGTCCGGATGCAGTGAATAAAATAAGAAATTACAGAACTCATCTTGCCAAATGTTATGATTTCGAAAAATTAAAGATGATGGGTTGTCTGAAATTTGAACGCATGATTCATAAGTATTTTGCATCGAAAAGTGATCAAACATACCAAAATCGTCGTTATTGCCTAATTCAACACTTGGATGACAATATGGATGCACATATGAATGATCTATGAATGTATGGAGGTCAGGCAAATGATGAATGCCTACAGACTCTAAATGCGATGTGCATGCAATGGAATGCAAAATGTTGTCTAATCCTTTCTCAATCGACAGCGAAGCAGATGAACACCCTACGAGATTATCTGCGAATGGTGGTATGGGTTGGTTCTGCCTCAGAAGAGCTTTAGGTGCAGGGGGGGATGGGGACTGGTGAATAATCAGCAGTGGTGCAGTCACATCCTCTCCCTCCACGACTAACTCATTGAGGTGTTCGCCCTCAGACCCCTGACTATCCTCGTCATTGTCCGCCAGATTTGTCTGTGGGTTGACTTGTCGTTGAGGACAATCGGCTGACTTGTGTACTGGCTGATCTACTGATTCGTGCTCTTGTCGCAGGTTTTGGCAACTTCTGTTTTGGCTGATCTGCACGTAGTTTGCCATCAGATTTGTGCTCTTTTCCCTAACGCGACGACTAGTGCGCTCGGATACTTTCGAGGACGAATTCTGGAACACACTTTGTTTGGAATCGGAAGGGAGGAACTTCTGTTGCATCTTTCCCCTCATGTGTGTCCAAGTGGAAATTTTCTCTTTTCCTTTTCTACCCCTAGCGGTCTGCAACTGTTTCCACCAGATCAGTGCATGACCTTTCAGTTTAAGGCTGACAAACTTAACTTGTTTGTCGCGGGGGATTTCTTTCCACTCAAAGTATTGGTCGATATGCTCGGCCCACTCTAGAAACTCTTCGGGATCCTTCCTCCCCTCGAACTCAGGAATTTCTATTTTGATGCCCTGATCCCAGCCCCAATGGGATTTCGTTTTCCTATGTGTCCGTCTACTTCGCCTATCAGTCCCGTCAGAGGAACAGACGCTATCACCTCCAGACTCTAGGTCTAAGTTGCTACGCCCTGGCGACGCTCTAGCCCTGTGTTCTCGATGGGGTCGAGGTGGATTCTGGGATTTGGTGACGGCCAAGGTCAAGTTTTCTATTTGGGTCTGAAGCCTACCCATGCGTTCCTGTTGCCTTATGAAGGCATCGTGCCAAGTGCGGGGTGGCAAAGATCCAGCCATTATAGATTCGATCGACTCACTACCGGGGAAAAAGGGATGGTCCTAATATGGATGTACTCACGCGATGCGGGTGACTAACTAATGCAAGATACAAACTAAAATGAAAATAGGGAAAATAAAATAAAAAAAAATTTTCAGCAAACAGGCAATGATGCGAATCATGCGAGAGGACCGGCCGTTGCGTAAGAACGCGACGACTAGTGCGCTCTGATACCAACTTGATGCGATGCGGAATGCTTAAATTAATCCAAGTGCAGAATTTAACAACTAAATTCAGATTTCAGCATGTATAAATAAATTTCAGCAAAGACCTATGATCATAATTCACCATTCATTCACTACCAATCAGATTTAATGCAACGAAACAATAAAAGGGACAAGATGAACAGTAATTTCAGATTATAATACTGAATTCCAGCAATAAGAACAAGAACACTTTCAAATTAATAATCCAATGTCTCAAGAACATGCAAAGATCTAATCGAATAAACCCTAATGGATGAGACTCTCGGGAAAACAGAATTCTAGGGATCCTACGGTGAAAACAGCAATAAGGCCGGTTACAGAAGGCAGGTTATCACATGAAGATTATCGAGGATCGATCTCACCGTGCTCTGGTCAATGCCGGCAGCTTTCCGATGCTCCGAGGTTGCAGATGAATGGCGCGGAAGGGGAGGCGTGGCTCAGAAGATGGGGTGAAGAAGCCGAGACGATGATCTTGAAGAAGAAGAAACTCCACGTCGATCTTCCGTGAAGCCGAGGATGAATAGCGAGGCGACGGGGTAGAAGCGTGCGGAAGGAAGAAGTAGACAAGAAGCAGAGAGGATTTCTTCGGAAGGGATAACCGAACAAGCGCACACGCTTCTTCAATCTAGGGTTTCAATTTCAATTTCATCTCCCCTTCCTCTCAATTAGGGTTTAGACTTTATAGGGAATGAAAGCACAAAGGCACAAAAGGCAAGAAAGAGAAAGGGGGGGCCGGTCGGGTAGAGAGAGAGAGGGGAACGCGCGGAAGAGAGAGGGGGATCGGTGGGTGTCCGCGGGAGAGAGAGAGAGGGCCGGTCGGGTGGGGGATTAGGCTAGGGTTTTGGGTTTTTACTTTTCCTTCGAATCTCATCCATTGAGATCTAATCTCACTTAAGATCCTACGGCCTAAAACCTAACACAGAAATGAGTCAGTTCGGCATCTGTGGCTCGAACCGGATGCGAACATGGCTCGCACCTACCCAAACCAGAAATAAAAACTGAAATAACTAAAGATCCGTTGGTCGGATCGAAAGAAAGTAAAAACCAAAACTGTGGGGCTTCGATTAAGCTTTCCACTGATGCAGACGGATCGACGATCGGGTTCCTGGATCTCCGTCGCGGATGGAAATACGCCATCAGCTGTAGAAAAACTGCACGTAGTAGGCTCGTCTGCATCAGTTTGCCCCCCCCTGAATTTTTAACAAAATTTAAGATCCCGCCCCCCTCAAAGATTTTTCTAACATTCGCCCCCCCCAAGGTTCGATTCCTGGATCCGTCCTTGGCTCAGCAAGTAAAATCTCAAAGCAAATACATCTAATAATAAAAGTTAGTAAGAGGCTAGTAGTCATATTCCTCAGCAATTTGTCCCTAGGCTTTAAATGACAAGTCTTGTTGGCGCATGAATAGTCCAAGGATGGGCCATCCACCCTTATTTGATTAGTTTTCTATGAAAGTTTAAGGAATTTATATTTTTTGAATTTGTTTAGAAGAGCATTGCATGACATGTCTTATTGGCATGGGAATAGACCTTAATCTAATAGTATAATACTAAAATGGAAGCCTCTCTTCCACTTTGTGACACACGGACTTCTTTTGAAGAGCCTGAATACTTCTCCCGTGTGTGAATACGGTTCTCTCTGATAAATCCTATTAAAAACCTCCTATACTGATGATAAATACCCATTCAATGGTATTTAATGGTCATTTGATGTTAATTAGTAATCTCTCTCTCTCTCTCTCTCTAACAAGTGAATCACACCTCGACAAGTGAATCACACTCACCCATGATTGAACATTCTTCGTATGGCTGTGATGTCGCCTGCGCCAAGAGGCGTGCATCAAGTTCATCCGGGTATTGCCCGGGTTTCTTACTGGTTTCTCTATATAAGGTTGGGGCTGCACCCTTGTTGAATAAGATTTATCTAAATAAATTAAATATTTTATATTTCGAGAATTTGTCTTTTTGAATTTATTTTAAAAGAGCTTTGAGAAGTCTTCTCTTTTATGTCGTGGATGGGGTCTTTCGATCCATAGCTGTTGGATCTTTTTCTGCATCAATTGATATCGTCAAACCACCAATCCTGACACCATTGATACTGGAGTGAGTTTCCTTCTTACTCAATCAATATTATCTTGAATCCATCATGGTTTCGTGAGAACAAATATTGAAGATCGACGCGACAAGTTTGCGGGTCGAGCCCAATACAAAAAGATGACAGAGCTAAGGAATTAAATTGAGGAGCTCACACAGGAGATCAAAATCTTTGATCTTCAATCTAAAGTTGATTATCTTCGACAAGAGTTCTAGAACCTAAAGCATGAGAAGGTTGGAGGATGAACCATCATATCGATTGTCCACAAATCCAGACACCTAAATTCACTAGAAGGAAACTTTGAGAAAGACAAAGGATCCAATCTTTCTAGATGACACTCATGGAGTCTTCAATTATCGATTGAAGCTTGCCTCCCCTCCTTGACAAAAAGTTCGACGAGATGCCCGTGAAGATATCAGAAGCAGACCCAGTGGAGGAAGCTAGAGAAAGGTCTAAAATTGTGCCAGAAGCCAAAGCCGAGGAAAATCCTATGGAGGAAGCGGAATATGCGTTGATTGAAAAGGTTGGAGAGAAGATATTATTGGGAAAACCCAAGGAGGAGCTGATAAAAGTTGCGGAATTGCACTCACCAGTGGAGAATGTCCTGTACCATGAGAAGTTCCTCATAACTAACTCTAGCTATTGAGGAACAACATGAATTGAGTCAAAGGACAGTTTAACAGAGAAGCCCGAAGAGGATCTTGTGATTAGCATCATGGATATATGTACTCATTGTATGAGGATATTCTGCATTACGATGAGCTCTCGAAATCAACATCATCGATCGCGGAAGAACCCATCTAGAACCTAAAACATGAGAAGGTCGGAGGATGAACCACCATATCCATTGTCCACAAACTCAGACACCTAAATTCACTAGAAGGGAACTTTGAGAAAGACAAAGAATCCATCTTTCTAGACGACACTCATGGAATCTTCAATTATCGATTGAAGCTTGCCTCCCCTCCTTGATAAAGTGTTCGACGAGATGCCCGTATCAGAAGTAGACCACGGAGAAAGCAAGAGAAAGGTCCAAAATTGTGCCAGAAGCCAAAGCCGAGGAAAATCCCATGGAGGAAGCAGAGTATGCGTTGATAGAAAAGGTTGGAGAGAAGATATTCTTGGGAAAACCCAAGGAGTAGGAGCTGATAAAAGTTGCGGAATTGCACTCACCATTGAAGAGTGTCCCGTACCATGAGGAGTTCCTCATAACTAACTCTAGCTATATAGGAACAACATGAATTGAGTCAAAGGACAGTTTGACGGAGAAGTACGAGAGGATCTTGTGATTAGCATCATGGATATATGTACTCATAGTATGAGGATATTCTGCATTACGATGAGCTCTCAAAGTCAACATCATCGATCACGGAAGAACCCATCATCCTTGAATTTTCAATTTGGCTAGGTAGAAGTACAAGTGTAGCACCTAAGTTGCACCAGAGTCACTCACATTGATGTGATGTCAATCACATATTCACATATATTGTTTTTTCCTCTGATAACAATCCACTTTCATTACTCTGGATCAAATTGATTTGGATGACGAATTTTTATCATTTACCAGTGCTCATCTAATCCTTGATCCTACATATAGATCATCAGTACATCGATATATATCTTATGCTCTGATCTACACTCATGACTACATCAATCAATGAATGCACCTAACTGCGTGCAAGCATGAATTGATTGTATAAATTGCAAAAACATAATTCTCATACTTGATTGGATCAAGAAGAGAACTCTGTGAAGAACGCTAATGAACGTCAAAGAACTCCTAAAGACATTTTAAAGAACATCTAGGAACTGGAAAAGAAGGCTCAAGCAATCCTTAGAAAAAAATATTTTCAAGGAGAGAGATACCTAATGGTTTGGCTCCTGATCCCTCTAGCTTAGCTCCACATCAAAGTGGTAAAGCGAAACTCTCCCTCTTTATCCTCCCCTCCACTTCTCTTTACTGGAGCCCTGCTTATGGCTCCTTGGTGTGTGCGAGAACGGTGACCGCACCTTTCTATTTATAGAGGTATCAAGGGCAAGCCATCATGGCTCTCCCTCTCCCATGTGTATGGGTTTAGCTCTAATCAGGCAATACCAATTCCTAGCGTACGTGTTATCCAACATCAGATTGCTACGCAGGAGTCCCATAAATGCACTCTCCCCACTAGAGTGGGTTTTCTTTAGGATGGAAGCATGTGTCCAATCCCTCTAGTGCATGCATCTAATACCCATCAATAAAAGTAGTCACATAAGAGATAGTCAAGGGTGAAAATCTCCTTGATCTCAATTTAGAAGGGAATCTGACTTAGTGAAAACATGAAAATGTTGTCACTAGTACCACTTGGGTGTAGTGAAAGTGAAAGAACAAGAGGCTCTGAAGCCAGTTGAAGCTCTGATACCAACTAGCATAGCAGAAAGCATACGAAAAAACGTTGGGGAAATCAGGATGTGCTCTTGTACCAGTTCATGTAGCAGAAGCCAAAAAACTCAATTGGGAAATCAGGAAGCTTGAAGATAAAGCAGAACATTGGCTTCTTCAATAATACCATGGAATCCACCAAGTGTTCCTTGGAATTCGCCAAGGAGATTGAAGACCCGAAACTACAGAACAAATGTCCAAGTTTTCCTTGACTAGAAAAGATATATATGAAGAGAGGAGAAGACAAGATTTGATATGGGGAAATACATTCATTCTTGTAGGCTGTAGCACAAATTATGAGCAATAATATATAGGATAATAAACTTGTTAAGAACAAATTACATGTGATACTCGTGAAAAAAATGGATTGCTTTCAAATCAAGTATTTAGATGGATTACATTGATTTATAATGCATACCTATTTTTTTCCAATTTTTTCCTCTATAACATTGCACAGCTCTGCATAATATAACATCCTGCATGTATAATGAAGGCAGCAGATTAAATTGAGTAGCACATGTAAACATAAAACACCTTAAAGCAACATAAAAAAATCAAGCATAAAATGTCTAAACAAATACAACCACTGAGCTGAAATCCTGAATTGATAGTGGTATACGAGATTTTTCATACCAATCATACACATAATATATCAAAAGTTTATAGCAATTTATCAAGCTAAAGTTTCCGTATAACTCATAATACAGTTATGTAGAAAAACAAAATAAAGTAAACAAAATCAGATCAAACCAATTTGCAAAGTAATGTAAAAATGTATTCGTATTAGAAGTTGCCAGAAAAGAGCTAGAAGCATTAGGCATAAAAAATTAAGTAAGCCTCTTTGATGAAATGAGGTAGAAAAAAAAGGACATCCAGATAGTAGTTAAAAAAACAAACTAATAAATGAGTTAAATTGCTCCAAAATCCATATTATTACATTGTATGCATATGCATGAAGATAAAAGTAAGTAAACAAAAATAATATACCATGAAAATATACCAGATCACATATAGATTAGGACAAGTAACAAAATATGGAACATACAACTACAAAACCACTGATCTAAAAGCCAGAATTGATAGTGCTATCACTCGATTTTTCATACCAATCATACACATAATATATCAAAAGTCTATAGCAATTTATCAAGTCCCAGACCAATTCCCCTCCTTTACTAACTTCTCTTTAGTGGATGTCATATCATTCCCTTTTAAATTCCATCACCATATTCTTGGGTTTATTTTAACTTATTTTCTTTCCTTCTTGTTGTTAAAAGGGTGATGCAGACAATTAGAGAAGAAAAGATTATTTAGAACAAAGGTCAGTTCTAGAGGAAAAGCTTGCAGTGTGATTATTGATGGTGGGAGCAGCAAGAACATGGTGTCCAAGACGGCTGAACTGATCACATAGGCGCATCCCAGCTAATACAAGATTTTGTGGTTGCATTAGTGAGAATCCATTCCAGTTATGTCCAATTCAGCAATGTAGCGAGTTCAATGATGAAGTTTGGTGTAACATGGTGGAGAAAAACGCTTGTCACATCTTGCTAGGCTGACCGCAGTTGTATGGCATGACATGGGGCACCATGCAAGGGTGAATATATATTTGTTCAAGTAGGACGGAATAGAGGATCACGCTACATCCACAAAAGGAGAACAAAGCTACAGATCCAAATCGCCAAGTCTATTTTTAATGGATTGGCACACTAGTAAGACCGTCATGCATTAAAGCCGAAGACTGGACATTGGTCCTGTTTTTGACATGTATCCTGATGATCCACCTGATGAATAGAGTCCATCTCCATAAGTTTTGGATTCTTCTGTGTATATCCACCTGATGAAGCGAGCATCGGATTCATGATTTAGCAGTTAATAAGCTGTTTGAAGGAACCAAATCGAAGTATCAATGTACTCGGGACGAGAAGAAATCATCAAGCAATAAGAAGCTGTTAAGATGTATTCATGTAAATATACATACACTTAGTGTATAGAGGACTTACATGTATTGCCCTTATATTGGCCGATTGGCCTAATGAGAGATCTATTCCATTCTCTCCCCAAACCCTAGCTCTCTCTCTCTCTCTCTCTCTCTCTCTCTCTAGGGTTTGTCACATGGTATCAGAGCGAGGTCTATCACCATCGGCTCCCTCGTTTCCTTCGATCTGTAGCCTTCTCTAGGTTGACATCCTCTCGTAGTCATCCGAGCTCGCAGCGATCATGATCTGCGATCAGCCTTCCGAGCTCACATCAATCCCGCAGTAGCCCCTCACTATCCGCGATCTCAAGATCTGTGTGATATGTGATCTTGATCCTAATCCTGATCTGCGCGCGATCTCATCCGTGAGCAATCGTGATCCAAATCGCGGCCGCCTATAACCTATGAGCTCGTGACTTCTTCAAGTATGAATCCCGAGCCACCCGCGTTTGCGTCCGCGTGCCCTGTTGTCTCACATCTTCTCCGCGAGTCCTGCTATCTGGCACCTGCAGCTCAGCCCACGCCGTCTCCTCCGCTTGCCTTGTCGTTTGGCTCTTGCAGCCCAGCCTGCATCTCCTCCACGTGTAGTTTGTGTGCCGAGCCACCTCCATGCCACTCCTCCGCCGTCCACTGCAGCCAGCACCCACCCACAGCTCACGCTGCTGTACAGTTTGACTACACGCACAGGTGCTTGCTGAATTGCTCAATCCAGATCCGACAGACTGTCGACCCGGATCTCGATGTCCTCGTCCTTGTCCATGACGACTCCGCTGACTTCTCCGACCGTGACTTCCTATGAAATCCCACAGGATTTCCTCTCTCTCGGCATAGATTTCCTTCTCTGTGACGCCGCTGATTGGCCGGCATGGTCTACCACGGTCGAAGCCGCTATTGATGGTCGCAACCTAATGGACACCTTGATGGCTCGGTTTCCTATTCCCCTTCTGCACTCGAGTATGGACCATGGCGACTTCGTGACCAGCCAATCTAATTTATTCGTACGATCCATTCTAATTCATTCACACGAATGTATGCATTCTAATTAATTCGTACGATTCATTCTAATTCATTCGTACAATTCATTCTAATTCATTCGCACGAATGTATCCATTCTAATTCATTTGTACCATCCAATCTAATTCATTCGTACGATCTATTCTAATTCATTCACATGAATGTATCAATTCTAATTCATTCGTACGATCCATTCTAATTCATTCACATGAATGTATCAATTCTAATTCATTCGTACGATCCATTCTAATTCATTCATACCATCCATTCTAATTCATTCGCACGAATGTATCCATTCTAATTCATTCGTACGACCCATTCTAATTCATTCGTATGTGATGGGAAAAGTCCTTGATCTTCCCTCTTTGTGTGGAAATGAAACAAACACCTTGTATGCGAGTGTGAGCACGAGAAAGAAACACAAACCAAGCAAGCACAAAAAGAGAGAGACACACGGATTTATGTGGTTCACCCCAAATTGGGCTACGTCCACGGGCACGATGAGCCGAAGCTCGGGTTTCACTAGCAATGATGGAAAGACATCATGGATTACACCCAACACCTTGTCTTCTCCTCCTTGCTTAAAACCCCCACTTCCTTAGGATTCAAAGAACCCTAGAAATCCCTCTCTTCAACTAGAAGAGGATCTCAAGAACCATCTCCACCAATGGAGGGAAAGAAAAGATTTGATCTTACCCCTTTCTCTTCTTCGGCTGCAACAACGAATGCTTCTTTGCTCTCAAGGTTTTCTCTCCAAGAGAAAACCCCTCTTTTGTGCTCTCCCCAATTTCACTCAAGCCCCAAAATGCTCTCTCTATAGCCCCCAAGGACCCATAGGATGATTAAATCCAGCAGATGAAGCAAGTGGACCGTTGGATTAAGAGATTGATCCAACGGCTCCAAACATAAAACTGAAATCTGCACTTAAAAACAGAGTGCAGAAAGTAATCACAGGGCTGACTTCAGATCGCTGTATCTTCCTCAATACTTATCAGAATTCAGCGATTCTGGATCCGTTGGAAAGCTTGACATGTCCTCTACAACTTCTATGTAGACACCTAAGCCAAACTCCAACTCCATCAACTGCTGCAGATGCTCAAAGATCAGTCCCTGCAGAGCCGGTTCCACGCAGTGGCCGGTTGCAAGAATGATCCGAGAACAAATACGATGCCGAACTTGGGTCTTGTCCTTATGGGGATGGATACCCAACAAACTCCCCCTCCAGACCCATGAGGAGGGATCTCTATATCTCGTTTCCTCGGCTAACAAAGAGAAGTCACCAAACCCGCCACACGAGTGCAAACTTCGTGCTTCTCCTTGGGTAGTGCCTTCGTCATTACATCCGATCCATTATCATCGGTATGTATCTTCTCAACTTGTAATTTCTTTTGTTCCACCACATCATGGATCCAACGATACCGCAAGTCGATGTGCTTGGTCCTTGAGTGAAAACTCGAGTTCTTAATCAAATGTATTGCACTTTGGCTATCACAATACAGAACATACCGCTCTTGCTTGTGACCAAGTTCATGTAGAATCTTTTCATCCACAATAGCTCTTTGCCAGCTTCCGTCGCCGCTATGAACTCGGCCTCGGTTGTCGACAATGCCACGCACTTTTGCAACTTTGATTTCCAAGCAACTGCTCCTCCTGCAAATGTCATCAAGTACCCCGATGTGGACTTTCGTGTGTCAACATCTCCCGCCATATCGGCGTCCGTGTAGCCTTGTAACAATGGCTCTCCATGGCCAAAGCACAAGCACGCTTTCGAAGAGCCCCTGAGATACCATAAGATCCACTTCACGGCCAACCAATGTTCTTGACCCGGATTCGAGAGGAACCGACTCACAACTCCGACCGAATATGCTAGGTCGGGCCTTGTGCAAACCATTGCATACATCAAAGAGCCGACCGCCGATGCATAAGGAATTTTCTTCATGTTATTCTTTTCTTTCTCACTTGTAGGACTTTGCTTGGAGTTAAGCTTGAAGTGACTACCAAGTGGAGTACCAACCGGCTTTGCCTTATCCATATGGAATCTCTCAAGTACCTTCTCAATGTACCGCTCTTGAGATAGCCAAATCTTACCTTCCTTCCGATTTCGGGATATTCTCATGCCGAGAATTTGCTTTGCCGATCCCAAGTCTTTCATAGCAAAGGACTTGCCAAGCTCCTTCTTCAAACTTGCAATTTTACTAGCATCCTTTCCAACGACTAACATATCGTCAACGTAGAGTAAAAGAATGATAAAATCGCCACTATCAAACCTTTTCATGAAGACGCAATGATCCGATGTCGTCCTCGTGTAGCCTTGCTCGATCATAAATGTATCAAACTTCTTGTACCATTGGCGTGGAGCTTGCTTTAGGCCGTACAAGCTCTTCCTCAACTTACACACAAGATGTTCCTTGCCTTTGACTTTGCACCCTTCCGGTTGCTCCATGTAGATTTCTTCCTCCAAGTCACCATGGAGAAAGGCCGTCTTCACATCTAGTTGCTCAATCTCCAAATTCATGCTTGCCGCAATGCTTAGAACAACCCGGATTGAAGACATCTTTACTACCGGAGAATAAATTTCTTCAAAGTCAATTCCCTTCTTTTGCCCGAAGCCCTTCACAACCAACCGTGCCTTGTACCTTGGATGTGAGCAATTTTTTTCGGTCTTCAACTTGTACACCCACTTATTCTTGAGTGCTATTTTACCCTTTGGCAAAACCACCAAGTCATATGTGTGGTTCTCATGTAGGGATTTGAACTCCTCCTTCATGGCTTTTAACCACTCACTCTTGTGCTCATGTGTTAAGGCCTCTTGGTAGCTTTCCGGTTCTCCCCCGTCGGTGAGTAACATATACTCATTTGAAGAATACCTTCTTGAAGGTTGATGCTCTCTAGTGGACCTCCTAACTTGAGGCTCAACATGTGGCTCTTGCTCCACATGGTCTTCTTGTTCACCATCACTAGTAGGCTCTTGTTCATCAACTGCATCATTAAAAGTAGTTTGCTCATCTCTATCATCATCATTATGAACCATGGGTAAAGGCTCCAACCCCATGTCCATAAGATCATCAACAAAAGCTTCTTGTTTTCCACCATTCTCAAAGTCTTCAATAGTTTGATCTTCAAGAAAAATGACATCCCGACTTCTAATCACTTTCTTGTTGACCGGATCCCAAAACCTGTAGCCAAACTCTTCATGTGCATAGCCGATGAAGATGCATTGCCGCCCCTTGTCGTCAAGCTTTGACCTCTCATCTTTGGAAATGTGCACAAAACACCTACAACCAAACACCTTCAAGTGCTTATAGGAAACATCCTTCCCCGACCAAACCTTGTCCGGAACATCCCCGTTCAATGGAGCCGAAGGAGATAGATTGATCAAATCAACCGCCGTCCTCATTGCCTCACCCCAAAAGGATCTTGGCAACTTGGAATGTCTAAGCATGCACCGGATCCTTTCCACGATGGTTCTATTCACTCTCTCGGCAACACCATTTTCTTGAGGCGTCTTGGGAACCGTCTTCTCATGCTTAATCCCTTGCTCGGCACAATACCTATCAAAGGGACCCAAAAATTCTCCGCCGTTATCGGTGTGAATGCACTTTAACTTTCTTCCGGTCTCTCTTTCAACAATTGCTTGAAAGTGTTTGAAGATGTCCAACACTTGATCCTTGGACTTCAATGCAAATGCCCAAACCTTCCGGGAGTGATCATCTATAAATGTCACAAAATAAAGTGCACCTCCAAGTGTTCTAACCTTCATAGGGCCACAAAGGTCAGAATAAACTACATCCAAAATATTAGACTTTCTAGAATGAGGAGTTCTCTTGAAGGAGATTCTATGTTGCTTACCCGCTAGGCAATCATCACAAGTGTCAAGAGATATACCTCCAATGCCGGGTAAAAGCTCCTTCCTTGCAAGGATTTGCATCCCCTTTTCACTCATGTGACCGAGCCTCTTGTGCCATAGCTCGGTGGATGTCTTCTTCTCTACCGCATTCACCTCCATCTTGCATAGGCTTGCTTGCGTGGTATAGAGAGAACTATCTTTCTTCCCTTTTGCTACAATCAATGAACCCTTTGTGAGCTTCCATTGTCCGCCACCAAAATGGTTGATATAGCCTTCGTCATCAAGCTTGCCGGTGGAGATCAAGTTGAGGTGGATGTCCGGGACATGCCTCGCATCTTTGAGTACCAACTTGCACCCAAGGTTAGTCTTCAAGCACACATCTCCCTTTCCGACGATCTTGCACATACCTTCATTTCCCATCCTAACATGGCCAAAATCACCGGATGTGTAGGATGCAAAGAAATCCGCTCGTGGAGTAACATGGAATGATGCACCCGAATCAACAAGCCAACAAGTGTTGTCACATGCTAGACCAACAAAGTTGTCATCAGACACAATAATGATATCATTATCCGATGAAGTTACATTTGCGGACTTCTCCTCTTTCTTCTCTTCATCATGGTTCTTCTTTTGCTCTCTTTTGAATTGGCGACATTCTCTCTTCATGTGGCCCTCCTTGCCACAATGGTAGCATTTGATGCCCTTCCTTGACTTTGATCTCCCCTTTGATCCATCTCGATGGTAAGGCTTCCGAGTGCGAATTTCCATAACAAGGAAGTTCGATGGTAAGAACTTCCTTGACTCTTGCTTCTCCTCCGTTTTTCCATAACAAGTGCTTCCGAGTGCGAATTTCCAGAAGATCTTCTTCTTGTCTCTTCATTCAACAAGCTACCGGTTACTTGACTCATAGTGACAATCCCATCCGGAGCCGAGTTGCTAAGCGACACCACAAGCGTCTCCCAACTATCCGGCAAGGAGCTAAGTAGCAATAGTGCTTGCAACTCGTCATCAAGCACCATCTTCATAGAGAAAAGTTGATTCACCACACTTTGCATCTCGTTCAAATGTTCGGCTATGGAGCACCCCTCCTTGTACTTCAAGTTCACTAGCTTCCGGATCAAAAATGCTTTGTTTCCGGCCGTCTTTCTTTTATAAAGACTCTCTCTAATTTCTTCCAAAGAGCATGTGCGGACGTCTCGGTGGATACATGATGGAACACGGTATCATCCAACCATTGCCGAATGAAGCCCACGGCTTTACGATCTAGCTTTTTCCAATCAACATCATTTGTACCCTCCGGCTTTGCTTCGTCGCCTTCAACCGGCCCATAGAGATCCTTGCAATACAAGAGGTCTTCCATCTTTGCCTTCC
The DNA here is from genome assembly GCA_947650365.1 of Chamaelirium japonicum. Taxonomy (NCBI): domain Eukaryota; kingdom Viridiplantae; phylum Streptophyta; class Magnoliopsida; order Liliales; family Melanthiaceae; genus Chamaelirium; species Chamaelirium japonicum. The sequence continues at coordinate 2,009,921 of CANTAL010000026.1, forward strand.
ATATCATCCAATTATTCTCATTTAAGCTCACCATCCGACTCACACTAGCCTCCATTTCTCACACAAGACTTTCGTCGAACACCTTGTAGGCGAAACCTTAGCTCTGATACCACTTGATGGGAAAAGTCCTTGATCTTCCCTCTTTGTGTGGAAATGAAACAAACACCTTGTATGCGAGTGTGAGCACGAGAAAGAAACACAAACCAAGCAAGCACAAAAAGAGAGAGACACACGGATTTATGTGGTTCACCCCAAATTGGGCTACGTCCACGGGCACGATGAGCCGAAGCTCGGGTTTCACTAGCAATGATGGAAAGACATCATGGATTACACCCAACACCTTGTCTTCTCCTCCTTGCTTAAAACCCCCACTTCCTTAGGATTCAAAGAACCCTAGAAATCCCTCTCTTCAACTAGAAGAGGATCTCAAGAACCATCTCCACCAATGGAGGGAAAGAAAAGATTTGATCTTACCCCTTTCTCTTCTTCGGCTGCAACAACGAATGCTTCTTTGCTCTCAAGGTTTTCTCTCCAAGAGAAAACCCCTCTTTTGTGCTCTCCCCAATTTCACTCAAGCCCCAAAATGCTCTCTCTATAGCCCCCAAAGACCCATAGGATGATTAAATCCAGCAGATGAAGCAAGTGGACCGTTGGATTAAGAGATTGATCCAACGGCTCCAAACATAAAACTGAAATCTGCACTTAAAAACAGAGTGCAGAAAGTAATCACAGGGCTGACTTCAGATCGCTGTATCTTCCTCAATACTCATCAGAATTCAGCGATTCTGGATCCGTTGGAAAGCTTGACATGTCCTCTACAACTTCTATGTAGACACCTAAGCCAAACTCCAACTCCATCAACTGCTGCAGATGCTCAAAGATCAGTCCCTGCAGAGCCGGTTCCACGCAGTGGCCGGTTGCAAGAATGATCCGAGAACAAATACGATGCCGAACTTGGGTCTTGTCCTTATGGGGATGGATACCCAACAGTATGATCCATTCTAATTCATTCGCACGAATGTATCCATTCTAATTCATTCCCCTTCTGCACTCGAGTATGGACCATGGCGACTTCGTGACCAGCGCATCAAGGTCTACCTTGATGCGTCTGTGGATCGGTCCCTTCGTAAGGATGCTGTTGGCCTCTCCACTACTGCCTCAATCTAGGGACACCTCATAGCCCGTTTTGTTGAGAAGAGTGACGCACATGAGTACTAGCTTCTCACTAAATCTTAGTTAGCACAGCAGGGCGAGTTAACCATTCAGCAGTTCTACTATCGGATGCGGTCCTACTGGCGGGACCTGCAGGATCGCGTGCTCTGAAGTATCAGCTCTATCGGAAGCGTCTCTAGCTTTATCAGTTATTTGCGACCCTTCGACCAGAGTTCAGTCCTCTGGCAGGTCAACTTCTGTACCGAGACAGGCTTCCTTACCTGGACGAGGCTGTCACCGAGCTGGTAGCTAAGGAGACTCGTTTTCGTACCCTAGCCTATAGGGTACCGTCTCTTTCACCTAGTATCCAGGGTGTACTTGTTGTCTCTCTACCACTTGTCTTAGGTCCTCCAGCTGCCTCAGTGTCCTCTCTAGCAGCTACTGCCTCGTATGTCAAACCGCTCTGCAGCCACTGTCATATGCTGGTCCACACCATGGATACCTGCTACACGCTTTATCCAGAGAAGCGTTCTACTTACAGAGATCGTGATCGCGGTAGAGGGCGTGGTCGTGGTCGACCGACTTCTACTGCTGTGATTGCTTCCTCTTTAGTCTCAGCGGGCGACCTACAGTCTCTTCGTGAGGAGATGTCTCAGTTTAGACTTTTTCAGCAGTCTGCCACTCCTCCTGGATCAGCCACTCCTCCTGGACAATTGATGAGAAAGAATATCTACTCTAATATTTGGGTATGTTGAAGAAAAGTGTATTCCTTGCAAGCAAATCACCAGTTAAACCCAACCTCTTATTCCTAAAACCATCCATGTTGTCACATTTCCGCTTCCCAATAAAGGCTAGTACAAGACATTTGACAATGTATCCTAGTAAAAACGCAGTTTGCCTATACCCAATTATAATAGGATACAAGCAAAAAAATTATATTTTTTTCCTGATTTTTTATGATTTTTTTTAAATTTTATTTGAAATTTTGAAAAAAAAGCAGATAGGTACCGGTTTCGATCGTATCGGTCAATACCAATTTCGTATCGGCTGGTTCGACTCGGCCAGAGGCCGTTCGATATCATTACCGATACCCGTGTTTTAAACCTTGCTACGCACGTAACGCTACGTAATGACCATCGACTCTTCATAGGATGAGTGGATTTTTTGCACAATGCGCACGGGCCATGCGACTGACCTCTCAAGGCAAGCACACCATAATTGAGGACATGTGCACTGTGCCAGTCCAAATTTTCAAACAATATTAAGTTGGTTTCAATGGTATTGGCAAGGTTGTCATATTATGTATCGTATCTATCATGTATCGTTTTCCCATATTTGTGTAACATGTATCGTAAGATACAATTAAATTTATACATATATATCAAAACATATGGATAAACATATAAAGAACATGCTACAATATTTAATACTAGTAATGCTCGAGTGCCTATCGACAGACGGCACGATGCAGCCTTCAACAGCCACGACCGCATTCGGTGGTACTCCCCGCCGACTCCGGTGGCCACGGCTGCTGGCGTGTGAACCATACTCGTCTTTGGGCATTTAATATTTTTTTTTAGAAATGGTGTTATATTTACCAGAAGAGAGGGGGATATGCGCGTGGGATTCTCTCTTGGAATATGCTACTCTTTCTACTCCGTGAATATTCAATAGGACCCCAGACCTCTCGACCAGGTGAATCACACTCCTTAAACTAGTATATCGGAGGGCTAGGAGATATCTTTTCATTCTCCATTTCCTTCCTCTCTACTCTATAGTGAATCGTACTGACGCAAGCAGTCTCCCTCATTAATTACGGTGTATATACGGGTGGGGGGGGAGTTAATTATTGTGCATATATGCGAGGGAGGGAGTTAATTATCGTCCATATATTGGTCAGAGGGAGTTAATTACGTTCATATATTGGTCAGAGGGAGTTAATTATCGTCCATATATTGGTCAGAGGGAGTTAATTACATGCATATATATGAGGGAGGGAGTTAATTACCATGTATATATGTGTTGGAGGGAGTTAATTGGCGTACGTATATGGGAGGAGGGTGAGAGGAAAAAGGTAAATCTCTTCCTAAATTAGCAGAGATTCAAATTTCAAATTAAATCCTAAAAAGATAATTAGGGTGAATACATTCGTCTTTGTGTATATGGTTCGACGGCTCAGATATATCTTTTATCTTATGTTATATACTGGGCCTCACACCTAGTCCCTTGTTATAATAGATGAAAAGTTAACATTTGCTCATTTTTGAACAAATGTACATTCGCCTATAAAAAAAGTATGATGTGTATATTTCTTTAAAATAAGAAACATATATGATATATTTATATATTTGTTTTATCGTAATATTTCTTCTAACCTTTATCTACCATTTTAGTAAAAAAGAATCAAATAAGAAAGTTTTTTACCACTCTAAGATGCTAGATTAAAATAAATTTGAATTTCACCTTCAATGTCACTTTGGAGATCTCCATTGGCATTTTGAGCTTGAAAAGGTTGTATGTATTTGAGCCCCCCTCCCCTCCAAAGCTCTAGAAAACTTTTGATACAAAGGACATTGGATCCCGACAACTCTATAGAAAGATCAAAGAAGATTTATTAAATCCCTAAAAACTCTCAAAAACCCCAATCTCTTTTCACCCAAGATTAGAAAGCGTTATAAAGTGTTTTTTAACATAGACGAACTTGTATAGTCCTTTCGGAACTTAAGAGATGAAAAAAACTATAGAAAGATCATTTTAGAAGTTTTACAACAAACCAAACCCTAAAGCCCTCACTTTCATTGTATTGTACGTATCGTGTCATGTGTCGTCCATATCGCATCATGTATCGTACGATACGGTGAAAAACGATACGTACACAGGTATCGTATCGTTTTCCTCCCATATTGTGTTGAATCGTATGTATCGTATCGTGTATTGTAAAATACTAACAATCATGGGCATTTATTTCTAATCGTATCCTATTCATATTAGAACTTAGATTATAATTAGAGTTCTAAATTTCTAATGTTCAAGCATTGTTACATAATATTGGGCTATATTGAAGGATTCTAAGGTGTGTGTTCGCATCTTCATCTTTCGAATTCAGAATTGTTGATGTTCAAGCATTGTGAGATAAAGTGTTTGAAGATCTTCCTTGTTGTTTTCTTTGTTTTTTGAAGGGGTTGACTTCGGTGTGCGGATTCATAGTTGCTAGTAGTCTGGTGGGTCATATCCGGGTCTCAAGTGTTGGTCGATCGATCATTCATCTGATTGGTTACTCTGGTCTGGCGTGCACTTTCAGATTGGTTAGACGGTGAGTTGTTCCGTTTGAGGCCCCTCTAATATAAGGATGTTGCGGCGTGAAGGTCTAATTGAAGATTGGCTGAGTGGCTGAGGAATCGTGGGTGCATCAGTTTTGGCAGTGTGCAATATTCTAATCTTGGTTATAGCTCATTAACTTTATAGAGGATTGGTTGGATCTGGGTAAAAACCTGTGGTTGCTTTTTTATGTAAAAAATCTTGTATGCAGTTTTTTTGTTTGCTTTCATAAGATTGCTTATATGATTAGATTACTTCATAATCATTCACATCTAAACGTTGAGCTTTCGCACTTAATAAAATTCGTCTAGGTATAACTAGGTTCTAGTATTCGCAAATGTATTAAAGTTTATCATAGCCGGTATCAGTATCTCACAGCGGTTAAGGAGGTCGCCAGGTGGTGGGGAGGCCAACGGGTGGAGAGAGGTCAAGGCTATGGTGGGGAGTGAGGCTTGGGTAGAGCTACGTAAGCGGGTGGTGAGAAGTCGGCGGGCACTAAAAGAGAAGTCAATGGTGTAGAGGTGGCCAGACTAGTGAGGCCGGTGAAAACAAAAGTCGGATGATAAGATGAATCATGACACCCTCTAGAATAAAGCTGGCTTGCCAGAAAAAGCCTTAGCTTTGATACCATGAAATTTTGGAGCAAAGGTTGATTGTATTATGACCTTATGGCCAAATATAAAGACATGTACAAAGGGATGTGGTCACCTTGAGTCTGATACGGAACAAAATAATAGAGGAAAAATACAAAATAGGATATGTACATCAAACAATAAAAACATAGGATTGTAACATGAAATACCAAATATACACATGTGCTTGTTACCTCGTCAGCTGTCCACTGCCCTTTAGTAGACCGACGCGTTGGACCACTGGTCCTCCTGCAAAAGATTCAGACTAACGTCTTAGGTGGGTCCTCCTCTATACTGACCAAATAACAATGGTTCACCATCTCAGAGAAAACTAATCTTGAATCCAGTATTTAATGAAACCAAAACAGTAAATCACAGAGAAAGAATAGAGAATGTAAGCCAGAAGTCTAAGCAACAAGCTATAAATCTGATTTAATTACCAACCATTGAGCCCATAGACACTAAAGAATGGAAGATAAGCCCATAACCATAAAAGTTGGGGAGAGAAATCAAAGCCATGCCAAAAAAAAAAAAATCAGATTTACCCATGACAGGAGCGCTGTCTCTGCAACCTGGGGTCATTCCCATCACGGGGAGCAGAATAAGCAGTAGCTTCACCTATGCTACAACTCCTTCCCTCATCACTTTCCATTGTTCCTTGATCCCGAGTCCCACTCGATAGCAGAACTCCACCGAGAGGGATTTGCAAACCATCATCAATCAACCCAGAGAGCTATGACTCGATCTCCTACACAAGGAAAAACCATTGGCTGAAAAGAAAACATAAAAAAAAAAGGTGGTCACTCAACCTAAACCCGAATCAGAGAAAAGCATATAGAATAAATTTAACATCCAATTCAAACAGGAAAATCAGCATACAATTGATAGACAACAAACAACACAACTTGGGTATTAATCAAAGTACAAATCTACAACGAAAATATTTCATATTGATGACCTAACCTAAAAAAAAAAAATCGAATTTACTTACTTTGAGCACCTAATTTACAAAATAATGAAGGTTAATCGTCGAAGAATGACGATTAATTTGGAAACCAAACCATGAATAGATAATTATGTCATCATGTTCGACCAATCGAAACCTAGTTACTGATTTACAATCAATTGAAAGGAAAAAAAACCCGGATAATCTGGAAATCCGGCTAGCTTACAATCGCATGAAGCAATGGGTGGGACAAATGAGAACTAAAAAAAAGGAACATAAACTCACGTGAACACGACGGGATCAGAGGATGATCGATAGCTGCAAATCAGCGCAAGCTTTCGTTCACATTGAGAGAGAGAGAGAGAGAGAGTGAGGATCTGAATCGCAGAGGAGTTTGTTCTGTTCTTTTTACTACTCCCTTTCTCTTTTTTTTTTTTTTTTTTCAATTTAAAAGGTGCGGATGCTGCCGTTTCAAAAACCTACCGTTAAGCCTCGAGCAGCTCACGTGTGCTTTCGACGGAGAAGCTACGCGTGTTCAATGAGGAGGACGTTGCTAGCCGTCTGTTACGGGGGCGTCAAGTGCCAGGTCCGCTTCAATATTTTGAATTCCAACGGCAGTCCACCGGATATAGGCTGTGAGCGGTGGGGTACGACCTGCTGGGATATGTGGTTGTTACCTGTTAATCCAGACCTCCCGGTTGATGAAATGAATTATTCAAAGAGTGGGTCTATAATAGGGCTGGCAATTTTGAACCCGACACAACAGACCCAACACGAAATTAGCAGGTCTGGGTCTGGGTTAAATAACTTAAATGGGTTCGGGTCGTTATTCGTAAATGGGCACAACTAACCCGATTAGTAAATGGGTCGGGTCCGGTTTATCTCCGACCCGTTTAAGACCCATTTAAGATCTGCTTAAAATTCAATTGGTCGTGTTGTGTAGGGTCTATCCAGCATCCGATCACAACATCACTTAGCCGGTAAGCCTGTCATCTGGGATCCATGCGATTCATTGGTCTACGCTGGGTGCAATGGATAGCTGTGTGTGATCAGGACACCCACAGATGGATAGTTGCAGGGAAATAACTCTATACCCCTAACACTGAACCATAATCCAAATCATTGTAGTAATTCAAAATACTGTAGTCTGAAAATACTGTAGTATTTCAAAATCACTGTATTTGATACAATAAAATCACTGTAGCAACATGTTACTATTGCATCGAATTGAGTTCATGTGGGAGAGGTTCTCAAGGGCAGACTTGGCATTTAAAAAAAAAACCCTCAAAGGCAGCTGGAACAATATCTCTTATGCATTAAATCATTTGTACATGGTCACCTCTTAAACGAAATCCATTCCATGGACTAGATGTAAACCGAACTCTTTGCTAGACTTAATGTAAGTACATAATATCTTACTAGACCTACACCTAATTACCCCAAAAGGTAATGATTGCTTAATACTTAAAGATGTATAGCGTACAATGATATCACATTCTTGATGGTCAAAGGATGTAAAGAAACAGGAAAAAAAAAAGGGCTCACATTGGCTATCAACAAAGATGACATCTTGATGAAATATGCGGCGAGGGACCAAAACGAAAGCATATGGACAAACAAAGGATGAACCATAATAAAAAAAGAAAGGGGCGGCAGAGGAGAAGCTCTCCAATTGCAATTCAGGAGGATTTAAGTGGACTCATTCTCTCACATGGTTGAAATATTGAAAATGACTTGGGACTTTTTTGATTGGTTAAAGGTCAAGATCTTGCGGTTTTAGTTCGAATGTTTTAAAATTGGAACTAATTAATTCGGAAGGGGGAGTATGTAGTTGGACAGCTTAATGAGGAGACTAATGGCTATTATACTACTCCTTAAACTTAAAATTCCAATCTATAAATAAAATACTTATAATATGGGGGCCTTTGGCGCTACATGGCACCCTCTCCATTCTCCACGCTCTCTCAAACCTCTTTCCCCTTTCATTTTTTTTTTAATGATGACATGCCCCCGCCCCCCCCTCTCTCTCTCTCTCTCTCTCTCAACATGTTGGGGGATTCGGTTTCAGATGTGCGATCCTATCAAGCAACATCACAACTGTCTGTGCATTGCACAATATTAGTGTTAATCCCCAACAATACCAAGATGAACATCAAATATAATCCCCCCCCCCCTTTCGGTTCGGCCCGTTTTAATACCCCTAGCATATATTATTTAATATTGATTATTTACTCAATATCTTTATAACAAGGGATGACGGTTTTGTGCTGACTAGACAAAAGGGAACCAAAATACTGACTAGACAAAACTCTCTTGCGATCATAGCCGTTCCCTTTATTCTTCCCTCGATCTCTCTTTCTCTCTCTCTCTTCTTGGATCTCTCTCTCTCCTCATATTTCTCTCTCTTCCTGATTTCTCTCTCTCTCTCTCTCTTCCCGATTTTCTCTCTCTCTTCGTTTGTCTCTCTCTCTCTGTCCGTCTCACTCTCTCTGATCTCTCTCTCTCTCCTCGTATTTCTCTCTCTTCCTGATTTCTCTCTCTTTCTGATTTTCTCTCTCTTCGTTTGTCTCTCTCTCTCTCTCTCTCTCTCTTTTCGTCCATCTCTCTCTCCGTCCGTCTCTCTCTTTCCGTCTCTCTCTCTTCTCGATTTTCTCTCTCCTCTCTCTCCACGATCTCATTCTCTCTCTCTTTCTCCATCTGTCTCTGTCTTCTTTCTCTCCCTCCATCTCTCTCTCTCCGATCTCTCTCCCCCCTCTCTTCGTCCGTCTCTCTCTCCATCCGTCTCTCTCTCTCTCGCTCACTTTTTTCGTCTCTCTCTTCTCGATTTTCTCTCTCTCTCTCTCTCTCTCTCTCTCTCTCTCTCTCTCTCTCTCCGTCCATCTCTCTCTCTCTCTCTCCGCGTCTCTCTCTCTCTCTTTGCATCCTTGTTCCACTCTTTCTCTCTTTCTCTCTCCCGGTCTCTCTCGCTCTCTCTTTTAGTCTCTCTCGCTCTCTCTTTTAGTCTCTTTCTCTCTCTTCCCAATTCTCTCTCTCTCTCTCTCTCTCTCTCTCTCTCTCTCCGTCCGTCTCTCTCTCTCCGTTCGTCTCTCTCTCTCTCTCTCTCCGCGTCTCTCTCTCTCTATCTTCGCGTCTCCGTTCCACTCTTTCTCTCTCTCTCTCTCTCCCGGTCTCTCTCTTTCTCGGTCTCTCTCCCCCCCACAATCTCTCTCTCTCTGTGTTTTTTCAAAACCGGACCGGAACGCAAACCGAAAAGGCATTCGGTTCGGCCCAAATTTGTTCAAACCGGTCGTTCAACCATTTGAACCGCATGAAAATATTTTTTTTTAAATAGATATATACTAAATTCTTCAATGGCAAGGTTTTATTCTTGGGTTAACATACAAACCGGTTTATTCAAAGACTGAACCAAAAGATCTTCCGGTCCAAACCGGTTCAACCGCCCAGTCCGGTCATACAAACTGGTTTATTCACAAACTAAACCGAAACATGTTCCGGTTTCAGTCCAAACTGGTTGAATCGCATGTCCGGTTCGATTTTCAAAACACTGCTCTCTCCGTCTCTCTCTCTCTCTCCTCGTATCTCTCTCTTTCTTCTCGGTGGTACAAAAACGTTGTTATAACCGTGGTACCATCTTAGCTGGCATCACGAATCAATCAAAAAAGCTGGAGTCAACACCTCTCTTCACAATAGTCGTTTAAATCAGAGAAGCCGACGGGTGCAGTTCGGGCTGAGTGCGATGCATCTATCACGGTGGTGGCCATCGTGTGGTTATGATGCACCTCGAGAGATGCTCAAGCGTTTGTTATTGATTCGTGATGACAACTAAGTGATATCATAGTTATATGAAAGATTGGGAACCAAAATCTTTTGCTGCATTTCTCTTCCCCATCGTCTGCCCCCGAAGTCATAATCGTCTGTTGCACCCAGACCCGACCGGAGCATCGCACTCATCCCAACCGGTAGGCAAAGGGACGACAGTGATCAGGTACAACCTGGAGCATATGTCGGGGGGTCAATCACATCTGTTTCTTTGCCTGTCGGTTCGGATTGGGTGCGATGCACGGGTCAGGTATGGGTGCAACGAACGGCTGTGACTTGGGGGGCAGACGATGGGGCAAAAGATTTGGGTTCAGGGGTTGGGGGGGCAGGGCGGGCGGGGGTGAGGCGGTGGTTGCCCGCTTCGTACCAATTGGGGGGTGTCTTGCCGCCGAAGGCAGCCCGTTGCACTGCTGACAGGTGTGTTGCCGCCAGTGTTATCAGAACCGGACCGGACCGTCCGGTCGGACCGGTGAACCGGTGAGCCGGTCTCTAAACCGGTCCGGTCATGACTCTGGATCGGTATTACCTATCACCCGGTGAAACCCGAGAAAACCGCCCGGTTTTCTATCAAACCGTCGCCCGGCCGGTTTTGTTAAACCCGATACTTTAAAATGTCTGCTCATGGATTGATCGATCGATCCATCTCTCAAAAATCTCCTCTCAGCGATCGGCGAAACCCTAAGCCTCTCCCTCCCGACTCCGAAGTCTGCCGCAGCCCGCTGGAGTCGATCGACGGCAGACGTCGTTCGATCCTGCGACCCGACGATTGACGGCTGAAGTCCTCAACATCGTCAAGCCTGAGCCGGCCGAAGCATGCACTCGACGGCCAAGACCCCGACGAGCTCGAGCCGCCCGACGCCTGCCACCCGACGGCCGAAGTCTCCGACGCCTGTGGCCTACCGATCGAAGGTCGACCCCTACTGCCTACCTCTTGCAGCCCTCTGCTTGCCATCCTCCACCTACAGCCCTCCGCTTGCCGTCCTCCTGTTGAGAGAGAGGGAGACCGCCGTCCTGCTGAGAGAGAACCTTCCAATAAAAAGAAAAGGGTTATTTTGATTTTGCCCCCAAATTTTGCCTTGAATTAGACTTTACCCCCCAAAACTAACTGTTCCGTCAGCTCACCATCTACGAGAAAGGGTGAGCTGACGGAAAAGAAATAAAGTTTTGGGGGTGAGCTGATGGAACAACTAGTTTTTGGGGGGTAAATTCTAATTAATGAAAATATGGGGGTAAAGTATAATTCAAGGCAAAATTTGGGGGGCAAAGTCAAAATAACACAAGCGAGAGAGATAGACCTGAGAGTCTCCAACCCTCCGCTTTATGTATTTTTTTTAAAAATTAATATTTTTAATACTAATATATTTTTGTAATTAATTTAAATATAGAACCGGTTCAACCGGTTGACCCGACGGTTGAACCAGAGACCCGTGACCCGGACCCAAGACAGGGTCAACGTCTGGTCCGGGTCTGATAACATTGGTTGCCGCCGAAGACAGTCCACTGCAGTGTTGACAGGCACAAACATGCACTAGTAATAAAATAACTTAGATAAAATATATATATAGGTGTTGAATCGATGTATATCCAAATCTGGATACACAAATGGTTTTGTATTTTTTATTTTTTATTTTGTTCTAGAGTCCACACCCGACCTAACAATCATTGGCATCTAGTTTTAAGGATCTGAACTCGATTAGGGTAGATTTTCAAGTGTTTTTTTTTTTTTTCTACAATCCCTTTTGTTTGTGACCATAGAGTGGTAGTTTGTGCAATGGCTTGCACAATAATCGTTCCATTTTCATATTATAAGTGGCTACATGTAACTGTAAGAGCATCTCCAACGGCCTTCTACATGTTTCATCCTTTGGAACTGTCGCCACAGTATTGCTTAGCTGCTTCTCTCGTTGGGGCTGGTGAGAGGAGTCGCGGATATATTGGTTGGTGGACCCACCTTTTAAATAAAATAAAATAAAATATTTTTCTGACGACCCAATAAACAACGAAGAAAATTGAAAAGAAAATTGAAGAAAAGCATGTTGATCATATCATACAATGAGCCATCAAAACTTAAGTTGTAAACGGTTCTTTATGCATCCGAGAATGGACCCGGATTCAAATCTGAATCTTGATTCGGTTATATGGATGGAAGATTTAGACCCATATTTCGTATCGAATACGGATCTCCTCTTAGAAAATCAATCCGATCCAAACCGAGTTGTTGCCATGCGTAGGCATCTTCGGGCTTATCTCTATGGGTTTCACTAGGGTTGCAACTTGGATGGGTTGGGTTGGGTTGGGTTGGATGTCAACCCAAGTCTAACCCTAAGTTATAGAACCCTCAAACCACAACCCAACCCAGCCACATCCGACCTTCATCCTGTGTTGCCCAACACAAGCCTGACCCGAGAAAAAAAATTCCTATCTCGGGTTGGCACAAGTTGGTGGGTTGGATTGAGGTGTGCTGATTCGGATAATGCTTATTTTTTGGGGGAGTTGGTGGTACGTTCCTGACATAGGATTTGATTAATATAAATGACGTCGAAATATCTCTATACACATCATGACCCTTTGGAAACATGCACTTGCAGCAGGTTCCTCCATTGACTTTTATCCACTTTAAATGATAAAAACATCCCTCATTAAAAGCTCACATTACTTTCAATGCAGCAAATGGACAACTACAGTATATTACAAATTCTTCCTCTTTAGTGGCAAATTGTTCCTCTTTGCTACGGTGAAATCACCGTAGCAATTTTTTTTTAAATCTTTTTTTTTTGCTACAGTGAAATCACTGTAGCAGTTGTTCCTCAACCAAGCATGGTCTAATGTTCGGAAGCGAGACTTGCTTACCTACCCATGAAGGGACGGGGTTCTTTTATAGACCTTCTCATATGTATCGTGTGTGTATTGCTCGCGAGATTTCCTCCGAGAACCTCAGAATGATTATGGCAGGTCTTTCAAGATCGGACGTTATTCGTTTCTTTTCTTCTATGCTCTCGTTGATTGCGGGTCCCTGATTAGTCATGGGCGAACCTCAATCTTAACGTGCGAGATATCATCGGGATCGTCCAGCTTGGCGAATCCCCTGAAGTTCGTTGAGGTCCTCAGGCTGTTGAGTGCGCCTCCAATCTTTCCTTGCCTAGGGGCAGCCCTCCGTCACTGATCAGGGCAGCCTTCGCAGGGGTCCGGGTTGCCGGGCCAGGTTCACGACTACCCAACCCTTTCCCCGACCTGGTTCCCATCAGGGAGCTTGGGTCAACTTGACCCTTCTCCAAGACTCACACGCAGCCCTCGAGCCAGGTTGGACCGGATTAGGCTCGGTCAGATTGGTCCAGTTCTTCAAATCTCTAGGTCAGGCCAAGCCGGGTGGTTCCACTGTACATGTGTCATCATCGAGTCGCGAGCCAGAAAACCCCTTCTACAGACCCGCCATAATCCACGGCCAATGTTTTGCTATTGGGTCGCTACTCGCACCCATCGTGGCTTGTGCTTTGCTACTAGGTTGCTATATACCCATGTACGATGTATACTGCACACAGAAGCATGCAATTATCTCTATTATTGAGAACCATTAGCTTTGAAAACGATAAACATAGTGATCATAGGTGGAAACGATGGTTGGATCGAAACGTACCTCCGGCCATAATTTGTCGGGTGATAATGATCCGCAATTGAATTGATGCAGACGTGTCTTCCTCTCGCGAGATCCTAATCGTGATTGAGGAAGAGATAGCGAGCGATGGGATCCAATAATCCCGGGTGGAAGCCTTCAACTCCGATTCTTCTTGGCGATCGAAAACCCGTGGAGACCCCGCAAAGATTGACGAGACGAGAGATGGATTGCAAGTCTGATAATCCTCTCTCTCTCTAATTCAATCTAACTGAAATAGAAAACCTCGAGGGGAGGGAGAAGGGCAATCGAGCCTTCTCTCTCTCTCTCTCTCTCATTCTTGCAAAACTGGGAGTACCAGAGGGAGCGAGAGGGCTGTGATCGCAGTAGTCATCTCTCTCTTTCTTTCGGCTTTAGGAGAGAGGAGAACGGATGAGAGAAGGGAAGGGGAGGGGATGCACTTTTGTATGGCCTCTCTCTCCCTCTCTCTCTCTTGGGTATCTGCAGAAGAGAAGAGGATCGAAGAGAGAGAGAAGGGAGAGGGAGGGCTGCACAACCGCAACCCCTCTCTTGGTACCTGCGGACGGATGAACACATGGAGAGGTTGGAGATCACAACTTGCGATCTTCTATCTGTCCTCTCGGTTTCCGCATGACAGGCAAGGCACGGGGTGGCACACGGACGACTGGCACCCCCCTATATAACCCCTGTAGACCCATAATTCTCATGTGTTTTCTCTTTTTCTCAAGAGGGTCTCCTATGGGTTCGCGTTTTTCTAATGAGGTGCGCTAGGTGTGACGCATCCTCGTTGCACCGGAGTTGGAACCCGTACCTTCTGAAACCCTAAAACTAATCCCTACACCTATAGGATTAGGGTTGGTTCGAGATGACTTAATCACATACTTCTGTGCCCGACTAATTACCCACTAGACCGACCGAGTCCAAGATTGACCGACTGGGTGAAGTCGAGCCAAAACCCAACACTCTCCCACTTGGCAAAAGAAACCCAAAAACAAAACAAAATTTTATTTTGGAAAAATACACACGCTAGTGGGTAATGACTTAGTTTGAAAAGACCTTAGTGCGTACACACTGTATTTTGCAAAAATAAACTACGCTCGTAACTTTACGAGGTATTCCTTTACTTAGACAAAGATTCATAGTCACATGAATCATGAAGGTCATGCCCTTACGAGCAGACACTCCCTTCTACGCATTACGCTATAACCAATCCTCCTTGAATAAGCACTTCATATGGTTATCAAACTTTATGAGTAATAAATAAATTTACTCTGAGGTCCTACTGTATGTCTCACAAACTTAGGTATATATATTCAGAGTGAGATGGAAATAAAAACTTTATTAGCTACTGAAAAGGAAAAGTACAAGTATATTCAAATGTACAATGAGCTTCGAAGCCCCATGTTATCCACATGACCTTTATACTGAATGGGTGGTAATCCCTTGGTCAATGATGATCTTATCAACTGATTGATCATCCCGCACGACAAGATACTTTATGTCGATGTGCTTGCTACGACTTCCGTTCTTGTTGTTCTTGGAGAAGAACACAACAACCATATTATCACAATAGATCTTTATTGGTCTGGATATGGAATCCACAATCCTAATTCTTATAATAAAATTTCTTAACCAAGAAGCCTGTGATGTTGCCTCGTAGAGCGTAACGAATTATGCTTCCATGATCAACGACGTTGTAAGGGTCTGCTTGGTGCTACTCCATGAGACAACACCTCCTGCTAATAGGAATACATAGCCCGATGTCGACTTCCTCGTGTTTAGGCGCCCAGTAAAGTCGGAGTTTGAATATCCGACTAGCTCCAAGTGCTCAGAGTGTCTGTACGTACCCATAAAATCCTTCGTCCCCTGAAGGTATCTCATGACCTTTTGGCACCCTTCCAGTGATCCAAGCCTGGATCATTC
This sequence comes from Chamaelirium japonicum, assembly GCA_947650365.1. Lineage (NCBI taxonomy): Eukaryota > Viridiplantae > Streptophyta > Magnoliopsida > Liliales > Melanthiaceae > Chamaelirium > Chamaelirium japonicum. The sequence goes on from CANTAL010000026.1 coordinate 2,025,342, forward strand.
TGGTACCTACCCAATATCCCTAGCCTACTACAAAGCTTATGTCAAGTTTTGTACAGACCTCTAGATACATCAAGCTGGTAACTACAGATGCATAGAAAATATTTTCCATAGTCTCTTTTTCAAGAGAGTTTCTCGGACTTTGGGACAAGCAGAATCCGCCACCTTTAATAATGGGAGCAATACCCGGTGAACAGTTCTCCATATTAAACCTTTTTTAGAACTTTATCAATATCAGCTCTTTGAGACAACCCTAGTGATCTTTGAGATCAGTCCTTGAGGATCTTAATGCTAATCATGTAGGATGCCTCGCCTAAATCCTTTATGCCAAAGTTCTGAGAGAGAAACTGTTTCATCGTGTGTATCATCCTGAGTTATTGCAAGCCAAAAGAATGCCATCCATATATAGGACAAGAAACACATAATGGCTCCTACATATCTTAAGGTAAATACAATGATCCACAATATTCTCCGTAAAACCGAAGGAGGTAATGATATTGTGGAACTTCAAGTACCAATATCGAGATGCCTGTTTCAGTCTGTATAATGACTTCTTCAACTTGCAGACTAGTTAACTACCTTTACTTGAGGTGAAACCTATATACCCCCTCCACTAGATCCACATTTAGGAAAGCCATTTTTACATCCATCTATTACAACTCAAGATTATAGTGAGCTATCGAAGCCAAGATTATCCTTAATGAATCATTCTTAGAAACTAGAGAGAAGATTTCATGATAATTAATATTATCTCTTTGAGTAAATCCTTTGGCTATAAGTCTTGCTTTATGTCGTTCGACGTTACATGCAACATCAGTCTTGATCTTATAGACCCACTTGCAGCCTATGGCTTTAGCCCCTTTAGGTAACTCTACTAAATCACAGACTTGATTATCCGCCAAGGATTTTATCTCATCTTTCATGGAATCTAATCATTCTGTAGAATCTATTCTGCTCATGACTTCAAAAAACATTTCGGGATCTAGAGATAGTTTGACAACAATGTTGGACTTCTTTGACTCTTGGAGATATACTTCGTAGTCACTAGAAATCACCGCGTTATATCTTCTTTTGGATCTCCTGATACCTGTCGGTTTCTCTATGACAGGCCCAGTGGTAACTTGTTCTGTATCAGTTGGGATGTCAGGGACTGGTTGATCAGGAACTACCATTGGTAGTTTATCTTAATGTTCAACTTGTCCATCCTGTATTACGGGTACATAGACCAGAACCTGTATCTCCTCAAACATAATTTCTTATATAGGGACACTCCCACTGAAGTTGCTACTTTCAAGAAAATAAGTATTTCTAGCTTCTATAATTTCTGGTGAGTATGATGGATAATAAAACCTATAACCCTTGGACTTCTCCACATACTCAATAAAGAAACCATTGTATGTACGAGGGTCTAACTTCCTCCTATATGGGTTGTACATCCTAACCTTGACTTGACAACCCCATACATGCATGTGATCTAAACTGAGCTTCCATCCGTTCTATAACTCAAAGGGTGTTTTAGGAACGGCCTTAGATAGAACCATGTTAAGAACATACACAATGGTTTTTAAGGCTTCACTCCACATATTGAAAGGAAGGGAAAAGTTACAAATCATACTCCTTACTATGTCCATTAGCATCTGGTTCCTCTTTTCGGCTACATCGTTTTGTTGTAGTGTGCCCGGTGTTGTGTATTGGGCCTCAATACCGTGCTCCTCAAGAAACTTTGCAAATGGACCAGATCTTTGTCCATACTCTGTATACCTACCATAGTAGTCAACACCTCTATCTGATCTAACTATCTTGATACTCCTACCAGATTGTTTCTCTACCTCCGCTTTATAGACTTTGAAAGCTTCAAGAGCTTCTAACTTATCGTCTATAAGATAGAGATACATATATCTCGTATGGTCATCGATCTATAAACAATATGAAATACCATTGACTATTCAGACAAGGTGTACTAACTGGTCCACAAAAATCCGTAGGTATGATACCTAACTTCTCAGTATTCCTCCTGGCACCCTTAGAGGATTTATTGATCTGCTTTCCCTTTATGCAATCCCTACAAATCCCAAAGTCGGTAAAGTCAAGGATCTTAGAACCCCTTCCTTTACTAACCTCTATATCCTCTCCAAAGAGATGTGGCTTAACCTTCTATGCCATAGAGAGAATGAATTCTTATTGACAATGGTTTTATTTTATGGTCATCATAAAGCAATTGCTTTTAGAGTATATGTCCAGTTTATATAAGTCATCAATCAACCTACCAGAGCCTATGAGAACTGAATTTGTGTTGATCAAAATGATGAAACCATCAAACTGAAAAACAAAGCCCATAGACACCAGTCTTGAAATAGATTATAAATTTCTTGAGAAACTTGGAACATTAAAAACTCTTTCTAAATCCAAAGAGAATATAGTCTAGAGGACTAGTCTGTAGATCCCCACACCTTTTACCTTGGAGCTTAGTTTATTTTCTGAGAAGATGACCTCTCCATCAGTTGGGCCTCGTAAGTCGAGAAACCCCTGCATAACGGTAGAGATATGGATTATTGAACTAGAATCAATCTATCAATCATTGTCAGATTTATGATAATGGACATGCTTAGATTCATAACACACTAGAGCAGTATCATGCATCTGCATGATAAACTCTCGCACTACTTTATCACCGGTCAGACACCTAGGTGATAGTTTGTTCTTTTGTCAGGAAAAATCTCCCCGGAAAGGGAGGTATGGTCTAGGGTAAGGTCTAAGACATAAGGTGGGATGATTGGAGAAGAAAAATATACATTATTACAAGGTAGCAATAAATAATTCTATATCTAATGATTAGTTCATACTAATTATCAGTTAGTAAAATTCAGGCCTCCCTATGGGCAAAGGTTGCTCCCCGCAGAAATTTTACTAAAAATCCATAAGAAACTCCACGTTTTTCGATAAGACCAATAAATTGCATAAGGAGCCTATGCAATGGTTTTTTTCCTGTGGGCATAAGAACTACCATTTTCTCCATATACAATTTACCTTCTTACCCTAATTGCACGGTATTAGGGATCGCCTTTGTTTGGGCAAAGACAAACCCTAATATCGATGTAACTAGAAATGGGACGTCACTATCAATCGAACTTACGTGATTCAACATACCACATGACGTATACTGCATGAATCACTCATGGAAAATAATCCAGGATGCTTTGGCTAGTCCCGAATCACTCTCCATTGGAGGGTTTTAGATCATGATCATTCACAAAACTTATACAATTATTCATATAGCTCGACCGACGTAACTAGATTCGGCCGAAAAACCAAACAAAACTTGCACATCGAAACTTATGATCGAAATAAGCATGCCATGTGGCGTACAATCCTTCGCTCTGATTCAATTCCCGAATCGGGGTGAAAGTAGCCACACGACCTGAATTTCGGATCTACCCGATTCTTGTCAACCATCTCAAATTCAAGGTTTGCCGCATAGCCTACCCATCCCATCCCTTGGCAAAAGCCAACCGGGAGAGTCGGTTGTCGATCGCGAAACTCCTCTTGAAAACCTTGACGGTCGATCGGAGCGAAAAAAAACCCATGTGTAGATTTTAGGGTTTTAATGATCCATTGCCTAATCGATAATGGCCTTATTGAACTAGAAAAAAAATCCGTTATCAAATGCAAAAAAGAGATCAAAACCCTAACTACATGGATAACTGATCAGAGAAAAACCTAGCTCTAAAACAAGTGTAAGATGTATACTACATAGAAGCATGCAATTATCTCTATTATCAAGAAACATTAGCTTTGAAAACGATAAAGTAGAGATCATAGGTGGAAACGGTGGATCAAAACGTACCTCTGGCCATAATTTGCTAGGTGATGACGATCCACGATTGAATTGACGCAGACATGTCATTCTCTCTTGAGATTCTAATCGCGATCGAGGAACAGATGACGAGTGACGGGATCCGATAATCTCGGGTGGAAGCCTTCAACTCCGGTTTTTCTTGGCGCCGAAAACCTGTGAAGACCCCGCAAAGATTGACAAGACAAGAGATGGATTGCAACCCTGATAATCCTCTCTCTCCAATTCAATCTAATCGAAATAGAAAACCTTGAGGGGAGGGAGAAGGGCAGCCGAGCCGTCTCTCTCTCTCTCTCTCTCTCTCTCTCTCTCTCTCATTCTTGCAAAACTGGGAGCACCAAAGGAAGGGAGAGGGCTGTGATCGCAGCAGTCCTCTCTCTCTCTCTTTTGGATTTAGGAGATAGGAGAACGGAAGAGAGAAGGAAGGGGGAGGGACTGCACTTTTGTTCGGCCTCTCTCTCTGGTATTTGTAGAAGAAAAGAGGACCGAAGGGAGAAAGAAGGGAGAGGGAGGGATGCACAACCACAACCCCTATCTTGGTACCTGCGGACGGATGGACACAGGGAGACGGGGGGAGATTGCAACTCATGATCTTTTCTCTCTCTCCTCTCGGTTTTCGCACGACAAGCAAGGCAAGGGGTGGCATACGGACGGCTGGCACCCCCCCTTTATAACCCCTGTAGACCCACAACTCCCATGCGTTTTCTCGTTTCCTCAAGAGGATCTTTTATGGGTTCACGTTTTGCTAATGAGGTGCGCTAGGTGTGATGCATCCTCGTTGCACCGAAGTTGGGATCCGCACCCTCTCAAACCCTAAAACTAATCCCTACACTTGTAGGATTAGGGTTGGTTCGAAATGACTTAATCATGTACCTTTGAGCTCGACTAATTACTCACTAGACCGACCGAGTCGAAATTGGCTAGGTGAAGTCGGACAAAACCCAACAACCCACACCTCCCAAACTGTCGTCCATCGGCCAATATTTAATACTCTGTCTTTTATACTCTGCTGCATTATGGGTATGTTTGCACCTCCCAAGCTATCGCCCGTCGACCAACGCTTAACACTTTTCATTCCATCTTTTTATGAGAATTTATTTTCATTCGTTTTACTTGGACTCTTTGGATTCTTTACCATGGCTCACATGAGAGACTTTCTGTCTCTAGCCAACACCCATGAGGAAGACATGAAAGCAAGAAGACAAGATTTCCAGACAACATTGATCCCCTTTCATGGCTTCTTTGGCCTTTCTCGGTGGCAATAGGTAGGGTGTAGTTGTTGTCTTCCTCTTTCTCGTGTCCCTCAGCGAACGTTCTGTAGGGGTTGTTGGGAACACGCGATCTAGTGTTCTCTCTCTTTTCCTCCTCCTCCGTTGTTGTTGTTGAGAGAGATACTAGATCGCGTGTTGCACGGAGACGTAGGCTTCGGCTGAAACTCCGAGATCACTTCTCGTGTCAAACTCTCTCTCTAATTGCATCTCTCTGTTTACAAATCAAAAGCTTCAACTTCGATCAACAGATCGACCAACGATCTTCGACGTCAACACGAACATTCAATTGACTGGTGTTGCGAGAGTCTTCGGGTCGGCACGAAGATTTTCCGCCACACGATAACACGCGATCTAGTGTATCTCTCTCTTTTCCTCCTCCTCCGTTGTTGTTGTTGAGAGAGATACACTGATCGCGTGTTATCGTGTGGCGGAAAATCTTCGTGCCGACCCGAAGACTCTCGCAACACAGTCAATTGAATGTTCGTGTTGACGTCGAAGATCGTTGGTCGATCTGTTGATCGAAGTTGAAGCTTTTGATTTGTAAACAGAGAGATGCAATTAGAGAGAGAGTTTGACACGAGAAGTGATCTCGGAGTTCAGCCGAAGCCTACGTCTCCGTGCAACACGCGATCTAGTTGT